>PVIU01000348.1:117406-347008 GCA_004026605.1 Ondatra zibethicus | reverse complement strand
GGTAGTGGGAGGGGACCGGGAGAAGGGGAAGAAAGGAAAAAAAATTTTTTTTATCTTTAATTATTTTCTTGAATGGAAAAAATAAAACAAAACAATGTATGGAAAAAAAAAAGACTATGAAAGGCTGGCCAGGTGGTGGTGGTGAGCGCCTTTAATCCCCACACTTGGGAGGCAGAGGCAGGTGAATCCCTGTGAGTTTGAGGTCAGCCTGGTCTACAAGACCTAGTTCCAGGACAGCTAGGACTGTTTCACGGGGAAACCCTGTCTTGAAAAACAAAACAAACAAACAAACAAAAAAGAATTATGAAAGGCAGCATGAGAGAGAAATTTGATAACTTGTATTTGTCCTCACATCTTTATAACTTGTAGGCACACACTTTAATAACTTGCATTTGTATATCTTAAAACACCTTTATTTAGAACATGTTAAGAAGATTATACTGAAATTTGTTTGGTGAGTTTGTCCTTTTAAACTGACAAAACCTCTCATCTGTGAAAATGTATTAGAGATCTTTGAGAATGATAAAATTTGACTTGAGGGGCTATTGATCAAAAAATGACAGAGAACTTACTTGGTTTTCTACCTAGACCCTCTCCTCAGGGTCCTCCATGGTCATTGAGGGTTGTATTTGCCTTTTGCTATTTAGCTCAGGGCCTGCCAGGTTTTACATCCTGTGGATTAAGAAATCTGTACGGAGACAAGCTTATCTTGACCTGAGTAGCTAACCTCTCAATTCCATTTGATCCTTTGTCCAAGTCTGGTCATCTTCAGTTTAGATGAAAGGCAGTTTTTCCCAGTGGTCAGCTCTTAACAGTTAATGAAGTGAATTGTAGATGGACATTGTTCTTTGCCCATCTGTCTTCTGCCTTCTTTGGAGGAAATAGAGTGCAGCTGCTAGGAGCCAACCAGTCTCTCTGTTATGAAAAGTCTTTTAATAATTAAATATTTAAATGTCATATTCCCCAGAATTCTGAGCAGTTGAAGACGGTTTGTTGGGCATAGATAAGTTATAACTACAGCATAGAATCTGCCTGAAGAGCTGGGTCCAAGCTTGACTGAACTGGCTTTTAACAGGAAAGATTTATACTTGGGCAAGACAAAGAAGAAAAATACTTTGTGATAGAAGCTTAATGGTAGAATTGACAATAATGGAGAACAGCTTAATATATTTAAACCAGGATTGGATTACATATACAGTATTTTTGTAAGATATTTAAGATTACATACCAATTTAAAACATGGGACTTACTGTTTTCTTAGTCTGGAATGAGATACAATGGAAAGACAATTATAGCATTTAACAGTAAGTATACATACATTTATACCCAGTTGAATTTAAACAGTTAAAGATAACTTATGTTTATACATAGTTTAACTCAAGTCACATGCATGCACCACAGACACATTAAATAGGAGTTGGGCAAAGTGGATGCTCTGGTGGACCCTACCAAAAGCATGCCACTGCATAAAACATATATGTAATAGAGTCCGTAACAGGGATTTAGAGACAAAAATGTAAGTAAACTTCAAGACTAGGAAAGGAATACCTCAGTAAAGATGTCAGGACTTGGTCACCTGACCTGCCCTTAGTCAAGATGGTGGTAAGGTCACCTGATCTTAGTCAAAATGGTGGTGGTCACATGTTGTACGGAGAAACCATGTTTTCAGAGCAGTGGCTGGAATTTTAAACAGGTATAAATAGCAAGAGAGACATAGATGCCGTGTCGGACATACATTTAACACATAATCGCATCCATGTGGCTACACCATTTACACATTCCTTCATACATGAAGTAGACATTTACTCAGCACCATGAGCCACCATATCACAAAGCAGCCATGCCACCAGCTGCGGCAGGAAGTAAGGACTGGAACTAGAAACAGCTGACTTGAAGATCCAACTAATCTTGTTGGTTTCTGCGGGACCAGCTGTAGCAGTGGCAAAGATACAATAGAATAGGACCGAGAAAAGGAATACAAGCAAGAAAAAGAGTGTTTAGGGGTAGGTGGGGATGGGGCTGCCCAGCAAAAGGAAAAGCAGACAGGTGTGAGATGCTGGCAGGACACTGGCAATCCTGTTTCCTGGTAGAAATTAGATAGCTCCCATTTTAGATTTTTATTTAAGGGCACATAAGCTATTTGTTAGTGCAAAGGCAGGTAAGGAATCAGTAAGGCAGAGGTTTTAGGGTCTGTAAAAGACATACCAGGGAGGAGGTAGGAAAGATAGGTTTTGAGGGTTTATGTCCCATGGCTAAAAATGTGAGAAAGGCAAAAACCCAAAGGCAACTAATCAGGACATCTCTGGAATAGTGCGTGGGTTGAGAGCTAAGCCAAGCCTAGCCTCATGGCCTGTCAGTACAGGAATTGGGAGCCAGAAAGGACCACTTTTGAGTGGTCCTATAGAGGACAAAAAGTCTAAACAGTAGTGATAGGATCACTTCCAAGTCATCCAGTAGAGGATAAAAAGTTCAAATAGCAGACATGGTGCCAAATCTCAGTCTTATCCATGGGGAACAACCAGAGAAAAATGTGAGTAAAAGCCAACTTGGAGAAGGGAACCTTACCATTTGCAGCAATGGAGCAGTCACAGGATGTTGGAAAGTGGTCCAAGTCCAGGGTTCCCACATGTTCTAAGCAGGCCCTCCCACAGGTGGGAGGGAACATGGAGAGAGCTTGGCCAAGTCATGCAGCAATGTTATCATTTATAAAGATATGTGAATGACCAAGGCCAGTTGAATGAGGGGCGGTGGCAGGTCACCCAAGGCCTCGGTGGGTCCCCTGGTGGGTGGTCTGAGGCCTTGGTGGGAGACAGACAGATATGCCATGAAGAGAGTGTTTAGGTATAGAGTTTAGTTATTGGGTTATAGAGGGGAAAAAGAAGGGGAAGGGGGAAAAAAGGAGAAGGGGGAGAAGAGAGAGGTGGTAGTTACCTCTTCATATGAGAGACAGAAAAAGAGAGAGCAGGCTGGAGAGGAGGTGGGAAATCCAAGGGGGAGGTTGGGAGTGGGTTGAGTTTGTCTCTTAAAGGGACAGGGTATCCAGGTGACAGACCAGGTCAGCAGATTGTAAGAGTCATGATGTTTGTCACGGCAATAAAATCCTTAAGACACTGATGTTTAGAAGCTTTTCAGTCTCATGAACTCCCCCTTAATTAATTGTTTATCTTAGTACCTGTGTGGTCTGTTTAGAAACTCTTTACCTGTGACAATACATTCAAGGCAATTCCCACTTTATCTTCTGTCAGATTCAGTGTATCTTGCCTTATGTGACATTGTGTTCAGGTCTTTGATCCATTTGGAGTAGAATTTTGTGTAGGGTGATAGATATGGATCGATTTTTATTTTTCTACATGCCTTTGAACAACACCTTTTTCCAAAGACTTTATCTTTTTTCAAGAGTGTAATTCTGCTTTCTTTGTCCCAAATCAGGTATCTTTAGGTGTGTGTTTTTATTTTTAAACTCCAATTAGATAGCATTGATCAATGTGTCTGTTTCTTGTGTCAATTCTATGCTGGTCTTATTACTATAGTCCTAAAATACAACTTGAAATTAGGGAGGGTGATGCCTCCAGCAGTTCTATTATTGTTCAGTATTGGTTTTACTGTCTTGTTTTCTTTTTCTTTTGCTTCATTTGTTTTTTTATATTTCCACATAAAGCTGAAAATTTCCTTTTTGAGATCTTTGAAAGAATTGTCTTGGAACATTGATGAAGATTGCAATGAATCTGTAGATAATTTTTGGTAGAATGCCCAGTTTTGTTATATTAATCTTACCAATCCGTGAGCATGGGATATACTCCCATCTTCTAAAATCAGCCTAAATTTCTTTCTTCAATATCCTAAAGTTTTTTTTTTCATACAAGTATTTCACTTGTTTGGTTAGAGTTACTCCAAGATATTTTATATTTTTTTAACTATTGTTAAAGCTGTTTCGTCTATGATTTCTTTCCCTGACCATTTATTGTCAAAAGTCAGTAGGTGGGCCACTGACTTTTTTGAGTTAATTTTGTAAACAGTCACTTTACTTAAAGTGTTTATCAATGGTGGACGTTCCCGGGTAGATTTTTAGGATTAGTTTTATACTCTATTATATAATCTACAAACAAAAATACTTTGACTTCTTCCCTTCCCATTTCTATATCCTTGGTTATTTTATGCCCTTGGTCTCCATCTGCTGTCTTATCACAAGGCAAGACTTCAAGGACTACATTGAATAGGAATGGACAGAGTGAAGAGCTTTATCTTGTTCCTTGTTTTAGTGGACATTCTTTGAGTTTTTCTCATTTAAGTTGATGTTGGCTATGAACACACTTTAAATTGCCCATATTGTGTTGAGTTATGTTGCCCATATCCCTATTCTCTTCAGGACTTATCATGGAAGGCAGTTGCATTTTGTCAAAGTGTATTTCTCCATCTAGTAAGATGACCATATGGTTTATGTTCAGTCTGTATATTAGATTGCATGAACCTATTAGATATGATGAATCTTTTATGCATTTCTGGGATGAAGCCTACATGATCATGGTGAATGATCTTTTTGACATGTACTTGGCTTAAGTTTTACAAGTATTTCATTGATAATTATTGCATAGATGTTTATAAGGGAAATTCGTCTATAATTCCCTTTCTTATTTAGGTCTTTATGTGACTTGGGTGTCAGCCAAGGGATCTGTGACCTTGTAAATAGAGTAGGACAATGTTCCTTTTGCTTCTTTTTTGTATAATAATTTTAGAAGTATGTGACCTTGATTCTTATTTGAATGTCTTGCAGAAATCTTTATTAATACTATCTTGCCTGGGTTCTTTCTTTTCTTTATTTTTAGCTTATACAACTTTTCATTATTGTCTTTATTCCACTAGGAGTTATGGGTCTGTTTAAATTGCTTATTTGCTATTTATTTAAATATGGTAGATTGCATATATTGAGAAAATTGTTCATATTTTAGATTTTCCAATTTAGTGGGGTATGAGTTATTAAAGTATATCCTTATGATTCTTTAAATTTCCTTGGTATAGATGGAAGTTTCTGCTCTTCCCATTCCTGGAGCTGTTCAATTCCAAAGAAACAAACAGAGGCTTATATTAATTTTAAACTGTTTGGCCTATTAGCTCAGGCTTCTTACAACCCAAATTAACCAATAATTCTTGTCTATGTTTAGTCATGTGACTTGGTACCTTTCTCAGTGAGACATTCTCAGCTGGCTTCCTCTGCATCTGGCTGATGACTCTGTCTCTGCCTTTCATCTTCCCAGGATTTTCCTTGTCTGGTCACCCCACCTATACTTCCTGCTTGGCTCCTGGCCAATCAGCATTTTATTAAACCAATATAAGTGACAAGTCTTTACAGTATACAGGAGCATTATCCCCACAGCAAATATTGGATCCCCAGTTATTGGGTAACCTCTGCCAAATCATACCAAAGATTTAATAATCAGCCCAAAGTAAAGCAGAATGCTCCCAGATGATTATTGAAAGGGCAGGAGAGGAATCATATGACAGGTCTAGGAATCAGGTCTGAAATACCCTGTAGCCATGGTTTTGATCAGCTTCAGTGGAGGAGCTGACCATTTGTGGACTTTCTGAGGGGAGGGGTCTGGAATGGAAGGAGTAAAACCAGAGTGCAGATTCCCAGTGTTCTAATCCTTTTGGATATATATGAATGCCAGTTCAACTCTGGCTACTTCCATCCAGCAAGGGATAATGTAGAGGGGGAGGAGTCAGGATTCAGTGGGCTCACACTCAGTAGGTGAAGAAGCATTTGGTTAACTGCCATTCTGGAAACATCAGGGATCTGTTCCTGGGGGAAGCAGAGAAGTAAGTTGAATGGAGAAAAAACTAGGTTATTATCACTGATCATCTGATTGGAGATACTATGGGGAAAGGGAAGACTGCCAGAAACTTTTAAATGGAGAAGTACCTTGGTTGTACAAAATAGACAAGGGTGAATGAACAAGACAAAAGAGCAGATATGCCCTTCCTTGTGACATTGGAAAATGAGGTACCAATTGCTGGATAGATGCTTGCTTGAGCCTGGAGAGGTGGTACCAGCACTGATATCCCAAGAGCTTAGGTAAATGCCATGCCAAATCAAGGGATGATGTGTTCCAGAAGTATCTGAGTCATCACATCTGCTATTTTCCTGGAGGTAGGAAATGCCTCTATTCATTCTGTAACAATGTCAACAAGAGTTAGGAGATAATGGAGCTTTTAATGAGACATGTGGGTGAAATCAACCTGCCAGTTCTTGCTCTGTTGGTGTCCTCAAAACTGGTGCAGGAGCTGTAAGACCCCCTGTGAGTTGGGCTTGACACTCTTTTTCCAGGAGCATGTAGGTATCTATAAAACAGGTGGAGTAGATTTTTACCTTGATGTCAAGGCAAAAGGCTATGACTTTGGGTTAAAATGTATGAATTTTTTTTAGGGCCTGGTTTTAGCCTTATGAAACACACCTTCAGTCAAGCACAACCAGAAGAAATTTACTGAATGAAAGAGGTTGAGCAAATGAAGAAGAGAATTGAACACACCTGCGGGGTTCTATGTCTCCTTTAATGCTAACCTGTTTCTAAAATCTGGGACCAATAAAATCCACAAAAATTTAAAAACTACTGAAAACTGTTTGTAATCAGTGCTCTATGAGTTTATCAAAACTGCATGTATCAATGCTAAAACTCTGGGCTTCTGAAGTTACATCTCAACTGTGTTTATCCTGCACCATGAATCCTGGGAATGAGGCACAACTGTCTGTACTTTTAACAAGTAACTAATGAGCTACCAAGGTGCTTGTAGCCTTGGGGGTCAGGAAAGACCTGTCAAGCTGGTAAATCTATCAGTACCCTGCCAGTACCCTAGTTGTCACACATCATCAGATCTGAGAGGGATATTTTAAGCAGAAGTGAGACAGTTTTCCAGCTTCCTATACAGCAATGTCAGGTTTGTCCCTGGTCAAATGGGGATAGAAATCCCAAGGCTGTATCAGTCTTCAGCTACTAAGCCCAGGAGACCTGACTGGCTTTCCAGTGGGGCAGGAATTTGGGGAGATTCTGCGACATCATCTTGGCAAAGTGGGGCAATCATTCCACAGTGTTCAGCCTATCCACAGTCTGGACAGGGTTTTGGCAACAGTTAAAGTGCAAAGCTGTTTTTTGCTCCATGACTGGCTTTGGTACACTTAAAGAAAGCTTCCAGGAGGAAGTTCTTTTGTGGCCACCCATCTTCTATGGAAGAGATAGGGAGGTTGTCAGGAGCTGGCAGGTCTCTCTGTCACAAAACCTTTTTATTAATATTAATCTTAAAATTAAAGATCTTTATTAATATTGAGATCATATTCTTAGATCTCTAAAGCATTTGAGTATCAGGGGAACAAAATCTTTTAGGTATACCTAAATTAGGCAACTGCTGTTTAGGCTAAACTTAAGCTAAATCTGAACATAACAAAGAAGCTGATCCTTTATGAGGTAATTGACTGTTAACTTGTATGTCTTAGTAGTTTACCAAATTAGCTACAGTATAACAATGTTAGTAAAAAGCGAAAAGGTTAGACATATATTTTTAAATTAGTCTTTGTTAGCCTAAGTAGACCTTAGAAAAAGAAAGACCTTTGTCAGTCTGTTTAGGCACCATAAAATAAGAATATCTCATTCTTTGGTGCTCAGCTGTAGTCCTGAAATATAGAGCATAATCATAATCTGAGGAAGGTAAAACCAAGTTTACAAATTGTAAACAACTTACCTCAGTAAACCGTTTTAAATTCTATCTGTTATAATCCTTGTTTTTAGGACAGAACAAAAATTATCATACAGAAATTTATCCTAGTATAAAATATATTAGAGAACTAATGTCTCCTTGGTGGGGCTGGCTCATGTGGTCAACTTTAACTAAGATGGTGGTGAATATGACTTCTCTCTTCCATGTGTTTGTACTTCAATAAAATAAAGTGTTGTTTTCCAGAACAATTATAATTAGGAATCACAGGTATTAAGTTAGCTTTTTGTTAATAACAATTGCTGACAAATGAATATTGTACATTTAAGCATTTAAAGACAGCCAGAGACAAGGATTCAGTGGCCACACATTTATACATTTCCATCCATACAAACAAAAATAGACAAGGTTTCTTAACAGAAAGAGAAATGGGTTGCAGTATACTGTGGGAGCACACTCTGCTCCTTCAGCCAATAGCCTTTAAGATACCAGCCCACTTGAGCATGGTCTTTTATAATTAAAAAGCAGCGGAACCCTGCACCTGCTCTCTTGCTTCTGGCTCCTGTTCCAGCTGTTGAACTCTGTTCTTGTTTGCACTCAGAGGACTGTTGTTTGGAACCGTGATCTGTAAGTTTTCCCTTAAATAAATAACCCTTTTACTATCCTAATTCTGAGCTGGATTGTTTTATGGCATCAATTGGCACCCAACATTTGGTTTTAGAATCCCCTGGCTTTGCTGCCCATCACCAGCTCAGAGTGCACCTGGCTTGGTGCAAGCCCTCCCTCAGCAGGCTGCAGCCTGTGCGTGTAGCCAGCAGGTCAATATAGAATCTCGCACAGTGGCCTTTCTTGCTATGGATCAGCCTCAGTCCTTTATTTCTCTTTATACACCTTGGATTGGCTTCCAGTGCCCATGCACCCTACTGTTAGCCTCAGGTAAAACAAAGCACGAGATGTGTTGAATGCATAGGGCCAGAAGGGCAATATTGGCCATATATCGCCAATATTGCAGTGAATTTGTGGGGTAGTGACCTATTGCAGCAATGGAATACCTAGATTAACATTCCTGCAGCCCCCAAAACTTATGTTTCTGAGGAAAATATTAGAAGATATTATAGACAGCAGGCACCAGCCATTTGGGCTATACAAGAAAACAAAGCAATTGATAAACCTTCAGAGGTACCAACAGCCCTACCTTTAAAATGGTTAACTAAGAAACCAATATAGGTTAAACAGTGCCCTCTAGCTGAGGAAAAGTTGCAGGCTTTAGAACAGCTGGTACAAGAACAACTAGATGCTCGACATATAGAAGAATCTACCAGTCCTTGGAATTCTCCTGTATTTGTTGTTAAAAAGTAATCTGGATAATAGAAAATGGTGACAGATCTTAGAGCTATAAACAAGGTTATTCAACCTAAGGGCCCTCTACAATCTGGAATTCCTCTGCCTTCTCTGTTACCAAAGGGAAGGCCTCTCATAGTTATTGATTTAAAGCATTGTTTCTTCACTATACCTTTACAAAAAAAAGATAGAGAAAAGTTTGCCATTACAGTGCCTACTTATAATAATTCTCAGCCTACTAGATATCAATGGACCATCCTCCCACAGGGAATGCTTAATAGCCTCACCCTGTGCTAATACTTTGTCAGCCAGCCATTGGAAATAATTCATAAGCAGTTTCCTAAGTCTATAATCTATCATTAAATGGATGACATTTTGTTATCTGATTCAAATATAGATACTTTAGCAAGGATGTTTGAAGAAGTAAAGAAAGTCTTGCCTAAATAGGGATTACAAATTGCTCCTGAAAAGATTCAAAGAGGAGATTCTGTTAATTACCTAGGTTACAGAATAGGTTTATAGAAAATTAGAACACTAAAGGCCAAATAAGGAGAGACTAGTTGCAAACACTTAATGACTTTCAAAGATTATTAGGAGACATTTCCAGTCTATGACCGGCTGTTGGGATAACACATGATCTAATAATTCATTTAAATAAAAACCTTAGATGGTGATAAAGACTTGAATAGTCCCAGAGAATTAACAGATGAATTGGAAAATGAATTGATGATCGTTGAGGAGAAAATACAGGAGGCACATGTGGATAGGGTGAATCCAAATCTTAATTGTATTCTAGCCATATTGCCTTCCAGAATTTCTCCTACAGGAATTTTAATGCAGAGTGACATTATTTTTGAATGGATATTTTTACCACATAAGCCAAGTAAAAAATTAAAAAAAAAACTTATGTGGAAAAAGTCTCTGAATTAATTATAAAAGGTAAATTGAGACTTCATCAATTAGCAGGTATAGACCCAGCAGAGATTAGAGTGTCTTTTACTGCTGATGAAATAATAAAGTTATGGGAAAACAATGAACCCTGGCAAAGGGCTTGTGCTAATTTTGGGGGAGAAACTAATAGCAATTATCCAAAAAGTGATAGACTTAACCTTATAAAGAGAACTTCTTGGATTCTTCCCCAAATTGTATGTGATGCACCAATAACTGGAGCCCATACACTTTATACTGATGTAAATTAAACAGGGAAAGCAGGTTACAAATCAGAAGAATTAAGTGAGTTGGAACAAAGCCCTTATAATTCTGTCTAGTGCCAGAAGCAAAGACTTGTATTTTGAGACCTGTATTTTGTTTATAGCCATCGTCAAGTAAAGTAAGATATTTACCTTTGCAGGGCAAGTTCCAGACCTAGGAAATTAACCTAGTGAGATCTGCAGGCCTCAGGCTTTAGAAGCAATTAGCATTTCCTTTGTTAGTTAACAGTAACAGACCTCAGTATTTCTCTATCAGCTAGGGATGTCTCCAGACCTGAATTCCAGCATCTTATCTCCCCTTCCCCTGCCTGTTTACTATATAACAGCTCCTGAGAAATAATAAGTGGGCAGCTTGATCAGAAAGCAAGACTTGCTGTCATTTCTCATGTCTCTTGCCCTTCCATTCCTCTCTCACCAGGTTTATCAGGGACCCTTTGTTTGTATCCCACTGGCCAGGACAGTCCAGAAGGCAGAATTATATGCTATTTTCATGGTACTAAGGGATTTTAAAGAACCTCTCAATATAGTGTCTGATTCACAATATGCAGAAAGAGTTGTCTTACATATTGAAACTGCTGAATTTATACCAGATGATGTGGAATTGACTTCATTATTCATCCAGGTGCAAGACATAATCAGGAATAGGCTTTGTCCTATATGCAAAACACACATCCAATCCCTATGGGTCTGCCAGGTTCTCTAGCACAGAGTAATGCAGAAATTGATCAATTATTGATTGGAAGTGTATTGCAGGCCTCTGAATTTCATAAAAAAACACCATGTCAATAGCAAAGCTTTAAAAAAAAGAGTTTTCTATTACATGGCAACAAGATAAGGAGAATATAAAGAGGTGTCCTACTTGCTCTTTCTATAATCAAACACCATTGCCTGCAGAGAGTAACCCTAAGGGTACTCAAAGTAATGTATGCGTATATGAATGATGTTTAAGTTTTTCATGGTGAACAATAGATTTTTATACAGATCCTTTCCCTGCAGTAATCTCTGAAGTTTCCAGGAAAAAGATGGGGCCCCACAGCAACAACTCTACGTAGTTGAGATGACATCATGATGCAGACAGCGCTATTATAAGACTGCTTCTATTTTGGGGTACCAGCTGCAGAGATGGTGCCCCTTCACATGACATTCTGGCCAGAACTCCAAATAAGAAAAAAAAAACTATCTATCGAAGTTGAATCAACCAGTATATTTCAAGGATGTGTTGACCTCACAATAGAAACCAAGAGATGTGCTATGTTGGGGAAGGGTTTTTGCTCTTGTTTCCACAGGAGAAAAAAAATTATAGATACCATAAAAATTAATAAAGATTTGCTTTGAAAGGAGAAACCTCTTGAAAAGGAGAAGTGACAGCTCATCCACAATGTTGAGAATCATACACGTGGTAAGAAAAGCTCATAAGTGTTAGGGCAGGATTCTGCTCTTATCTTTGCAGGAAAATTACATGTCATCAAAAACTCAAGAGACCCTGGATGTTTGAGTGCTGACAGAAGAAAAAATAATTATCCACTAAGGAACATCTAGAAAACAGACTATGGCTTATTAATCCAGGTACTGTTTACACTTACATTTGTATACACACATACTCATAAATATATATGTATATATATTAAAATATTTAGCTGATTTGGGGGTTGGACAATAGCTCTGTATTTCTCTAAATCCAAGCTTGTTGTTAAACGGAACATTCAGAGTTTCTGTCTCATATCAGAATCCATCTGGTATGGGACAGAAGGAAGACTTTAGGAAAAAAATTTTTTCTCCATGCCTATTTTGTCTATATCATATTCTTCATTGTATGTATGATGAATTATGTATGTATATGAATGATGAATGATGTTTAAGTTTTTCATGATGAACAATTTTCCTACAGATGTAGATTTTCCTACAGATCCTTTTCCTGAAGTAATCTTTGAAGTTTCTAGGAAGAAGATGGGGCCTTACCTAGTTGAGATGAAATCATGATGTAGATAACACTACTGTAAGACCATTTTGGGTACCAGCTGCTGAAATGGTACACCTTCTCATATTCTAGCCAGAACTCCAAATCAGAACTTTGAAAAAAAAAAAAAACTATTGACTGCTTGGAAATTGTTTTCAGCTATACTGGACAGTAATTTTGGAAATTAACCACCACTTAATTTTTGCAGGATCCCATTAAGAGACTATCACCCCCATGACAGTGACAACGATTCTAGAAACAATGCCCCCTATCCAAAAAAAGTTTGCCCATAGGGTTGGGAACACTGTTTAGGGGTTGTTGATTGTTACTTGTACTAGATAGAGGGTTGGGGAGAAAACTATGTTTGTTCAAAAAAAGGGGGGATAGTATAGTGGGTAACAGAGTGAATACTTGTGAGCTACTATTTATGGATAATATACATTGGTATAGTTTTCTTTATTGATACAAGTTCAAATTATATTTGTTACTTTTGTTTACATTATTTGTACATATATACAAATTTATTTTGTCAGATTCTATATATGCATGTTTCTACCTTGGTTTAGGACATTTTGTATATTGATACAACTTTTAGGGTATATTTTCATATTGCATTATATGTTACTCCTACCTCTGATCAAGAAACTTATAGATTGTTTAAATTTTGAGGTCACTGTCCTCATTTGTTGCATATTTGTTTACAGATTATTTAATATTCTTACATGAAGTTTTACTCTTTAAGTTATACAGGTATTAATTATTATAGGTCAGTAGTTGTTCATGTTTGATACAGTGATACAGTCAGATCAATTAGGTTCCTTAGATACATACAGATTATATTCTGTCTAGATAGGTATTCTTCAACCCCTTCAAGGATCTGTGGATCATGGCATTTAAATGATTTAGAGTTCTGTTGACATGAGACATGATTGCTTCTGACAGCACCAATCTATTTCCAAGAGAATGTTGAACACCAAAGACACTCCACTTGAAGCTTGTTTTCTTCTTGGCAAAACTGGCTTTTGGGCAAGGAACTGACAATGCCTCAACCACTGACAAGTTACATAGTATCCAGAAATGGATTAGCAGGACTGTCAAATCTTGCCAAGACAGAGTAGAACAGTTTTGAAAAATTTCCTGCCTCTGAAAATGGTCTGTCAGTTATACTAGGACTTAGCCAAAGTTGGTTGCTTCAGTGTTGCAAAATGAGACTTTGGGTGATTGCTCAGGCACCTAATTGTCTTTGTCATATATTGCTCACTTTGGAAGCTACTTGATTGTACTTCCTCCCTACTCTAGTAAGATTATCTTCCTTCTCAGGCCTTCGATGGAGTTGAAGATTAGATAATCATAGTTACTGTACATTTATGATCTGGCCAAGCCATTTCCTATACAAGATTTAGACTCCGTAGGATAGAATGTTGATTAAAACATTTAACATATGTTCCTTGTTTAATATTGTTTATGCTGGTTGTAATTCTAATTATACTTGATATCTGTTCCTAGTGTATATAGTTTTGTATTGGGTTTGGAACTCTTGTATTTAAACAAAAATGGGAGGTGCTGTGGGAACACATTCTGCTCCTTCAGTCAATAGCTTTTAAGATACCAGCCCACTTGGGCGTGATTTCTTATAGTTTAAAATGCAGCAGGAACCATGTGCCTACTCTCTTGCTTCTGGCTCCTGTTCTGGCTGCTGGACTCTGTTCCTGTTTGTGCTCAAAGGACTGTTGTTTGGGATGGTGATCTGCAAGTTTTCCCTTTAAATAAATAACCCTTTTATTATCCTAATTCTGAACTGGGGTTTTATGGCATCAGCAGTATTTCAGGAAGAGACTGAGACAGCACAGTGGGTCTGTAATACATCACAAGTAAAGAGAAAGCCATGAAGGAACAGAATCTCTAGGCTTCAAGAGCCAGAGTCAGGTAGAGAACAAGCTGGAGCTTGGGGGAGGGGAGTAAACATTCATGTGCTGGGCATGAAGCAACCAGTATCTCCACCTTTTATTTACACGTTGTAACAAATGGACAAACAAGGCATTTACACAGTGTAGGGTGGAAGAGCTGATAGGGTGGGTAGAACTTTAGCATGGTACAGTGGGAGAACAGGCAGAACTGGTAAAGGGAAAGGATATGTTGTGGAAGAATCCCTGCATAGCCAGACCAAATGCCAGGAGAGCCTGATAGGCAAAAAGAAAGTGGGCACCCTTCAGTGGGCACTGCCAAGGTGTGCCACTAAGAGAAAACAGCAGAAATAGCAACGTTAGTACATTTGGAGCATCTTGGAGAGAAGGCATAGGAAGCAGGCAGGCAAACAAACAGACATTGAAGAACAATGAGAGGGGAAGTGGGCAGGAGTGGTCTGTTCATAACCCTGGCTGAGGAAATTGGATAAATTTTGTAGGAGCTAACTCAAAGGTGTCTTGGAACCAAACATAGACTCAGCAAGTACCCAATTACAAGCCTTTTGCTGGAGCATACAGAAATCACATTCAGTTCTGTAAACCTACGTATGGCCAGAAGCTGTGTGTGGAATTCATTTCATGCAGGATCTCTCTCTCTCTCTCTCTCTCTCTCTCTCTCTCTCTCTCTCTCTCACACACACACACACACACACACACACACACACACACACACACACACACCACACCACAGCACACATGGGAGCCTCAATGAGCAGGAACCATCCCAGCTCAGGTAACAGGCCAGAGATGCCTGACGCTGTAGTGGTTGCACAAGCAATCCCAATTCCAACCCAGAGGCCTTTTGCCAAATGAGGTGGCATTTCATTTGTATTTTAACAACTAAAACTTGTCTGAGGATCAGAAAAGTAAAACAGCCACACTGGCCAATCTTACAGACAACACAGCTATAACACACACCTTTAATTCCAGTAGTCACATTAGCTTGCCATAGAAACCAGGTGGTAGGGGTGCATACCTTTATTCCCAGAACTAGAGAGGATTATAAAATGCGAGGCTCAGGCTCATTCTGAGTTTCCTGGAGGCAGGATTGCCATTTTCAGACTGAGGACAAGATAAGAGTCAGTAGCTGGCTGCTTTGCTTTTCTGACCTTTATGTTAAACCCCAATTTGTGTCTCTGAGATTTTAATTAATCATTTTTCAACCCAGAAGGGATGAAGACTTGGAAGGAATCTGGGATCCCTTTACAGGCTTTTGGGTTATAAATAGGTGACTTACTGAGGCAGAGTTCGCTTTGGTAGTGGAGTGAAAGAAAGAGTGAGTAGCTTCCCCATGTTCAGCACCAAGTTGATAGGTATTGGATCCATAGTTTGTAGTTTTCTCTGCTGATGCAATAAGCCAAATCAGACCAAATTAATAAACCCAGATTTAATAAACAAAGCAAAGCAAAGCAGAGCACCCTATTTAGCTTGCTCCTTTTCATTATAAATCTTCATTAAAGTAACCACTAATAACAACATGGCAGAGTCTACACGAGGCAGTTTTGAGATTCCTCTGCAAAAAGAATTAATCTAAAACTCTTCACTTTAGCCTTAGGAAGACTCTTTGGACAAGGGCAAAAGACAGCCATATTCTTCACCAAAATATCACAAGACCAGACTCTAGGCCACATATTAACATTTTTTTCTTGAAATCTCTTTATCCACGCACCCACAGTTTAAATGACACTTAACCCCACTATCTTCCATGTTCCTACTAGGATGGCCTATTAAGTACTACTTAAAACATTCAACTACTTTTATAATCCATAGTTCCTAGGTTCATATTCCTTCAAACAAAAACATGGTCAGGCCTATTACAGCAATACCACAGTCTCTGGTTCCCACTTCTGTCTTAGTTGGGGTTTCTGTTGCTGTGAAGAGACAACATAACCACAGCAATTCTTAGAAAGGAAAAACGTTTAATTAAGGGTAGCTTATATTTTCAGAGGTTTAGTCTATTATCATCATGTCATCATGGTGTGACATGGTGAAATGCAGACATGTTGATGGAGAAGTAGCTGAGAGTACTACATTGTGATATGTAGGCAACAGGAAGTGGTCTGAGATGCTAGGGATGGCTTGAGCATATATGAGACCTCAAAGCCCATCTCCAGAATGACACACTTCTTCCAACAAGACCATACCTACTCAAACATGACCAGAACTTCTCCATCACTGCCATAGTTCCTAATAGTGCCATTCCCTTTGGGGACCATGTCCTTTCAGACCACCACACATTATTATAAGCAAATGCACCCAAGAAATAAGCTAGTGTAGCCATTTTAAAATCTGACAAATTAGACATCAGATCAAAACTAATTAGAATTGATAGGGAAGGACACTACATACTCATCACAGGAAAAAACAACAAAAACTGATATTCTTAACATCCATACATCAAGAATAAGACAACCAAGTTCATAAAAGAAATGCTACTACTGTTTAATTCATATATGGACCCACACACAGTGATAGTGGGTGACTTCAATACTCTACTCTCACTGATAAAAAGGTCATCTAGAGAAGATCTGAACAGAGAAATGCTGGAGCTAACTGATGCCATAAACCAAATAGACCTATATAACAGATATTTACAGGAAATTTTATCCCAGAACAAATGAATAAACCTTCTTTTTGGCACCTCCTGGAACTTTCTCCAAAACTGACCACATACTTAGACTTAGATAATGTCTCAACAAATTCAAAGAAATTGATGTAAAAGTGCTCATCCTATCCGACCACCACACAGTAAAGCTGGACATCACCAACAACAGGAACAATATAAGATTACCAACACCCGGAAACTGAAAAATTCACTATTGAATGAAAAACGGGTAAAGACAGATATTAATGAGGAAACTTAAAATATTTCAGAATTGATTGAAAATGAAAATAAAACATGCCTAAACTTAAGAGATTTAATGTGGGTGGAACTAAGAGGGAAGTTCATAGCACTAAGTGACTGCATTAAAAAAAAATGGAGAGATTTTATATTTGCAACTTCCTGGAAAAATCTGGAAGCTCCAGAACAAAAGAAGAAACTTTATCCAAAGAAGAAGACTGCAATAAATAATTATACTCAGAGTTAAAATCAATAAAATAGAAACAATCAAACAAAGAATCAATGAAACAAAGAGTTGGTTCTTTGAGAAAATAAATAAGATTAATAAACCCTTCCCAGAATTAATGAAAAGGCAGAGAGAGAAAATAGAAAATCACCAAGTCTTTACACAGTCAGAAATGAAAATGGAGACATGAAAATAGATACCAAAGTGCTGTGGAAAAATTAATTCTTCTGTTCACTGTAAATATTTGTCATTCATATTGGTTTAATAAAACTCTGATTGGCCAGGAGCAATGCATAAAGTATAGGTGGGGTGACGAGACTAGGAGAATTCTGGGAAAGGCAGAGACACAGTCATCAACCAGATGCAGAGGAAGCAAGATGAGAATGCATCACTGAGGAAAGGTAACAACCCATGTGGCTAAACATAGACAAAAATTATGGGTTAATTTAGGTTGTAAGAATTAATAAGCCTGAGCTAATAGGCCAAGCAGTTTATAATTAATAACAGTCTCTGTGTGTTTCTTTGGGACTGAATGGCTGCAGGACTGGGAGGGACAGAAAAATTCCATCTATAAATTGTTATCAGAGGGTAAATTACAAATGTAAGATTTGAGAAGAAAAGAAGCACCAGGAAGTAGAATGGAGCAAAATCCTGTCTTCAAGTAGAAAAACAGATTAAGAAATAGAATAAAGGGAGTGATTACCTGAGGGCAAGATCCCAACCAGCTAAGTTTCCAACTTTTGCAAAGGTATTAAAGAAAAACTTAGAGCAAGGTGTGGTGATGATACAATTCAGCACTCTAGAGGCAGAGACTGACTGGCAGATCTCTAAGACTGAGATCAGCCTGGTCTACAGAGCAAGTAATAGAACAGTTGAACTTAAGCAGTAAAAGTAACCATTGAAAACAGAGAGTTGTGAAAGATGTCATTGACCAAGGGGGACATGTTTCAGCCCCAGTAAGCAGCAGAACTTGGAAGCTTCAGTTATTTTGTTTAGGCTTTAGCATTAGGATAGAAGAAAGTGGTTATGGAATTTGTCTCCCTGAAAATAAGCAAGGGTTGAGTACTCAGTCCTAAACAGGATATTTAGAGAGCTTACTGCAATTCTCAGGAATGTTTATGGAAGAGGGATAGAAATAATGTAAAAGCAAGATAAAGAAAAAGGTATTAACAAATCCATGGCCACACAGAAAATCCTGGTTAAAACAAGTATGTATTCAAAGAAAAGATAAAAGGTATTAACGTTGCTGAGTGTGGGTATTTATTCTGCAACACCATGACTAGGGCAATTTATATAAGAGAAAATATTTATTTGGGGCTTGCTTATAATTGCAGAGGTTTAGCCCATTAGCATCATGGCAGTGAGCACGACAGAGTGCAGGCAAACATGGTGTTAGGGTAGTTGAGAGTTCTACATCTGGATCTGCAGGCAGCAGGAAGAAGAGAAATCCCTTAGGCCTGATTTGGGTTTTTGAAATCCCAAAGTTCACCCTCAGAGACACACTTCCTCCAACAAGGCAATACTCACTTTTCATGATATTTTATTTGTGTTTTAATAAATAAAGCTGCTGAAGATCAGAGTGCAAAGCTAACCACACTAGTCAGCCATATAGGCCAGGCAGTGGTGGCACACACCTTTAATACCAGTGGTCACACTAGGTAGCCATAAAGGTTGGGTAGTGGTGGTGCACACCTTTAATCCCAGCAGTAGAGGGAAATATAAGGCTGGATGAGACAGGAACTTGCTCTCTCTCTCTCTCTTTTTTCTCAGTCTGAAGATTTCTTAGAGGTAAGAGTGGTTGGCTTCTTTGCTTCTATGATCTTTTAGACTAAACCCCACCAATATCTGTCTCTGGAATTTTATTATTTGTGCTACACCCATTTCAACAAGACAACACCTCCTAATCCCTGTCAAGTAGTGTGCTCCCTAATGACCAAGCACTCAAATATATTAGCTCATGAGGGACACTTTTATTCAAACTACCACATTCCACTCCATGACTTTCATATGCTTATAGCTATATCATAATGCAGAAATGAATTCAGTCTACCTTCAACTGTCCCCATACTCTATTGCAGTTGCAACACTGTATAAAAGTCCTAAGTTCAAAACCTCTTTTGAGACTCATGGCAATCTCTTAACTGTAAAATATAAAATAAAAATCAAAAAACAAATGACATGCTCACATATTCCAACATTACAATGGCACAGAGTACAAATTACCATTCCAAAAAGGAGGAAATGGAGCATAATGAGAAAATACTGTACCAAAGCAATACTGAAAGCCATTTGTTCAAACTTCAAACTCCACATCTCCATGATATCAAAGCACTCCAGATTTCCAAGTCCTTTTAGCTTTAATGACTGCAACACACTTTCTGTCTCTTAGACTGGTTCCATTCTCTGTCAGCATCTCTGCTTGGCAGATAGGCCCCAACTCTGACATCTCCAACATCTTGGTGTCTCCAAAGCAATGCAGGTTTCACCTTCACAGCTTTATGCAAAGATTTTTTTTTTTCTGGGCCATACATGACACACCTGGTCTCAGCAGCTTTCCTTAGATGCAGAGGGAGATTCTAGAACCCCTTTTGTGTTTCCTTGTCTCTGAATCTAGAATCACGTGACTCAAGCTGCCAAAGTTCTTCTGCTTTCTGGGGATGAAACATGGTTCCCTCATTGAAATACATTTTCACCAGCTTTCTGTTTTAAATGGTTACCTTCAGTTCCTAACCTTGTCTGTCCTGGAACTTGCAATGTAGACCAGGCTAGCCTCAAATTCAGAGATCCTCTTTCCTTTGACTCCAGAGTGCTGAACCAAGGCATGTACCACCATACCTATCCCTAAGTTTTCCTTTAATTCCTTTTTAGAAGTTGGAAACTTAGCTGGGTTGGCTTTTGTCATGAAGTCACAACTGTCTTTATTTAACATTGAGTTTTTCTTTAAACTTTTTAGCTCCTTGAAACTCGATTTAACTCTATTACACTTCCTGCTGTGCCTTTTCTTCTGAAACTGTGTATTTTTCTTTTTCCTTGCTCAGCCTTCTCTTTTTCATTATATCTGCATAAAATCCACCACTAAAAACTATATGCCTGAGTCAATAGTAGGTTGACCTGAAATCTCTGTCAATGCCATTAATCTAAAACTTTTCAATTTAGCCTTAGGCATTTTAAGATAAGGGCAAAAAGTAGCCAGATTCTTCACCAAAATATCACAAGAACAGTCTGTAGACTACATCACAATAATCTTACACTCTGAAACTTCTTGAGCTATGCTCTCACAGTTCAACTCACCTTCAGCATCATTGTCTTCTATGCTTCTACTTGCAGGACCCATTAAACCCCACTTAAAGCATTCAACTGCTTTCTAAATTTAAAGTTCCCAAATCTCCATTCCACCAAAAAGCAACATGCTTGAGCCTGTCATAACCATACCCCACTTCCTCATAATAACTTATGTCTTAGTCAACAATTTATTGTTGTGAAGAGACCCCTTGATTATGGCAACTCCTATAAAAGAAAGCATTTAATTGGGGCTTGCTTACAGTTTCAGAGGCTTAGTCCAAAATTGTCATGGTGGTAAGCATGGTGGAATACAGGCAGACATGGTGCTAGAAAAGCTGAGAGTTCTAGATCTAGATCTTTAGGCAAAACAAAAGAGAGAGCCACTGGGCCCAGCTTAAGCTTCTGAAACTCTAAAACCTACCCCCAGTAACCTACTTCCTCTAACAAAGCCACACCCACTCCAACAAGGCCACATAGCCTAACATTTCTTGAGTAGCACCACTCCCTAATGGCCAAGCATCCAAATATTTGAGCCTGTGGGGACCATTCCTATTCAAACCACCGTATGGGGTGGGGGACTAATTGTGGTAGGGGAATGTGTAAATAAGGTGGAATGTCACTGTAATAATGATTCAACTTACTATTTTGGATATGACTGTCAGTTTCAAAAACTATATCTCTCTCTGGAGAAATATATACTGCTGACCATAGGACTGCATTTAGATATACACATCAAAAATAAGAAAGAATACAATTATGTGATATTGTTTGTAAAGGATTATGGGCACACTCACTGAGTCTGTGTTAGCAGTTATTTCATGGGAAGCATGGAAATGCAATGGATGTAGGGAACATGAAAATCTTAACTTTATAATATTTATATGTGAAAACTGAAACAAATAGAATAAATGAATATTGCTCATTACAAAGGTGTCCATTTTAGTTAGTTATAATATTTATTATAGTATTTAATAAATATTTCAAGTCATGAAGTAAAACTAAAAGCCTTTTTATACATAACTAATCAAATGTCTATATTTGACATTGTTTTCATTGTTCATATCCTGACAAGGAAAAGTCATGTATGAATGTCAAGGTGAGCAGGACACCAATCTGTCATCCCAGTAAAGACTGACAGATTGGATTCAATGATTTTTCAGGTTCTCCCTAGGAATACAATTATAGGAAATCCTGCAGGAAGCAGCATATTTCTTTTACTAAAAAGCAGAGCCTCTGACAAACAATTAATAATAGGTTCTTTCTTCCTAGTAAGCGCCTCTACTTTTATTATCTTCATATAATACCTGACCTGTCTGTGTATGCCAAATACAGCTATGAAAATAGAAGGAGCCTTTTAAGTGCTCATCATCCATATAGGATCCGTGAAAGGCTTTAAATACAACCAGATTTCAATGAAAAGAAAAATGTTCAGCTTGACTATCCTTAGAAAAGAGAATTGGTTTGTCAGCACTCCAGCTAGTATTTGAGTGAACAAATTTCACAGAAATTTTCAGAAACAACTCAATTAACATACATCTACAAATGAAACTGAAGCAACAAAGAGGAAAAAAAAAGAAAGAAAGTAAAGCAGAACACAGCTTAATTCCTTGATGGAGAACCTGTGGGAAATGCAGAGGCTTGTTATCAGACATAATAACCTCAGGACTTGGAATAATTGGGTGAGTTAGAAAGCTGAAGAGAAGAACCCATGGGGAAGATAGAAAGCCAGCACAGTTATTTTTTTCTTCATGACATACAGTATTTTCCATGCTCAAGAGAGAGCAGATTTGCTTTGCAAAGGAGCAGGAATAAGACTTTGGGGTGCCAGAACGTTTTTAAATCTGAACATAGGTCTAAATTACACCTGCCTTATAATAATTTAACAAATTGTACTCTTATGTACTATGGAACATCCTATGTAAAATCATGACATATAACCACATAAATTTATATACTTATATAAATTCATGCTTCTCTGTGCATAATGTTATTTTATTTTTAATTTCTCTCCCTATATGGATGTTTTGCCTGCATTTACATCTGTGTATCACAAACCACATGCATGCCTAGTACCCACAGTAGCCAGAAGAGGGCATCTGATCTCCGAGAACTGGAGGTTTTGGTTGTGACTTGCCATGCTGATGCTGAGGATTATACCCTGGTACTCTGGAACAACAACCACTGAACCATCAGCTCTTAACCACTGAGCCATCTCTCCAGTCCATATACCAAATTTTAACAGCATATTGTTGTAACAGATTGTTGGCTTTTAAAGAAGAAAACCAATAGTATCAAATCATAGTGAAGAAATGAAGTAAGGTGAATTGCTGCATGCTGCTGGTAAAATCAATTTGGCAAAATGGGAATCATTTTAAGAAAATGGAAACATATATAAATTTCAATCTAACAATGAGTTCCAAGATTTTTGTAGTTGAGCAATATCACATTGAATGGTCACATTTGTGAGTGGGGAAATTAGACTGCCTTCCATGTCATTGGATTTTAATAACCCAGTACTGAGGAGGCAAAAGCAGCAGCAGTCAGTGGAGGATTATGTGTAATATCTGAGACAGATTCAGCAGCTGTAAGTGCTTTTTAAGATTGTAATGACTAATTCATTTCTATTCTTTTACCACTGGATTCTGTAAGACTTTCTGAGACGAGAATCAGCTCTATTTAACATTCATAGCTTTAATATGCCTATAGTATGGGTAGTATATAATAGGCCCTCACTAAATGATGTATGAAGGCAGATAGACACAAAGTGGTTTCAGCCCATGTGGTCTGAGGAGCTGTAACAACCATAATTGAGGCAGAGGAAGAATGGTCCTCTCTCTCTGGAAAACTGGCCTAGTAGTGGGTTCCAGGGCACCAGTAGTGACGCACAGCCTACAGAGAGCAGAGGTCTCTGCAGGGATTTTTGTTTGTTTGTTTTATTTGTTTTGAGTAGAGGATATCAGAAAGGAGAAGCCTTGAGGACTGGATAGAAACAATGTAAACAATGAGCTCAGGAGAGATCTCAGGAGAATGACCCAAAAATAATTGCAAGGGAACTTGTACATGTGTAGGAGCTGAGTTTTCAGAAAGTACAATGTAAGGGTGGTGTTGGCCATTTAAGTACAAAATACAATATGAGATATTGTAATGATATATGTCTGAGTAGGTAATTTTCTTCAATTGGTAGTTCTGTTTTGCCTCTAAAAGTACTCAAATAGTTAAGAGATTTGTTGATCTTCTTTAACATAACATACTTAAAATAATTTAAGCTATTTTTTTAATTGAAGCAAGATATCAATAATAAACCAGCATTGTTCTAGTTTAGCATTTTTATTTCCATCGGAGTATTTGAAGTAGGGCTGGGGTCTTTCTGTTATCTGGCCTGAGGTATCTTAGATATCTTGATAATTTTTCCACATTTCTCACCAAATTTTCTGTGTCAACATTGTCTGACAACTTCACTAACATTTTCTAGATTTGGACTTGTGTCTCAACTCTCAATTTTTTTCTTCCTCTGATTATACTTTCATCACATGTTTTGATTTTTCTAATCTGCCATTGACTATGACATTAAATGCATTACATGTTTTTTTTTTCAAAAAAATGAAGAGATTAAGGAGCAAAGTATTTTTAAAGTATTAATAATGCCATTGATTGTGAGTTGTTCAGTATCGTTGCTCATCAGGAAAGTTCAAATCAAAACCACATTGGCATCACTTTGAGAATGACTATTAAGGAGAAAATGAAGGTAATATGTATTGATGAGGTTGTCCTGGACAGTATTAATGGGAATGTAGATGATATGGCCACATGGCACCTGCACACAGTGGGATACACACACAGTGCAAGGACACTCACCCCTTAAAGTAGAAAAAGAGCTTGCTTTCCGGCACAAAGTTCAGCCTGAAGGGAATTATGTTAAATTTAAAAAAAAAGGGCAGGCATAGAAAGAAAAAAAAAACTCACACAAAGAAAAAGAAAGTATAGTAAATTAAAAATAAATGAAAAACAATGAACTGATTTAAAATAAATGTTGAATGTAAGAAGCAGAGAGCATATGGTTACAAGGAGTGAAGTGAGGTGCTTGAGAAAACAGGAAAATGAAGATGAAGAGCACAAAGTGGCAGTTTCTTAGTAAGAATAAATAGAGATGTGGTTGCTATAACAAGAAATCAAACATATATTGTGCATTTTGCTAATTAAATGTGTTTCAGAAGGCTTTCCTACACTGACAGAAAGGCACTACGTGAGAAGAGTTTGCTACTTTGCTGGTGTGTAACAATGCCTTTACAATGACTGTAGATGTTATACTTGAATCTTCATTGCCCCACCAAATGTTCTTGTTTAAGTTTTGGTGCTCACTCGCTATGGGGAGTTTACAGAACCTTTAAAAACTATGACCCAATGGAAGGTTTTGCCACATTGTGGGGCCTCCCTTAAAGGAGTTGTTAAGATCCTGACTCCTCAGCCACACAGCTTTCCTTCCTGAACTCAAGAAGATAAGCAGCTTGCTTTCTTACCTCACAGTCGCACCATCATATCTGCCTCACCACAGGCTCCTAACCAGTGGAGGCAAGGAACCACAGATTGCTGTGCAAAGCTGTGAACCAAAATATAAATTTCTGCTTTAGAGGTTGTTTATTTCTGGCACCTTGCCACAATCACAGAAAGATGATGAGCATAATGAGTACCGCTGCATCATGTTCGCTATAAACAGGTCCACATACTAGCGTTCATGGTGCTGCCGGGTATTCTGCACACACCCTACAGGGTGCTCTACCTGTTACCAGAGGAGAAAAGTAAACAGCAACCCATATACAAGCCCATTTTTCTAAATGATGACCTGCAATGCAGTATTGCAATGGTAGTGCAAAGTTCGCAGGAGTAACCAACCACTATCATTGGATTTAAGGATCATCTCATTAGAGGTGGCCCATCCCTGATGTCACTCAGCTAGTCAGGAAGCAGAGACTGGATAGGACTTGGGGGAAAACAAATGCGTCTGTTCTGCTAAAGGAATATAGCATGAAAATGACTCCCAATGACATTCCGCGATATTCATAGATCAATGCCAGGCTCAGCCGTCTTCGGAAAAGTTTTCTTCCACAGCAGATGGAACAAATACAGAGACCCATAGCCAGACAATGAGCAGAGAATGAGAAACCTTGGAGCAGTCAGTCTTAAATGGGATGTCTTCACCAAATCCCTTCCATTAGGGCTCAATGAAACATACAGAAGAATGGGCAGAAAGATTGTAAGAGATAGAAGAGATGGAGGACAACAAAGAAATAGCCCTTCTAAACCCAGCATGACTGAGGCCTGTAGGAATGAGCACACAGAGATTATGGCATCAGGCACAATGTCTGTACAGGTCTGTACTGGATGGCATCCCAGCTCTGAGAGAAGTGCAGACAAGCCCCCATTCCTAACCCAGAAGCTATCTCCAATTGATAACCACTCATATGTGAAAATCAGTTTTCTCCAATGCAGTCTCACTGGGGATGCAAACAAGTCTTACAGCAGCTCCTATGACCATCAGTATATGGACAATGCCGAAAGAACTCAATGGCATCGGCATCTTTGGTGGTTCTATGTCTTATACTATTTTGTCAGGGCTTCTCATTTTTCCCTACCCTTTAGGACCTTTGAGTAAGTAAACACTATGGTTTCATCTCTATGCTTTTCTGAGATTCCTGTGTGTATGAACTTGTACGTCTTAGTGTCTATGTGTATTTCTTATGCTTTTTCTTTGGATATTTTTTCTTTTGTTTGTGTTTTTTGTCCCATTCAAGTTTGATTGTTTTATTTTATTATTATTCATAGATGCCTGTTTTCTGAGGAGAGACAGAAATAATGTATATGGGCATGGGAGGGGAAGAGGGTTGGATCTCAGAGGAGTTGGGGAGGAAGAAACCAGAATCAGAAAATATATGAAAAATATCTACTTTCAATAAAAGAAAAAAATAGAGGATAAAAAAACAGGTCCTTATAAAAACCACAGTGAAAATGACAAAATTTAGTAAGCACTGAAAGCCAGATATTCTTCCAGCTCTTTTATATAAATTATCTAACTTTTTCTCTGAACCATTAGAAGTAACTACTACTTTTATCTTTGTTTTCCAGATGGTGATACTGAAGCATGAAAAAGTGAAATTACCATGCCAAAATTACGCATATGGCAAGTGCTAGCCTAGGTTTTGAATTTAAACAATCTAGAAACAGTGTATTAGAAAATCTAATTTGCTCTATGAATAAAATATAATTATTTAATATAGCACTTCCAAAACTTTAGTTATGAAATGTTACATAATATTATGAATATATATAGAGAAAATAGTATACTACCATAGTTTTATTTAGAAAATAATTAGCTTTAGTGTAAATATTCTAAGATCATAATCAATATAGAAATCTCTACAAATAGAAGTCAATAAACTATACCGCCCCAGACACCTAGCTCACTTGGATGCAATCATCATCCTCCCTGATTTGCCATTGCATTGCCAAGGTCCTTGCATGTCTGTCTCACACACTCTTTATTGCAAGGCTACCATCTCTCTGCCTAGTGTGCAAGACCACAGGTCTGACTGCTAAAAGAGGTTCTCCACTAATATCCATGTCTTGATTGCTGTGTAATCATACTCTGAATTCAATGCTTTGTTTTTTTTTTCTTATTAGATGAAGACTTGTTGGCCATGTTAATGTGACATGATTCTGACATCACCTGGATATTTCATACAAGTAGAGCAATATGGATTTTAAAATCCATTTTGACCCCAAAGAAACATTTCTTTCTATACTAAATGATAGACTGTGCATCTCCACTAATGGGATGAGTGAGTTCTTAAAAATTATGGAGCTCAGTGTAAGATGCTAAGCATACAACTCAGCCTTGTAGTGCTTGCCTAGCATGTATGAGATCTTAGGTTTAACCCCACCCCAGTCCTAAGAATGCACTAATTATCTTCAGATATGGTGTAAATAGTGGGCTAGGGGAAAAAAAAGCAAGGTTATTACAAATTTTAGGTTTCTTGGCATACTAAAGATTCAATTACAAAATATAAACACTTGAAAATAATTCATTTCTTTGAGAGTGAGATACACAATATAAACTTAATTGTACTTATCTAAACTACATAATTGTTGGTATTCTAACTATCTAAAAGGATTTTTTAAAAAATATGTAGTGTGTAGAAACACAAAAGGACAATTTAATGTCATCTATTCTATTCTATTCTGTTGTATTCAGCGGAAAGTGTTAACAGAAAACAGACTTAAATAATTAGCCTGGACAGTTAACATACAGTCTTTTATTCTACAGAAAGATTGTAGACTTATTCTCTCCACATTTCTAAGAAATGTGGACTTGGAAAAGTATCTCAAAGTTTAAGTACCTAAATTTTCAGAACTTAAAATATTTGTTTTAAAAGAGTAAATGGGTCTTACAAGTTACACAAAACAATTTGGAGAAATTCTTTTTTTATTTTATTACTTTAAAAAAATACCAATCCAAATTCCTACTCCCTTCCCTCCTCCCACTCCCTCCACACACCCTTCCACCCCTCCCCCTCCAATCATAAGAGAGGACAAGGTACCCTGCCCTGTGGCAAGTCCGAGGCCCTCCCTACTACATCTAGGTTGAGCAAGGTATACATCTAAAGAGAATAAAATCCCAAAAAGCCAGTACATGCAGTAGAGACAAATCCCAATGCCACTGTCAGTGGCCCCTCAGTCTGCCCCAACTGTCAACCACATTCTGAGGGACTTGTTTGATCCTACACTCATTCACTCCCAGTCTAGTAGGAGTTAGCAAGCTCCCATTAGCTCAGGCAAACTGTCTTAGTGGGTCAATTCCTCATTACCTTGACCTCCTTGCTCATATTCTCACTCCTTCCACTCTTCAACTGGACCTTGGGAGTTCAGTCGAGTGTTCTGATGTGGTTCTCTTCCTCTGTTTCTATCTGTTGTTGGTTCTATGGTGATATTTAACATAATCATCAGTCTGACTACAGGGCAAGGCCAGTTCAACACCTTTTCCTCTATTGCTTAGGATCTTAGCTGGGGTCATCCTTGTGGATTTCTGGGAATTTTTCTAGAGCCAGTTTTCTTACTAACACCATAATGGCTTTCTCAATCAAGATATCTCTTTCCTTGCACTCATATCTGTCTTTCCTCCATTGCGACTATCCCATTCCCTTAAGTTTTCCTCAAACCTCCCTTTCTCCCCTTCCTTCTATCCAGCCCCCCACCTCGCCGCCTCCTCCATGTTCGGAATTTTGTCAGGCGATCTTGTCTGTTCCCGATTCCCAGGTGGGTCTGTATATGTTTTTCTTTGTGTTCAGTTTATTACTTAGCTTAAAAGTTTGAAAGCCCATCAAAATGTGTAAGAAAAGGTCTTTAAAAGGCTTTATTTGGTTCATGAGCAATAGCCGCACCCACAAAAGAGCCATAGTGAAGATGCCTTTGAAAGAACAAAGCAATTGCAGTTACAACCACAATAATCTGTGATTCACAGTATTTTTTAAGAAAGAAGTACAATTATGAGCACTTACTGGTTCAGATTCAGGGCCAATATTATGGGAGTCTCAAATGCAATAAGTATGGTGATGGTTACCTTGGTATCACTCAGCTGTTGAGGGGAGAAAGCATTGCAAATAAGAAGCTTATTTTTAACCCAGATGCAGAAACACACTTAACACAATGTGGGGCTCACAACAATCAGAAGTATCTTGTGAGGGCCACATATGTCACAGACTGGATAGTTGTATATCAGAACACCAGGTCACTTGTGAAATGAAAGTTTCAACCAATGATTTCTTCATATGGTCAAGGGCATAATTTTGTATTTATAAATATCACAGCAATACACTATTATCTATGAATGTCTGTCCTTTAGTTGTATGGCACATATCCTACTGATGAGTTTAAAATACCGATATCCCCGACTTAATATAGTGTAAAATGCTTTGCTTAAAATAACTCTATAGTTTGAGAAATTAAAGGAAGGGTAAAACACACTATTGAAATTACACAACAAAACACTGGCAGATACATTAGTATCACAGATAAATGTCTTAAGCATCACCTCATCTTCATTTGTGTATACTCTTGTATCATACATACACAGAAATATGCTCTTGAGCAAATTATCCAATGAAGTCAAATCAAAATGAGCAGAAACTAACCATTGCTTAGTACATATGACAACTCAGGTTTATTTTACAATAATATGAAGTTTCCATATTATTCTGCTTTTAAAGTTTTTATTTCATCTCCTATGAGACCATTTAATTTTTATTAATTTTTTACTTCACCCTAATAAATCTATAGCATATGCAAATAATTATTGACACATCCACTATATTATCTTCTCTTAACTCCCTACAACTCCTGTACACTGCTTTCTTCTTCTCAGATAATTCTTCTCCTACTGTCATGTCTTATTTTTTTTCTGAAGATCTTATGCAAGTAATCACAGCAAAAAAAAAGTAAAGGAATAAATGCATGTAAATGGTTTCTATTTTTCCTGCACACTATCTCATATATATATACATACATATATATATATATATGTATATAAAATATGTTTTTTTCCTTAAGCATTTAAAACATTCACAAAATTATAGTTTTGGAAATTCAAATTATTAATTTAAGAAAATCTTCAGAAAAAAAACAGTAAAACAGTATTAATTATTTTTTCATCCTGTTACTTTGTAGCCTACGCTGGTCTTTGCGGTCTAGGAGGTTCTCTTGTCGAAGCATCCTGAGTGTTGTGATTAATGTGTTAGCCATTAATCCGGCTCTAATTGTCGTTTTTGTTTTCATTCTTTGTTCCTTGATTTTTGTATAATAGGACGTCCCTCTTGAACAGATGAGTTTTAAAAGCTTCACATCCCAGCCAGTCTTCTTACCAAGCAATAAAGCTAGCAGTGGAATACTACAGTTGAATATGATTCTAGTGGTATTCTCAATTGTAATTCTGATGAGCTCTAGAATCTCTAAGAAATGGGCTTTCTGGGCATGCATCTTGGGAGTTAGCTTGATTAGTTTAATTAGGTGAGACGACCCACCCATTATGGACTGGACTCTGGACTTTTTAAAGGGGAATATGGAAACCCAACCCAGGAATCATTCTTTTCTGTTTCCTGGTTGTGGATGCACTATGAACAGCACTCTCAAGCTCCTCTGTGATCTCCTTTCCGTGATGCACAGCAACTGAACTGTGAACCAGAGCACACCATGTCTTCTGTAAGTTGCTTTTGTTAGAGGACATTTATCACACCAACAGGAAAAGAAATTCAAACAAAAGTTGGTACCAAAAAGTACCCGTTTTCAATGAGAGAACTGGTCTTCTGGCTCTTAGGCTATCCAAACTGTTTTATAGATGGAATATGGAAGATTGTGTTGCTTTGGGATAGGAAAACCCTAGTGTGCTATTCAAGTTTTAGAGTCTTTGCTGTGACAAATGCCTGGACAAAGGCAACACTGGGGAGAAAGAAGCTTTTTCAGCTTACAATTGCTGGCTTCAGTCCATCACTATGAGAAGTCAAGGTAGGAATTTAAAGCATTATTTATGTCCACCTTCAAGAGCAGAGAAGAATATTTAAATGCACTAATCTTGCTTTCTTGCTTGATCTCAGATAACTTTTTAAAATCCTACACAGGTCAAGATTCAAAGCATCAGACTTCTCCAATAGCTGGTTTTCTATCCTACCTCAATTAAGGTAATTTAGACACTCTCCACAGATACTTCAATAGTCCATCCTGCCCTAGAAATCCTTCATTCAGGCTATCTTTCCAAATTATTCAAGGTTGTAATACATTGTCATTTAAAGCATCATAGAAGTTTCATGGACCTTTATCATGGGATATGGAAAGACAATTATGTTGAGAGAAAGATAAAATATAGATGCCTTTCTTGTGAGTTTTCAGAGAAGAACAAATTCCAAGACCTAAGCTAGGAGCCATTCATGTGATATTTGGGCTTGAATCTGGCTTCATTCTGCCGTTGTCCTGGGAGCCTGAATGGCGGTGAATTTGGAGGTAATACACTAATTATTTTAGTAGAGTAAAGGAGTATACACAAGCTGAAGTTTTCAGTAAGGAAGTTGTGGACAACAGGGATTAGAGTCATTAAAGAGAAACTTTGTATTCTGCACTGAGCCAGAAGGAATTGTGGCTTGAGAGTATGAATCCACTCACTGAAGTCTTTGACTTACAAAGATGCAAATTTATGTGAAAGGAAAGAGTCTGGTCTGATAATGCAGAAAAAAAAAAAAGACTCCCTGGTCCTCAGACACTAAATACTGGGAGAATGCTTGCCCGGGGTTTTCATATATGAGTTTATACAACCATGGTACAGGGAGAGATCAGCTTCTACCATGAAATAGGCATAGATCTTGGAATAAGAAGATGATAATTTTGAAGGCATAGAAGGCTCAATACTTTTGGTGCTTAAGAAACTTGGTCCAGGGTTTTAGACAGCAGCTAAGAACAAACACAGTGTGGGATTATCAGAATACCTACAGGGCAGATTTGAGAAATCCTTGAGTGAAGTTATGAATGTGAAACTTAGGTTTCAGTGGAGATACCAGGATATTGGAGATGCTGACAATGCAGAATATCCACACAGGAAAGCTGTGGTAACTGTCTATATGTACTGCAGATGACAGAGACAGAGGGGTGCTGTTATCAATGCCCTTTGTATCTCAGTCAATTTCATCATAAACAAAAGATGCCAGACATAGAATTTAGGTTTCAGTGTTTGATCCGTTTTATTTCTGTTATCATTTTGTCCGACCATTCCTGGCTTTGTAGCAATTCTTCCATTTTGAGCATTGCATGTTAGAAGTGTGTCACTAGATTTTTTATTTAAAGGGCTCATATTTAAAAAATTGTCTTGAATCACAGATGAGATAAGGATTTTGGACTTTTATTATTTATTTATTTATTCATTCATTCATTTAGTGTGTGTGCACATTCACATTCATATGCATGTGGTATGAAGAGGATATGTGTATCATTGTGTGAGTGTGCATGTGAAGATCACTAAATTACACAACTTATGGAAATGTTTTCTCTCCTTCATTATGTGGGTTCCAGAAATCTAAAACAGATTGACAGAATTCTTGGCAAGAGTCTTTACCTGCTGTGCTAGTTTACTAGTCCAAGGACTTTTTAATATGATTCTTTAAAATTCATATTTTATATATGAATCTTTAAAACAATATTTAGAATACTGAAGAAAAGCTCCCTTCTACTCCATCACCGGCACTGCTGCTGGGCCCTGCCACCAACTCTGGGGGATTCCACTATTCTGGTTCAAGTAATAGCGGTTGAGAGATCAGGTGAGTGACTGATCTGACAGCTGGTCTGCCCAATTGCCTGAATTCTGTTTCTGAAAGACCCATTGGGCCACCCAAGCCTTCCCACCTCATCATACTCCCTAAGAAAAATAGAAATAAAAGGAGAACATTTTCACCTCAAAACCTAGAGTATTTGTTTAACAAAATCATAAAAGAAAATTTCCTAACCTAAAGTAGAGCATTTCTATAAAAGTACAGGAAGCTCAAAGAACTCCAAATAGATTGGATCAGAATATAAAATTCCTGCATCACCTAATAAACAAAATACTAAACACACAGAACAAAGAATGAATAATTAAAGCTGCATGGGCAAATCTTCAAGTAACACATAAAGGCAAACCTATTAGAATTGCAGCGTACCCTCAATGGAGACCCTAAAAGTCAGAAATGCCTGAACTAATTAATCACTTGCAGACTCTAAGAGACCACTAATGCCAGCAAAGACTACTATACCCAGCAAAATGTTCAACCACCATAGATGGATAAAGCAAGATATAACATGAACAAAGTCAAATTTAAACAGAAACTTTTCACAAATTCAACCCTACATAAGGTACCAGAAGGAAAACTCCAATCCAAAAAAATTAACTATACAATAACAGAGGAAATAGATAATGTCACACCAGCAAAACCCAAAGAAGGAAAAAGCACACACATGCATACACACTTACAACCACTACTATGACAACAAAATAACAGGAATCAGCAATCATTGGCCATTAATATCCCTCTATATCATTGGACTCAATTTGCCAAAAAAAGACATAGAAGGACATTTCAAGTTCATCAAATGAAAAGTTCTCCAAGCTGATGTCTCAATTCTGAACATCTATTCACCAAAAACAAGGGCATTCATATTTGTGAAAGAAACATACTTAAGTTTAAATCACACATCAAGCTCCAGTCATTAATATGGAGAGACTTTAATACCCCACTCTCACCAATAGACAGATCGCCAAGACATAAACAGAACAGAGAAATGATAGAAATAATAGATCTTATGACTTAAATGCATCTAACAGATATCTATACAACATTTCACCAAAACACACACACACAAAGATACATTCACAAAGCAAGTCTCAAAAGATACAAAAAAAATGTGAAATTTTTTATCCTATCAGATAACCATGGATCAAAACTGGATTTTAACAACAGAAACTGTAGAAAGCCAGCAAATTCATGAAAACTGAACAACTCAACTGATTTACTACTGGATAAAGCAACTAATAAAGAAAGAAATTAAAGAATTCCAAGAATTCAATGAAAATGCATGTACAACATACCCAAATTATTGGGACACAATAAAAGTGGTGCTAATATGAAAGTTGATAGCAATAAGACCCTCATAAAGAATTTGGAGAGATCACATACTAGCAACTTAATGACACACCTGAAAGCTTTAGAACAAAAAGAAGCAAACAGATCCAAGAGGAGTAGGTGGCAGGAAATAAACTGAGGGCTGAAATCAATTTTCAAAAAGAGAGAACAATACAAAAAAATTAATGAAACAAAGAGTTGGTTGTAGAAGAAAATCAATAAGATAGACGAACTTTTATCCAAACTAACTAAAAAAGGAAAAAATACCCAAATTAACAAAATCAGAAACAAAGAAAGTGACATAGCAACAGACACTGAGGAAATCCAGAGAATGATTAGGTCATACTTCAAAAACCTGTCATCCAGAAAAATCAGAAAATCTGAAAAAAAGGGAAAAGTTTATTGATAGATACTGTAATGATTTAGATAAAATGCTGCACAGTTCCCTAATGGGTGGCAGTGAGCCATGAGGGACAGCCAGATCCCACCACCCAAGGCCTCTGTGTAAGAGATCTTGGCAGATCAGCAGGGCAGCCAGTCCCACAAGGAGCTGCAAGAGGTAGGAGACAGATAAAGATATGCACGCCATGCAGAGTGAGTATTTATTTAGTGGTTATGGAAGGAAAGGGAAGGGGGAGAGAGGGAGAGAGAGAGAGAAACAGGGACAGAGAGAGAGGATGGGAGAGAGGAGAGAACACAGCCACCTCTTCCAAAGAGAGATGGGGCAGAGAGAGTGCAGGCTGGAAGCAGAAGGAGGATCTGCTTGCCTCAGTGGAGGTGGGGAATGGGCAGGGCTTGTCTCTTAAAAGGACAGGGCAGACCATTACATTTTCATCTCTTTTTTATGATAGAAAGGTGGGAGGTTGGGCACAACAGGTTAAAGGAATTGGGACTGTGTATGTTCAAGACTGCTTCCTGCTTATTTGTGGGCATTGTCTTTGGAGGGGAAACCCGAGAAAGCTGGGTGCTAGTCACATCCTGGGGTAGTTGGTCTCTTTGCTCCTGTCTGGGGTTTGTGGTATGGAAATGTCTGGTGTTTCTTAGACATGTTTAAGGTATTAACAGAACAGAAGACAAAGTTAAGTTTAGGGAAAAAAATGTTTAGGATCAAGGAATTGAGAGGGGTATATCTGACCCGTTTAAGGTGGATCCTTTAATTTGGCTCCCTGGAACTCACAAGAATTTTTTGAGTTTGTGAAAACATAAGTTTTAAACAGCAGCATCTTTAAATCAGAGTGACTGTGACAGATATTTTTGCATAATGAAAAGTATTTTTAAGACTATGGAAGGCAGCGTGAGAGAGAATATCCTACTGGAATTTGTTTGGTGAGGCTGCCCTTTTAAATGACAAAACCTCTCAGCTGTCAAACTGCATCAGAGATCTTGGAGAAGGATAAAATTTTACTTGAGTTATTGAATAAAAGACGACACAGAACTTACTTGGTTGGTACCTAGAGCTACTCCTCAGGGTCTTCCATGGTCGCTGAGGGTCATATTTTTCTTTTGCTGTGTAGCACAGGGTCTGCCAGGCTCCAGATGATCCTGTGTGCTAAGAAATCTGTAGGAAGACAAGCCTACCTTGACCTGAGCAGCTAGACTGTCGATTCCAGCAATTCTTTCCACTGTCTGAGATCTTCAGTTTAGATGAAAGGCAGTTTTGCCCAGTGGTCACAACTTGGCAGTTGAAATGAATTGTGAATGGACATTGTTTTGTGTCCTTCTCTCTTCTGTCTTCTTTGAAGGAAGTAGAGTGCTGCTGCTAGGAGCCAACTCGTCTTTCTTTTGTTATGAAAAGTTTTTTAATAATTAAGCATTTAAATGCCATAGTCCCCAGATCTCTGAGCAGTTGAGGCCTGTTTACCAGGTATAGATGATTTATAATTACAGTATATAATCTGCCGGGAGAGCTGAGTCCAAACTTGACTGTATTGGCTCTCAACTTAGCAGGTAAGATTTACACTCATAAAAAGACAAAAAGAAGAAAAACTGCTTGAAACAGAAGGTTAATAGCAGAACTGACAGTAGTAGAGAACAGCTTAATATATTTTAAAGCAGTATTGAATTAAATATTCTGTGTTTTCGTAAGAGACTTAAATGTACATACCAATTTAAAACATGAGACTTATTGTTTTTGTAGTCTGGAATGAGATATAATGAATAGACCATAGCTAAAAAATGTGAAAACCCACAAAAATAGCAAACAAACACCACAGGGACTATAGAAGGATGTCTCCTTTCTACACATGGGCTGTTAATGAAACAGTAACACTTCAAATCCTATAAGAAAACGTCTCTTCTCTACAGCTGTGGTGTGGATGAAGCCTGACTGGCTCAAGATTTGGCCAACTCGGAAGCCAGAGGCTAGAGGACACTCTGAGATGTCTCTCACGGAGGGGACCACTTATGAGTGGTCCAAAAAATAAAAAGAAAGGAGAAAGAAAAATCTGAGGGACCCCAGGCCCCAAATCAAATGCACTGCACAGTGTGTGTAGTGCTAGCGTGGGAAGACCAACACGGTAAGTCCAATCACGTTTTTAGCTATGGGAAGCAACCAGAGATGAATGTCAGTAAAGGGCTCAACCATAGCCATGAAGGCTGTGGTTGGAGGCTGGAAGGGGAAAACTCACCATTGAAGCTGCTGGTGTGTGTAGAAGTTGGCATTCAGGAAGATAAAATACAGAGCTGTTGTGAAGAAACCTGGTTTCCGAGCCCAGGGTTCCAAGCGTCCTCAGCTGGCCCACCTGTGGGCCTGAGGGAACATGGAGAGAATCTGGCCATGAGCACCAACTGTTACGGTAAAAATAAAACGCCATAGGTCCCTGAGTGGCAGCAGTCAGCAACTGGCACAAGACCACAACAGACCAGGAAGGCAGCTGGTCTCAGGCAGGGAGTCGCATGGCTGGTGGGAGACAGAAACCTATTAGATATGCCATGCAGAGAAAGTGGGTATTTACTTAGTGGATTATGGAGAGGAAAGGGAAAGGGGAAGGGGAGAAGGGAGAAGAGTAGAGAGAAAGGCAGAGAAAAATGAGAAAGAAACAGAGAAGGGGAAAGGGGGAGAAATGGGGAGAAGGGAGAGAGGCAGAATCTGCCTCTTCAGGAGAGAGCTGAACAGGAAGGAACTCAAGCTGGAAGTGGAAGGAAGATCTGTTTGTCTCAGTGGACAGGGAAAGGAGTGGGCAGGGCTTTTCTCTTAAAGGGACAGGACAAACCATTATAGATAGTTACTTTCAAATTTCAGTTTCATGAAGTGCTGTGCCACTTGAGAGATGGATCCATAAATATATTTTTTAATGTTAAATATAAATTTTATGTTTTTAATGGTAAAATATCTTACAGAAAGCATTTACTCTGTCCAAATGTTGATAGAGTCCATGTTAAGTGATATTTTTAAAAAATATCTTGTTTGTCATATAAAATGTTTAGAGACACAGGTTTTTGAATGAGAGAGAAATTGTTGATCTTAGTCTATTGCTGTGATAAAATCATCTAAAGAATGAGACTTAGGGGAGGAAACTTTCTGTTAGTTCCCAGTCTCAGGTTAATGCCCATCAAAGTAGGGACTTCACAGCAGTAATTGCATCTGACAGCTGGTAAAACGACTAAGAGGGGGTAAAGAATGAGTACATGCATGTCTGCTAATCCTCAGCTTGTTCTTTTCATTGTTACATCCATGATCTCCTGTACGGGGAATGGTGCTCACCACAGTGAGGTGGTCTTCCAACCACATTGGGTCCAATAATATGTTAATCTATTGGGACAACGTTTCGTTAAGACTACTTTCCTAGATGAAGTTAGATATTTTTTAGTTGTTAACTAAAATCAGAGAAACCTTATACTTTTTATGATTTAGTTTTGTCATTGATTAAGTGGCTAATCTGTGATTTTACATCTAATGTCTCCTTTTATTTATTTACTCTTCAAAATTTAAATTTGCATTCCACTACATGGGTTTCACATCTAAGGTCATAACACTTTAGTTTTATTCACAGCCCTGCTACCTACCACACACATATTCTGCCTCCCCTGGTCCTTTTCCTCCCTCCACAGTCCATCCCTTTGCCTTCATATCCTGGAAATTCTTCCTGTTGTTATTTCTGCACATGTGTGATCTCACATATTCTCCTATGTCATTCCATTCCCATTCCAAGATATATACACACAAAGGACATAATTACTTAACCTTCTAATTCTATGAATAAACTAAACCCTGAAGGGATCCCTAGCCCTTATTTTGAGAGCACTCAAATAACATAAACCTCTGAATAAAATGATAATAAAAACCTTGTATCATTCCTCACCAGATAATGTATCATTATCCTTCAGTGTCATTTATAAATATATAACCACACCCTATACAAGAAGCACTTTGGTGGATTCAGAGGAAACTAATGACAGAAGAGTATAAAATATGCATTAAGATATAGTTTCTGATCTCATGAATTTTACAAGCTATTTGAGAAAATGAGGGAGGGTAGACACAGAATGCAATTTAAACATAATGACACAAAGCAGGCTGCAACATGGTTCAAAATGAGCAGCTTCCAAAGAGAAAATAAGGGACACTCAAAGTTATCGACAGTAAAGTAATTCAAAGGCTGGTAAGATGAGAGCTGAGAATTTTGAAAGATGTCAAGAAGTGAAATGTTTGCATACACTTGCCCTCTGGGACTCTAGGAGATCTATGTTGTTTGATATCTGCATCATTGCAATCAATAGAGAATACTCATACTTAAATTTGTAGGGGATTCAGTTGAAAATAAATGCTATCTATAAGAGCTTTAATTAAAATTTATCTCCTTATAAGGTCTTAAACTCACTAACATGACTAAGAGCACTTAATCCTAATAGCTTTTTCCTACTTTTTTTGTTGTTCTTACTTCTTTGTATTGTTGTTATCATACACCTGGCCTAATTACTTATAGTAGGTACAGTAGTGGTGTAGTGCAGGATGGTGAATCCTACCCTTTTAGTTCACTGAACATTTAGCATTAGGAAGGTAGCAAAGTATATTATCATGGATCATAGATCCATATGTAAACAGGTTAATAAGATGTGATGCCTTCTTTGGAAAAAGGAGTTACATATGTGAAAAATAAGAATAACAAAGTGTTATGTGGGTCCAATATATATTTATAGAATGCATTAAGACATAAAAATAATTGAGTCTAGATAATGGGTTCAGTAGTTAGGAACACTTGTTGCTCTCATAGAGGACTCACATCTGTTTCTCAGCACCCAAATGGTGGTTTACATTTAAGACCCAGGTGTAATGCCTTATGAAATCTGTGGACACCAAGCATGCATGCGGAACGCACACATACACACCAAACACTCATGCACATAAAATAATAAAACAAACAAATATAAGACATTTTGAAAACAGTTGCTACTTAGGTGATTGTGAGAGGGTCAAGAAAAACCTTCCCAGTAGTAAAGACACTTAATTCTGCTGTTCTCAGATATTTTCCTTGGCAGATCTTACCTTATTTAGCCATAGGACTTTGTGTCTGCTTCCTTAAAAGTATGTTCAAGAACTTTCATTTAGAACTCACATCGCATGGACAGTTGGACATTTACATGTATATTGGTCAAACTGGAGAGTTCACTATCCCTTTGATAAGGTGATAACTAAAGTAGATGAGATTTTTAAAATGTTTTTATTGAGCTATGTGTTTTTCTCCACTTCCCTCCCTTCCTCCCCACTTCTACCCTCTCCCATGATTCCCACAACCCCAATTTATTCAAGAGATCTTGTCTTTTTCTGCTACCCATGAAGTTTAGATCCATCTATGTTTCTCTTAGGGTTCTCTTTGTTGTCTAGATTCTTTGGGATTGTGAATTGTAGACTGTTTCTTTTATTTTTTGTTTTTGTTTTGTTATTTGCTTTATGTCTAAAAGCCTGTCATGAGTGAGTACATAATTTATTTGTCTTTCTGAGTTTGAGTTACTGATGTGTGATTCCATTCTGTATGCTGTGAATACCATTGGTGAATAAAGAAACTGCCTTGGCCTGTTGATAGGGCAGAACTTAGGTATGTAGGAAAAAATAAACTAAATGCTGGGAGAAAAGAGGCAGAGAAAGAGAGAAACCATGTAGTGCTGCTGGAGACAGACACCAGAACTTTATCCGGTAAGCCACAGCCACATGGTGATAGGTATAGGTTAAATTAATATGTAAGAGCTGGCCAATAAGAAGTTAGAGCTAATGGGCCAAGTAGTGATTTAATTAATACAGTTTCTGTGTGGTTATTTTGGGTCTGAGCTGCCTACTGGCCAGAACAACCAAGCTGCCTCCTTACAAGTTACCTCACTCAGTATGTTTTCCAGATGTATCCATTTGCTAACAAATTTCAAGATGTCATCATTTTTTCCACTATGTAGTACTCCATTGTGTAAACGCACCACATCTTCTTTATCCATTCTTCAGTCAAGAGGCATATAGGTCATTTTCAGTTCCTGGCTATGACAAATAATGCTGCTATAACATAGGTGAGCACATGTCCTTGCGGTATGATTGAGTATCCTTTGGGTATATACCCAAAAAGTGGTATATTGTTGGGTCTTGAGGTAGATGGTTCCTAATTTTCTGAAAAATGGCCATACTGATTTCCAAAGCAGCTGTACCAGTTTGTACTCCCACCAGCAATGGAAGGGTGTTCCCTTTACCCAACATATTCTTCAGCATAAGCTGTCATTTGTGTTTTTGATCTTGGCCATTCCAACAGGTGTAAGATGGAATCTCAGAGTTGTTTGGATTCATATTTCTCTGATGGCTAAGGATGTTGATCATTTCCTTAAGTATCTTTAAGCCATTTTAGATTCATCTGTTAAGAGTTCTATGTTTAGCTCAGTATCCCATTTTTTATTGGATTATTTGTTCTTTTGATGAGCAATTTCTTGAGTTCTTTGTATATTTTGGAGATCAGCCCTCTGTCCGATGTGGGGGTTGGTGATGTTCTTTTCTCATTCTTTAGGCTGCTGTTTTGTCTTATTGACCATGTCCTTTGCATTACAGAAGTTTCTCAGTTTCAGGAAGTCCCATTTATTTAGTTGTAGGTCTCAGTGTCTGTGCTACTGGGGTTATATTGCTGAAGTGGTATTCTGTGCTTTCACTTTCTCTTCTATGAGATTCAGTGTGTTGGTTTTATGTTGAGGTCTTTGATCCATTTGGACTTGAATTTTGTGCATCATGATAGATATAGATCTATTTTCATTCTTCTATATGCTGATATCCAATTATGCTTTCTATATTCCATTTTTTATTTTTTTGCTTCTTTGTCAAAAATCAGACATTTATAGATGTGTGGTTCAGTATCCAGGCCTTCAATTCTATTCCATTTGTCCTCCTGTCTGTTTTCATGCCAATACCAGGCTGTTTTCAGTACTATAGCTCTATATTAGAGTTTCAAGTCAGGGATTGTGATGCCTCTGCAAAGTGCCTTTATTATACAAGACTGTTTTGGAAATCCTTGGTTTTTTGCTTTTCCATATGAAGTTTAGTATTATACTTTTGAGGTATGTGAAGAATTTTGCTGGGATTTTGATGCGTATTGCATTGAATCTGTAGATTGCTTTTGGTAAGATTGACATTTTTACTATGTTAGTGTTACCTACACATAACATGGAGATCTCTCCATTTTCTGGTGAATTCTTCAATTTTTTTCTTCAGAGATTTAAAGTTCTTGTCATACATGTCTTCCACTTGTTTGGTTAGAGTTACTCCAAGATATTTTATGTTATTTGAGGCTATTGTAAAGGGTGATGTTTCTCTGATTTCTTTCTCAGCCCATTTATCATCTGTATTAAGGAACGCTACTTTTTTTTTTTTAGTTAATCTTGTATCCTGCTATATTTCTGAAGTTGTTTATGAGTTATAGAAGTTCCTTGGTAGAATTTTTGGGGTCACTTATGTAAGCTATCATATCAACAGCAATAGTGAGAATGTGACTTCTTCTTTTCTGATTTGTATCCCCTTAATTTCCTTTTATTGTCTTATTGCTGTAACTAGAACTTCAGGTACTATATTGAATAGATATGGAGAAAGTGGACAACCTTGTCTTGTTCCTGATTTCAGTGGGATCGCTTTGAGTTTCTCTCCATTTAGTTTGATGTTGGCTGTTAGCTTGCTGTATATTGCCTTTATTATGTTTAGGTAAGTTTCTTGTATTCCTGTGCTGTCCAAGATCTTTATCATGAAGGAATATTGCATTTTATTGAAGGCTTTTTCACCATTTAATGAGATGATCATGTGGTTTTTTTTTTCAGTTTGTTAGGTGATGGATTACACTGACAGATTTTCATATGTTGAACCATCCCTGTATATATGGGATAAAGCCTACTTGGTCATGGTGAATGATTTTTCTGATGTGTTCTTGGATTTGGTTTGCCAATATTTTATTGAGTATGTTTTCATCAATGTTTATGAGTGAGATTGGTATGTAAATCTCTTTCTTAGTAATGTCTTTATGTGGTTTGCATATCAGGGTAATTGTAGTCTCACAAAAAGAGTTTGGCAATGTTCTTTTTTTTCTATTGTATGGTACAATTTTAGGAATATTGGTATTAGTTCTTCTTTGAAAATATTGTAGAACTCTGCACTGAAACCCTCTGGTCCTGGGCTTTCTTTTTGTTTAGAGACTTTTGATGACTGTTTCTATTTCCTTAGTAGATATACATGTACTTAATTTGCTTATTTGGTCTTGATTTAAATTTGGTAGGTGATATTTTACCAGCAAATTGTCCATTTCCTTTATGTTTTCCACTTTTGTGGAATACAGGTTTTCGAAGTATGACCTGATGATTCTCTGGATTTCCTCTGTGTCTGTTGTTATGTCCCCCTTTTTGATTCTGATTTCATTAATTTGGATATTCTCTCTCTGCCTTTTGGTTAGTTTGGATAAAGGTTTTTCTATTTTGTTGTTTTTCCTCAAAGGACCAACTCTTTGTCTCATTTATTTGTTTTGTTTTCTTTGTTTCTATTTTGTTGATTTCATCTCTCAATTTGGTTATTTCCTGCCATTTAGTCCTCCTGGATGAGTTTGCTTCTTTTTGTTCTAGAGTTTTCAGGTGTTGTGTTAACTCACTAGTGTGGTGTTTTTCCAGGTTCTTCATGTAAGCATATAGTCCTATGAATTTTCCCCTTTGGTGTTCTATAATCTTCTTCTATCTTCATATGCATATCTTTCTTTAGGTAAGGAAATTTTTCTTCTATGATTTTGTTGAATATATTTTCTGTGCTTTTGCGTTGAACTTCTCCTTCTTCTATCCCTATTATTCTTAGGTTTGGTCTTGTCATGGTGCCCTGTATTTCCTTGATATTTTGTGTTAAGCTTTTGTTACATTTAATGTTTTCTTTGACTGATGAGTCTATTTTTTTCTATCTCATCTTCAACACTTATGATTCTCTCTACCATCTCTTGTATTCTGCTGTTTATGCTTACAATTTTGGGTCCTGATTGTTTCCCCACATTTTCCATTGCCAAAATTCCCTCAGTTTGTGCTTTCTTTATTGACTCTATTTCAGTTTTCAAGTCTTGAATCATTTATTTCACCTGTTTGATTGTTTTTTCTTGTTCTTCTTTAAAGGATTTGTTGATTTCTTCCATTTTTTGTTTGTCTTTCCTCTATTTCTTTAAAAGAATTTTTTCATTTCCTTTTTAAAAGCCTCAAACATGCTCCTAAAGTCATTTTTTTAGATCATTTCCTTCTGCTTCATCTGTATTTAAATGTTCAAGTCTGGCTGTTTTAGAGCAATTAGTTTTTGTTGGTGTCATGTTACTCATTGTGGTAGTGAGTATGTTCTAACCTTGTTTACCCATCTTTTTCTGATTGGTGTAGTTGGGACCATGTCTCTGGCAATCACTTGTCCAGGTGCCAATGAATCCACGGCTCCTTGTATTGGAGTCAGGGCCACAGTTCCTGTCTCCCTGCAGGACATTTGGCATTCCTAGAGGTTGCTCAGCACTTCTGGAGGTTGGTCTGCAATGCTGGAGATTGTCTAGGCCTGCTCCCAGGGAGGTCACTGTCTCAGGCCTGGTCCCACAGAGGAGGAGGTCGCTGGTCAAGACCTGCTCCTGTGGATATCCCTGGCTCAGGCTTGCTCCCGCAGATGTCACTAGCATGGGCTTGGTCCCATGGAAGTGACTAGGTCTGTCCTGCTTCCCTGGAGGTTGCTCACTTGGGTCTCCTCCTATGATGGTTGCTGGCTCAGGCACAGTGTTAAGGGTCACAGGTTGCCGACACAGGCATGCTCCCACCCAGATCTCTCCCTTGAACCTGATCCTGCAGAAGTTGTTCACTTGGGACTATTCCAGCAGAGGTCAGTGGCTCTGGTCTGTTCTGGTGGGGGTCACTGACTTGGTCCTGCTCCTTCAGATGTCCCTGTTTTGCGCCTGCTCCTACAGAGGTCACTGGCCTAGGTCTAGTCCTGTGGATGTCATTGGCTTGGCCCTGCTCCAATTGAGGTTGCTAGCTTCAGCCTGCTCTAGTGGAGGTCACTGGCTCAGGCCTGCTCCAGTAAAGGTAGCTCCCTCGGGTCCGCTCCTGGAGAGGTTGCCAGCTTGGGCCTGCTCAAGCAAAGGTTGCTGGCTTAGGTCTGCTCCAGTGTAGGTCACTGGCTTGGGCCTGCTCTGCCCAGGTGACTGGCCTGCATCTGGTCCTATGGAGGTTGCTGGCTTGGCCCTGCTCTCATGGAGGTCACTGGATGGGCCTGGGTCTGCAGAGTTCACTTGCTCAGGCCTGTTCCAATGGAGGTCACTGAATTGGGCCTGCTCCTGTAGAGATCACTGGCCTGAGCCTAGTAGATGAGATTTTAATACCCTTGGTTACTTTTGGTGTATTAGTAAAAATTCAACCAACCAATACAAGAATGAATTGATTTCAGTGCATCTTAGTATTGTGTACCTCATGACTTTTTAGTCTTTACCTGTGACTGCAGGAGTAGTACGATATTTTTTTACTCTTTTGGCTGCTTTGAGGAGGCCCCCTATCCCTGTCCCAAATAAATCACAGAGAGGCTTATTCTTAGTTATAAACGTCCAGCCTTAATTTGGCTTGTTTCTTGCCAGTTTTTCTTAACTTAAATTATCCCATCTACCTTCTTCCTCTGGGCTTTTCCCATTCTCTTTTTCTGTAAATCTTACTCTTACTCTGTAAATTGCTGTGTGGCTGGATGGCTGGCCCCTGATGTCCTTCTTCTCCAGCTACTTCTCCAAGACTTCTCCTTCTATATAATCTCTCTGCCTGCCAGCCCTGCTTATCCTTTCTCCTGCCTTGCTATTGGCCATTCATATCTTTATTAGACTATTAAGTGTTCTAGACAGTCAAAGTATCACAGCTTCAGAGAGTTAAACAAATGCAGCATAAACTAAAGTAACACTCCTGAACATAATATTCCCAACATGTGACCCAGTGTTGTTCAAGGCAGACTATCAGCACTTGTTTGGTGTGGCTCCATGACATGGCATGTGATGAAGGCCAGTGTGACCATGTCACAATGTCAACATGAAGAGTAAGGAACGGTGATGCCATAATCTTCACCAATGTGAAGATCTGCTCAGTGCTGAATAATACATGCTATAATTTTGAAAATAGCTTCTTATCCCTTTTCCTGTGATTGCCTATTTCTTTTCAGTCCTTTCTCTGCCAAGACCCCTGAGATTTTAATCTTTCATCAATTTCACTCTTCTGTCTATCACTGACTGAAGCACAGGTAAAATTCTTCAGTACATTTTAACCTGTATCATATTTTACTTTTCTCCAATATACTGATTACATCAACTACCTTATTCAAAACGGTTTTCTGGGAGAAACCTAAAAATAAACGTAAGCCCTTTCTAAATTTTCAGTCTTGTAGCATGTTTTCTTGAGATGAACATCTCTGTTTAACTAAAAAAATCTAAGGTTTTATAACAGAAACTTTACCATACACACACAGACACACATGCACACACACACGACAGGTGGGAAGAGTGACAGAAACAGAGAGAAATACAGAGACAGAAGCACATAGACAGAGATTTGTTTATAAAATTTTAGCCATTGTTGAAAACATCGTACATTTTAGATACTGAGTGTTAGAAATACAGTGGGAATGAAAATTTAGGCCATGTGTTTGGTAAATCCAAATGATACTTTTCTCTTAAGGTTATCACTAAAGCATTGCTCTTCAATAAAGAAAAAAATTACACTTATATTCTAAGCCTCTTTTGCTTGTGTTTCAATGTTTTAAAAGTTATGTTCTAAACTCAGATAGTTGGTCTAAAGTTGAGTTATTTAAGGTAATTGTGTAGCATCTCTGAAATAGAAGCATGAAGACTTAACCTCTTTTATTTATAAGGCTAAACATAAAAATTTAACCTCACAAAGAAATGTTTCTGTTGTCTGTCACTGTTTATTTCTCCCAAGTACTAATTTCATGCATATTTTTTAATTTAACTTTAGTAGTTTATTTTTTGCTGTCTGTTTTAATATTTCAAAGAAGATGGTTCCTACTTTAAGCTACTGGTGAACCCTGAGCTTTGGAAGGCAGAAAATCTTACAAAATTACATTACCATTTTGAGTTGTTCCCATTTAAAGCATTTAAAATTCAATTCAATGAATTTTAGAAATATACAAGTAGTTGTAACACCTTTATAATAAAAGAAACAGAAGGATTCAGCAAAAGGAAAGTAGCTTCCATATTCCTCCAGTCAGAATGTCCAAGATCAACAAATACTGATGAGGAACACTCATTCACCTCGGCAGGATTTCACACCTGTTTAGCATCTATGGTAATCAACGGGAACATGTGAAAATTAGATCTACCATAATATATAGCTAAAGTGCTCCTCAACGTATGTCCATAGGACAAGGCATTATAATGTATAGATAGTTTTCAACCATATTTATTGTCACTATATTTACAAAGCTAGGAAACTGAAACACTTAATTTCATTCAATTGATGATAATGAAAATGTGGTACATGTACATTATATATATATGTATATATATATTCAGTTGTAAAGGAAAATAAAATTATGGAATTCATGGGCAAATGGATGAAATTAGAAAATTATAAACTGAGAGATGTAATACAGACTGCAAAAGAAATATGCTGAATTATCTCTATTCTTAGTGAATCCCAACTCCTAATCTTTATATGTGAGTAGATGTATCACTCAGGGCATTCATAGACCCCAGGAAAGGAAAAGGGACCATGGAATAGGGAAGCCCAGAGAGGGGAGAACGGGACTTTGGTGCTATCAGGGGGGAAATGGGAATAAACAAAGCAGGGCCTTCTCTGAGGTGCAGAGATGGAGGGAAGAGAGGGACAAGAAAATAGAAGCATAAAAGAAATCAGGATTACATGCTGGGTATAATCTTGACCAACTATCACACCTTTGAAAAGTCATTGTTCAAGATGTAGTGTTATAATCAGTCTTAGCATGTTGCCGGAGTGCCCATGCTCCAAATAAAACCTCATTTACTGATTAGAATCCCCGAGTCTTGGGATATAAATAAAGCCATGATTAAAATATTTGGGTAAAAAGTGATGAAAACAAGACAATATAATCCAAAATAAGAAGTTTGACACAACAGAGCTAAGGTGGTTAGTGAGGAATGCTACATCCCTTTAGAACACATATAAACTGAGGATGTCCGGAAGTGACTTCATCCTTTTTATCTCCTAGGAAGTCTTTTTTTTTTCTTTTGGGTTCAAGCCTGTCCTCTGGTCTTAGCTTCAGAGCAGCTGAGATTACAGGTGATGTCATAGCTCTCTGCACAATTCTTTTCTAGGAAATCAAAATGATTCTGAGGGTGTGTTAGCCGAGAACCTTGAGTAGCACTTGAACAGAGAGCAGAGCATTAGCTTGTGAGATAGAGGGGGTCAAATTACTCTTAAAAGCAGGATCTTCTCCTCTTTTATTTTCCATTAAGTCATTTGAGAGGGTTTTGTGTGTTTTAAATTATTTTTCTGCAATAATTTTACTGTATTATCCCATGTACACCTAAAAAAAGAGCCTCAAAGCCTCTTCTTCCAATTTGATTGAGATCAGTTGCCTGTTTGTTTGCTTGTCCTGTGAGATATTTTCTCTCAGATATAATCTTTTCTCCTAACTTGTATTTTCAAGAGCCACTTCCTCATCTTAAGAAGGTCATTTAAATTTTCAAGTTTATTCTCCAAGGACAGTTACCCCTCCCTATTTGATGTTATCCACGACTGTAAGGAATAAGAGGTCTACTTAATCATCCTAGTCACTGATAAAGATAGTAATGGACCTAGGACAGATTCTGAAGCATCCCTCAGTATCCACCCCCATCCCTCAGAGCAGCTTGGACCGATTAATAACCACTCTTAGAGTGTGACCTTCCAAGCAGTTCACACCCATGCTGTAATAACAGGATCTCAATTTCGCCTTCCTGCTCCGTAATTAATGTCGTATGAGACTAAATTAAAAGCCTGAGTGAAATAAAGATCTTATATCTATTGCTTTTCTCTTAACCACAGGATCTGTCACTCTGTCACAGAAGGGATTAGATTCATCTGAAATGATTTGTTCTTCATAAAAGCACTTAAAAGAATCCCCACCCCTGAGAGCTTCTATGTGTTTGCAAATTGAGAACTGGTAATACAAATAGCACATAGAAAGCCTTCTGCTTCAGAAATCCACACACTCATTGCAAAGGACCTCAGAACCCAGCATCAGCATGCTGCAGCAATCACTGCCTGTGACTTTCCACACAGCACAGGAAGAAGCTCATGTTCATTTTATTATTTTATTCTCCTCACACATTTTACAAATAATGTGTAGAAAAGAAGGATCTGCTTCCAAATCTGAAAAGGGCCACCAACTCTGAAATAATTCTTAGAGAAGAAACAAAAATGATTAAAAGTGTTTCCAAGAAATGACAGTGCATTTGTAGCAAGGTCATTGAAGTACCCATAATTAGGATTAAAAATTTTTCTTCACATTTTATATTACATTTAAGAACATGCAATTATGACTGTTACAAAAAATAAAATGTACTGTTAAGGGTACTACTTAGAAGCTATCCACAAGAAATCAGAAAGATGGATGTATTCAATAGAGTTCTTAGTCTTTCAGTACCTAAAACTTTGCACAATCTGTGAAGTTTCACTAAATTACTTTTAAAGATTTTTTTCTTCAACATTCTAATAAATAAGTTTTCTGGACACAAGGGCCAGCCAGTCCTATACAAGGAGAGCCTATTCCTAATGAAAACCGGAACAGCACAAAATAATCTTTAGGTAGATAAATGTAAAAGTTGATTTGTGGTGAGTGGAGAAAAAGCATAAATTTGGGCAGGTAGGGAGATGGGAAGAAAGTAAAAGGAGTTGGGGGAGGGGATGACTGCGATGCCAATATATTCTATAAAAATAGTTTTTAAATAAAAACAGAAAAATATGTTAGTTGGCTAACAGTGCGATTTATAAGAAGAGAAAGGGTGATAGAATCCCTTGGCTGAGGCACGGACAGGCAACTCCCAAGAACTTCCTAATTAGGATGTGTCCATCCTAATTCTTGCCTTAGAGAAAACAGGAAAACAAATCAGTCAGAGCTCTCCATCCTCAAGGAAGCTTCAATATAAGAAAGTGATCAAACATAGGCACTTGGCTGAAGTTGTCATAGGAAGGCATCAGTGACTGATGTGGACAAAGATGAAGCAGAGAAGGGCTCATGAATAGAAGGGTCAGCAGCAAAGAAGTCAGTGGCCAGTGAAACCAAGGGGTGAAACAATGAGGCTTGTGACTAACTGCAGTTTTTTAAGGAGAGGAATTTCAAAGATTAAAGACATCATTTCCAGTTCTGTCATTGTGGGCTCCAGTTGAGTTTTCAAAGAAGAAAAGATATTGTCACTATCTCTACATATATACCAGTTAAATTTATGTTGAAAATGTTGGTTTTGTCTACCACGAATAACAAATAAATGCAGTAAGAATCCCCCTGTCATAAATTTACATTTTAATTTATTTCATTTATTGGTAACAATAGTTGTATCTAAGAAAATGCTTAGTTGCTTAGTCTTTAAATGGAATTCATTCATTCATTAGAAAAGAAACTCCCCGAACAGTCTTTTCTGAATTTTCAGAGTTACATTTTGAAGGAATATGAGAAGAATATATTTTCTCTGTGGGGAGGTTCATATATACACATGTATATTACACTGCATCAATGCTGCAAAAAGTGATGGAATGGTAAGTTAATGACTGAAATCAAGATCTTAACTCATTTACACTTTATCATCTTAATATATAATATATATATATATATATATATATATATGAAATAGCCAAGTCAGTAATTTAAAATAATTATGCTTAAAACATTGAAAGAAAGGAAACACATTTGTCTTATTTAGAAAGGCTTAAATTCTAAGGCTTAATGAACTAAAAAAAATCACTGAGTAAGATTGCCAAATGTGTGCTATCCTTTTTTCACCTACTGCACTTTCCCACTCAGAATTAAGCTGACAAAGTTACCATTGGCACCTGTACAAAAGAAAATCTATAACGTGGGGGCACTTTTCAAGGTGTGTCAATTTGAAAGGCCTAAAAACAGTGCAATTTTATGGAAAGTGAATGGTCTTATCCTTTTTAAAATTTCAGTGTCTGATTGAGTCAACTGAAGCATTCAATCCATCATATTTCAGGTAAGACCAGCCATAATAGGAGCAAATTGTCAGGTTAACCTTAGGTGGCTATAATTGGCATAATGTATTATCCACAATGTGTGAAAGGACTTTTACATAAAGCATGTAGTTTGGGATTCAAGAAAAAATAGCTGAGTTGATGTCCTCCTAGGTCATAGGAAGAATGGGGTTAGAACATCCTAAGATAAGTCAGTAATTGAGAAAAGAGATAGAAATAATGACCTCCAGTTAACACAGTGAAATAGCAAAGGAAACAAAAGTGTTAGAGCTTGCCAGGCTTTTTTAGCCACAGAGTGACTTGTTCCCACTATAAATTATGGACAAAGAGAACAGGCTTAATATTAATGATGCAATGCTTGATTATTCATGTGATAGAGAGAAATATCACTACTAAATTTGTATTATTCTTTCTGCCTAGATAAAGGAAATATACACAAGTCATAAATTTATAAATATTTAAGCATTTGCAATAGTAGAAGACAAGTGGAAAGGGCAACTATCTTAGAGAACATTGGTACTTTGAGGTAGGCCTGTTCTTACACAGACTTTTCCTCACCAAATTGTCCAGGTGCTATTGCACATCCACACTATAGCTAACAAACCATATGCATGAGCAAATAAATGACAAAGAATTAAAGCACTAAATGCTCAAGTATTATAATAATCTGGGTAAGACAATAGAAGTAGCCAACATAGTATTTGAAACATTTTTCACAACTATTATAATAGTCTGGGTAAGAAGATAGAAGTAGCCACCATAGTATTTGAGACATTGTTCATAGTATAATTTAAAAGCATCCAGAGTGATAACTATCATTATAATTCTGGTCCATGGTTCTACCTTGAAGTAATAGACCTGGAACACATTTCAGTTGAGTCCACCTTCATGATTAATGGGCTGACATTGCTTACTGATAAAACATTATTTCTGTAAGAGTGATCAATAATTAGTTTCCACTGGACAGAAAATGAGATGAATGACAAGGTCTCCTCTCACGCCATAAAATCAGGCTTCAAGCAAAAACTTGTGAATGGTATACCTAAAGGTATGGGAACCCCAGTAACTAGTGATTATAACCAGTTACTGTTATTAAATAACAGTTATGTGATAGGCCATGAAAGAAAACAATGCTTATCTTGGATATGTACTGAGTTGGACTTCAGTAATTGATCAATGATATTTTTAGTGATTATTGACACATCAAAATGTTTGTTTTTGATCAGTAATGCTGGATAAATGAGCTATTATATGGTTCCTTTGATGGAATTTTTAACTGTAGAGGGTAAAAAGCCTTGTGCACACAGGTAATCACTGGAGAAGCCAGGACAGTTTAACACACAGCTCACCTCTTCAGGGGAATGAGGTGTGCAGCTGCCCTTCCTGAAATTCCATGAATGATGTAACTTCACAACATGGTGATCTGATGAGACAGGCTCTTTCCACATCTCCTAAGATTTACTTATCTCAGAACCTTTCCTCCTAAATTTTGAGCTTCACATTTAGTCCATAGAGTCCATTGTTATGGGTGATGTCACTTATGGTTTACAACAGCCTAAGTGACTTCTGTGTGTCTTAGGACCAAGGCAATCCTGACTCCCACAGGCATTACGTTTACCTCATTCTCCCTAGATCCTCATCTTGAGCATTGTTTCTAAGCAAACAAGAAACCATGATTCGATGAAGTCCTATGTAATTTGCAAAGAGCTTCAATGTAAACATGCCCTAAGCTTTGCTGTATTCATGGGGCTGTGTTAATTGCTATCTGAATACATTTCTACCCAAAATTGCACTGTGCTTAATTATGGGCAAAATAAAATGATCTGGACTTAGAAGTCCTGGTCCAGTGCTTGTTATGATAACATTGGACTGAGCCGAATTTCATTCTTACCTCACTCTGTTCAATTAACAGGAAACATTATTATCATGGATTTTTTGGACTAAAGACTTCATATGTTTTCCTTCTTAAAGGTAGGTCATGCACTGCAAATAAGGAAATAAATAGCAACCTCATACACAAAGCTCTAAGGAATTTCTAAAATTGTTTCATTCTACTACCTTTAATAAATGCAATAGCATATGTAAGTTTTCAAGAATAATTAACTATTACATGAGTCACATATATATTTTGTATAGGATCTGGAGAGATGGCTCAGTTGGTAAAATATATGCATGAGGGCCTGACTTTGGATCTTCAGCCCCCAAGGAAAAGATAGGCATGCTATACCCATAATGTGTCACCAATATGACAGGCTAAACAAAATTTGAAAAAAAGATGACAGCAATAGACAGGAGTCCTCAACCCTAGGTGAAGAACTATGGGCAACTAAAAAATGCTGAGAGGCGGAGAAATAGTTTTCCCTAGGGAAGAGTACAGAAATTGGCTGTCCAGTACCAAACAGTCAGCTCTGAAAACATATCCATACAATTAACAATATACAGACTAAGAAGATTACATCTATATAACTGGGAGTATATATTAACACATACAGAATATACTCATATTCATATATATATATATATATAGACATATATGTGTTTAAAATAATATATATGTATACTTGAGGAAAAAAGACCATGCATTTCAGAGAGAGCATCAGGGAGTACATTGGAGGGTGGAGTAAAAAAGACATAAACATGACAGTGGGCATATGTAAGTATGCGGGAGGGCAGAGACTGGCCAGCCATTCTCTCCTAAAGATACATTGTAGACTAAAGGGGAGATCCTTTCTCAAAAGATCAGAGGAAAGCAATAGAGGGAGACATCCAACAGCAATCTCCGACGTCCTTATATTCATAAATATACACTTATAAGCACATTCCTATGCACATGCTCAGATACGCACAGACATGCACACACAGACACACACACACACACACACACACACACACACACCCTTCTATTTTGAAATTGGAAAAAAATCTTGCTATTTTAAAAAATAGAAAGAAGAATGCTTTTGATTTTAAATACTTTCAAATTGAAGTGATCAGTGTACGCATAAATTTAACTTTGAAAAATGTATTATTATTTAAATTGAATAAGTGATGCATTTAGCCCTTATAAATTAGAGTTTGATTAACATATTTCAGCTAAGCTCCCAAAAATGTATAATAGTCCTGTTTAACAGGAAGATTACAGAAATTTGTAAAATGAAATTCATGACCTATTATATCCTTATCATCTTGAAAACATATTAGCAAAACTTCAAAGTGATAGAAAAAGCAAAACCCACTATCTTGGTGAAAAAGGGGGAAATGAGGATGCTTGAGAGTCAACGAGGCTTATTTACCCCAGGAGAGCATAGCTCTGACAGTTAGGAACCCACAAAATTCAATGGCTCTCAGTGCTATCCCAAGCCAGTGGCTTCTGGTTTATTAGTCTCATGAACGCCAATAATGAATTCCAGGGACAACAGGAGAATGCATTTAGACAAGGCTTTTATGGCAACATCATCTGTAAGAACCTGACTAATGCAGATGTTCCACACAGCACATGCAGTTCCTGGGAAATGGGCTAACATGGGTCTGCTAGTTCAAGAGCTGCTATAAGATTTAAGGCAGAAACTAGAGTGAGGAAGGATACAGGGGCCAGTCAGTCCAGTCATCTAGCATAAGGAGTCCAAGTACTTCTCAGTTTTGGTTATGTCTCATATTTCTGAGACAGTGGAGTTAATTTAGGTTGTATAAATGAGAAGAAAGATAACAAAAGCCATATCAGGTTCCAGATCTCCCTTCTGGCATTTCTTACCCCTGGCCAAACTGCAACCAGATATTTAAAGCTTTTGGGCAAGGATCAAGGGTCCCTTTCTGTGTCAAAACTGCCTGATGCGCTTTAATCTCCTGTTTACATCCATGGAAAGAGAAAATTTAAATTAAATAATATTAATTGTATGCACAGGTGTTTATACTAATAGGTTGATTAAATGTTTTGATATAACATTCCTGTGGTGGTTTGAACAGGAATGACCTCCATAGCACATATTTTTCAATGCTTGGTCATTGGAAAGTGGAGTTAACAGGGTTTAGGAGTTAACAAGGTATGGTCTTGTTGGAGGAAGTGTGTCTCTAGGGTGGGCATTGGGGTTTCAGAAGCCCAAGCCAAACCCAGTGGCTTACTCTATTCCTGCTGCCTGCCTTTCCTTATGTAGAACTCTTAGCTACTTCTCCAGTACCATGTCTACCTGGGGTACCTGCTTTCTGTTTCTAAACCTCTAAACTGTAAGTGAGCCTCAATTAAGTGTTTTCCTTTGTAATAGTTGCTGTGCCATGGTATCTCTTCACAACAGTAGAACACTGTCTAAAACAGCTTCCAGATCTATCATTCGAGTAAATCACCATAAACAGGCGAGACAGTATTTCTATACCGTCAAATTATTCTTCCCTGATTGCTGGGGGATTCTGATGAACCAAGAACTGTTACATGAAGTATGCTTTGAACTGGTTGAAATTCTGCCATAACCCTGATATCCATAAGTGTAAAATTAATCAATTTTCTTGAAGTAATAACTTCAGAATCACATTTGGGAGGCAAATCTGTAATTTCAAAATTTAGAAAAGTGATCCAGGAGGGACAGTAATTCAATATTGTCTTTGGTTACACAGGTTTGCTTGAGCTGCATAAGATCCTGCCTTGAATACCAAAACAAAAAGGATATAAAACTGCTGTGCTTTAAATGATAAATTCCCCCCATAATCTCAGGTACTAGAAATGCTTTTTTTCTCAGTTGGTGGCCCTGTTTGGAGATACTCAGAAGATATGAACTTGTTGGAGAAACAGTGTCACTACGAGTAGGGTTAAAGATTTTAAAGACTTTCATAACTTCAACTGCACTTTCTCTGCCTTCTGTTTGTGGTTTAAGATATGAGCTCTCAGCTCTTGCTCAACTGCCATGTCTGTTACATATTTCCTCTGCTCACTCATATTGAAGTTTAACCTCCTGGAACTATAAGCCCAAATAAATTTTAACTTCTCTAAGTTGCCTTGGTCGTGATGTTTTATCACAGAAACAATAGAAAGGTAAAACAAAAAGGAGTAACTTTAGACTTTGGGAAAACAGATACATGTTTCTGATATAATTACAATTGTTTCGTGTAATTTCACTTGAATTTTAAAATTTAATGAAGTGAACATTATATTTTCAGAATTAATTCCATTTTATACAAAGTAAAGTTCCAAGGTTGCTTTAAGATAGGTATTCAAATTTGAATTTTATTCAAATGCTCAGACAGGGAATTGTGGCCCACGCCAGCAGTAAATGACTGGATTCTTCTTCCATGGCTTGATGACATAGCTCCTCTTAAACACCAGTCTATTTCATATCCTGTTTGTTAGGCAGGTATAAAATCTATGAATGATATTATGTGTTTAAATACGTAATTTGAAGAAGCTATATAACTTTCAGGAATAACAAGCCAAAGGAATATAGTTTACTAAAGACAATATGTATTTTAATAAGAAGGCCGGGGGGAACCTGTATAGATTAGAAGAATCATGAGTAGTCCCACACAGAGTTAGAGGAATCCAGTAAGAGTAAGGAAAACTAACACGATGTGCAGAACTTAGCACCCATGATAGAAAAGACATTTTCACAAGCATCCAAGTTTTTGAAATTTAAAAATATAGCAAGATTTTTTTAACATCTTCCAGAGAAAAAGGTATGTTGGTATACTCATGATGCCATGGTTATTTTTGCTTAGAAAATACAGTGTATTTTCCCACTGTAAAAAAAATAGTTTTTGTATAACTTAGTGCTACATTCCAGACTCAAAGATTACAAACCATTTTTCATCTTTTTAATAATCCTCCCATAATAAAATCTTGTGTGAAGCACAATGTAGGCTTTCTTTGTGATGGACTCTATACACAGTCTAAGAGGATCAGAAATACTTTGCAGATACAGTTTCCCAATCAATTCAGAAAATAAAATCCACTCCAAAATGTTCTTTATGACTAAATACCAGTTATGTAAAACCGCAGCTTGATCCAGATATCACGTTGTTGCTTTTATCTAAGTCCTTCTATTATGGATAAAGACTTGGAAGTTAGATGTTGAGGCAAAAAACCTGATAAATCAAAAAAGCAGACAAGGAGTAACCAAGTGATCTTTCTTTTGTTACTGAAGACCCAGCATGTCTCCACATATCCCTGACCAAAAGAGGACCTTGAATCTCTAAGTTCTTCCCTAGTGCTTCCTACACCTCTCTATCCATGCCTTTGGGTCCTCCATATTTTCTATGGTTAATTCTTGTTAAATAGTCACTGGCTCTTCCATCTGATCCAAGGCTAATTTTATTAATGCAGTCTCAAAGTTTCCCATAATATCAGGCTGTGACTTGGCTAGGATCTACAAGATATGCAATGTTACGTGACAATATATCATACCTTTATCAGCTAGAAACCCTACATTATCATTGCCCTTGGAAAACTGCATTATCCTTATGCCAGTGGTTAACAGGTTGTTTTTAAGAAATATATTTGGAGGAGAAAGTACTTTCTGAATTATCTCAATCATTCTCCTTTAATTGCCATGAGAGCTAAAAACAACAGTTGGTTTATGGGATGAGGATCTGTTCTATGAACGGAACCAGTTGGTGTCTGGCCTGCAAAGATTTGTCTGCTGTTCAGTGAATGAGCCATAGATTCTTGTCTGTAGACAGAGGCCTATCAGGGCTGGGGCAACCCACTTAGGGAGCCAGGTACTCAGGGTTGGAATATATGCTACTACTAGCCCACCATTAGAGTTTGCGAAAGGCCACACAGAACTCAGCACTTCAGTTTCCTTATCTGTACTTAGGGAGTGGATGATGAACTTTAATGCCCTTTCTAAATGTGAAATTATAGACCCCCCAGGAGTCTATTAGGAGACTACCCTTGTATTATCCTTTCCAAATGTGCTGTAATGCCAGACACCAGCAGGGGTTTCCAGCAGTCAGAGGAAATAATTACTGATTAGTCACATCCCATGTATGATGCTGAGTTTACCATACCCAATACAATGAGAATGAGCAACTGTATAGAGGGACTGCTTTCTTATAATGGTTCAAAACTAAAAGTTTGTGCAATCACTCTATCTACTCTAGTCCTAACCGTAAGCTATCCCAAGAGAGGCAGAGGGGAATTACATGGCTCCTATACACACTAAATTAATATTAACTTGGTAATTCTTGAGGTCTCTGAATTTGACTTTATGTTAATCATCATTCTTGCCTGCTTTAATAAGATGTATAATATACTTTTATTAGGGTTAATAAAGCCAAATTGCAATGGTCAGTGTCTTCCAGTAAGATGATAAAGTCTGCAATAATCTCATTTTGTTCTATTGCATTTTCTAGTACAGTGCTGTATTTGAAACATGTATAAAGATGATACACATACATACATATACACAAATATATATCTATTCTTACATTAATATTCTATAACTCCAAATTTATATCATAAATTAATTCAGGTGTTAACAATAAGTATTCCATAATTAGGATTTATAAAAGATTTTCTTACCATGTCATTAGGTCATGGCCAGTTTAAAATTTCTGTGAGAGTTTTATTTTGTACCCTATAAAGGTCAACAAATAAGAGTAAACACATAAAAACATTTAATTTATGATTTCACAGGAACCATGCAAGAGTACAAAAAAATACTTAAGAGCTGCTACTAATAAATATAAAACTTCCAACTCAGTAACAAAGTTTGTAAAGGACCAATAAATTCTGCTGACTCTCTTGATCTAAATTTTAGTGTAATTCAGGAACTATTATTTTATTAGAAAAACTACAATTGTAGGATGCTAACAGTAAGTAAAAATTACCATCTCGGTCTGTTAGGTCCATGACCAGCAAGTAGACCTGCTCCTGTACTACGAAATCCATCCGGAGGGGTAAGTGTGCACCTGCTTGGCTGGTCAGATGCCCCAGGAACAGAGTACAGACACACTCCAATCCCCTAAACTTTTTGGCCATTCAGTGGGGCTTCTCCCTGGCTACTGGCTTTCTCTCCTTATCCCATCCCAGCTTGCCCCCAAGCACTCCTTTCGCTCTGCGGGGTCCTTAGATCCACCACCACAGCCTACTTCAGGGTATCTGAGAGCCAACTCCAGTGCTGAGGGGACCAAAGAGAGGGCAGACCAAGAAAAACCCCCAAGTACTCAGTTAGCCACAGCAAAGTTCGGACCAAGCCGCCAAGACTCTCCTGACTGCATTTGAAGGCAGAGAAGGGCAGGCGCCAAAGCAAGAATTCCTCCAACAACCTGAAAAGCAACATGATAACACCAGAATCCAGTGAACATGCAACAGGAAGACTTGAACACACTAATCCAGAAGAAGTAGAAGAAATAGACTTTAAACGTAACATTATGAAAGTGTTAGAGACCATTAAACAGGACGTGAAAAACTCCCTTAAAGAAATGGGTGAGAAGACTAACAAAAAGTTAGAAGAAATGAATAAATCCCTCAAAGATATCCAAGAAAAAGCAATCAAGCAGTTAATGTAAACAGTTTAAGACTTGAAAACTGAAATGGAGGCAATGAAGAAAACACAAACCAAGGGATGGCAGGATATGGGAAATATGGGTAAATGAACAGAAACTACAGAGTCAAGTATAACCAACAGAATACAAGAGATAGAAGAAAGAATCTCAGACGCTGAAGATACCATAGACGAAATAAACGCATTGATCAAAGAAAACAGCAAATCCAACAAATTCTTCGTGCAAAACATCCAGGAAATCTGGGACACCATGAAAAGACCAAACTGAGGAAATTCAAAGAATCATTAGGTCTTACTACAAAAGCCTGTATGCCACAAAATTGGAAAATGTATAAGAAATGGACAGTTTTTTAGATGAATACCACATACTGAAATTAAATCAAGACCAGGTGAACAATTTAAATAGACCAATAAGTCACGAGGAAATAGAAGCTGTTATCAAACCCCCCCCACCAAAAAAAGCCCAGGACCAGATGGTTTTCATGCAGAATTCTACCAAAACTTCCAAGAAGATCTAATACCTATACTCCTTAAGGTGTTTCACATAATAGAAACAGAAGGGTCATTGCAAAACTCTTTTTATGAAGCTACAATTTCCCTGATACCAAAACCACACACAGACACAACCAAGAAAGAGAATTATAGACCAATCTCACTCATGAGCATTGATGCAAAAATTCTCGATAAAATACTGGCAAGCCAAATCCAAGAACACATCAAAAAATCATCCATTATGATCAAGTAGGCTTCATCCCAAAGATGCAGGGCTGGTTCAACATACGAAAATCTATCAATGTAATTCATCATATCAATAAATTGAAAGAAAAAAGCCATATGATCATTTCATTAGATGTCCACTCTCTCCATCTCTCTTCAACATAGTGCTTGAAGTTCTAGCAACAGCAATAAGACAACATAAGGAGATCAAGGGGATTCGAATTGGAAAGGAAGAAGTCAAACATTTGTTATTTGCAGATGATATGATAGTGTACATAAGTGACCCCAAAAACTCGACCAAAGAACTCCTACAGCTGATAAATACCTTCAGTGATGTGGCAGGATACAAGAGCAACTCAAAAAATTAGTTGCTCTCCTATACACAAAGGATACAGAAGCAGAGAGGGAAATCAGAGAAACATCACCTTTCACGATAGCCACAAATAGCATAAAGTATCTGGGGGTATCACTAACTAAGGAAGTGAAAGATCTATTTGACAAGAACTTTAAGGCTTTGAAAAAATAAATTGAAGAGGACATCAGAAAATGGAAGGATCTCCCATGCTCTTGGATTTGTAGGATCAACATAGTAAAAATGGCAATTCTACCAAAGGCAATCTATAAATTCAACGCAATTCCTATCAAAATCCCAACAAAATTCTTCACAGACCTTGAGAAAATAACTAACTTTATATGGAAAAACAAATAACCCAGGATACCCAAAACAATCCTATACAATAAAGGAACATATGGAGGCATTACCATCCCTGACTTCAAACTCTATTACAATGCTACAGTAATGAAAACAGCTTGGTACTGGTATAAAAACAGAGACGTTGACCAATAGAATCGAATCGAAGACCCGGATATTAACCCACAAACCTATGAGCACCTGATTTTCGACAAAGGAGCTAAAATTATACAATGGAAGAAGGAAAGCATCTTCAACAAATGGTGCTGGCATAACTGGATGTCAACCTGTAGAAGAATAAAAATAGATCCATATCTATCACCATGCACAAAACTCAAGTCCAAATGGATTAAAGACCTCAATATAAATCCGACCACACTGAACCTGATAGAAGAGAAAGTGGAAAGTAGAATGCAACACATGGGCACAGGAGACTACTTCCTACATATAACCCCAGTAGCACAGACAATAAGAGCAACAAGAATAAATGGGACCTCCTGAAACTGAGTAGCTTCTGTAAAGCAAAGGACACTATCATTAAGACAAAAAGGCATCCTACTGAATAGGAGAAGATCTTCACCAACCCCACATGAGACAAAGGTCTGATCTCCAAAATATATAAAGAACTCAAGAAACTAGACATTAAAATTCTAATTAACCCAATTAAAAACTGGGGTACTGAACTGAACAAAGAATCCTCAACATAAAAAGTTCAAATGGCCAAAAGACACTTAAAGTCATGTTCAACTTCCTTAGCGATCAGGGAAATGCAAATCAAAACAACTTTGAGATACCATCTTACACCTGCCAGAATGGCTAAAATCAAAAACACCAATGATAGCCTATGCTGGAGAGGATGTAGAGTAATGGGAACACTCATCCATTGCTGGTGGGAATGCAAACTGGTGCAACCACTTTGGAAATCAGTGTGGTGATTTCTCAGGAAACTGGGAATCAACCTACCTCAGGATCCAGCAATACCACTCCTGGGAATATACCCAAGAGATGTCCAATCATATTACAAAAGCATTTGTTCAACTATGTTCATAGCAGCATTATTTATAATAGCCAGAACCTGGAAACAACCTAGATGCCCCTCAATGGAAGAATGGATCAAGAAAGTGTGGAATATATACACATTAGAGTATTACTCAGTGGTAAAAAACAATGTCATCTTGAATTTTGCATGCAAATGGATGTAAATAGAAAACACTATCCTGAGTGAGATAACCCAGACCCCAAAAGATGAATATGGTATGTACTCACTCATTAGTGGACTCTAGTCATAAACAAAGGACATTGAGCCTATAGTTCATAAGCCTAGTGAAGCCAAATAACAAGGTGAACCCAAAGAAAAACATAGATAGAACCTCCTGGAAATTGGAAGCAAACAAGATCGCCAGGCAAAAGCTGGGAGCATGGGGTGGGAAAAGGGCTGGGAGTGAGGTTGGGGGAAGGGGAGAGGGGGAGAGAGAAGGGAAAAGGGAAGGATTGGGGAGAGCTTGGAGGAATGGGAGGGTGGAGATGGAGGAAGGGTGGATATAGGAGCAGGGAAGACGATACATTAAGGGAGCCATTTTAAGTTTGGCAAGATACTTGGCTCTAGAGGGGATCCAAGGTGTCCACGTGGATGTCCCCAGCTAGGTCCTTTGGCAGCAGAGGAGAGAGTGCCTGAACTGGCCTTGCTTGTCTATCACACTTATGATTATCTCGAATATCACCACAGAATCTTCATCCGGCAATAGATAGAGATAGAGACAGAGACCCACATCAGAGCAATGGACAGAGCTCCCAAGGTCCAGCTGAAGAGCAGAAGGAGTGAGAAGATGAGCAAGGAAGTCAGGACCGGGAGGGGATGGACCACCCACTGAGACAGTGTGCCTGATCTAATGGGAGCTCACTAAATCCAGCTGAACCAGGACTGAATGAGCATGTGATCAAACTGGACTCTCTTAATGTGGCTGATAATGGGGGCAGACTGAGAAGCCAATGATAATGGCACTGGGACCTATCTCTTCTGTATGTATTGGCTTTTTTGGGACCCTAGTCTATATGGATGCACTCCTAGGCCAGGGTAGAGGGGGGAGGGCCTTGGACTTCCCACAGGGCAGAGTACCTTGACCTCTCTTAAGGATGGAGGGGGAGTGAGAAGGGGGAGTGGGAAAGTGGAGGGAAATGGGAGGAGGGGAGGAAGTGGAAATTTTTGAATGGGAAAGAAAATGTTAAAAAAATTACCATCTCAGGGTGGGGAAAATCAGCTTCTAAATTCTTGTGAGCCTGACTATATTTGAGGTCATTTCTTGAGCCAGCATAAACTTAGGTAAGGTAGAATTAGTTGACTCGTCTTATGTTGGATGATCCATCCATATACTGAATAACCTTTTTTTCCAACCTCAAGTAGCTATTTGTGGAAGAGCATGGTTATATGAGTCTATAAAGCTAGGGTGAAATCATGGTACCACTACTATCACATATTTCTGTTCCTTTTACTTAATAATTCTAATCCTCATGCTCCTATCCTGAAACATGCTAATTTTGTCGAGGCTGCAAACTGGTAAATTTCACCCCAATGTGTGGCTTACGACAATCCATCTTCATTTTTGCCATATGCAATTTCATTTGCTGTTTTAAAGTTAGGTTGTATATATGTATCATTTAGGAACTTTATGAGAATACAGAGTTTGGTTCCTATAAAGACACTGACAGAGTAAGACTGATTGATCATACTAAATTTTTCACACGCATTTAGGATTGTTATCATTTACCATTACCTTAAAACTACCACACAAAATGATTCATATGTGGATGTAGCTCAGGTATTATCAAGACTGCTCTTATAAGGTCCAATACGGACGAGTACCCTACTTTAACCCAGAGGTGAGAGAAATTGGGGGAAAATGGTTCCTAATAAGCATATACTTTAAAATTCAGTTACCAACATTTACTTCCCAGAAGCTATAGGCAGAAGCCCAATGACCAACCAAATGTTAAACCTCTCTTCCAGGTGTTCAGAATGGCATCTCTTTTTAAAAAGGATAGGTGTCTTTATATATATGGGAAAGTTATTATTTTTAAGATGAATGACTGCCCATTGACACACAATGCAGAAATTCATTGTGGTAGAAATACATCTGAATTTGTTTATTCTGTGGCTCAAGAACCTACTGTGTTTCAGAATTCAGACATTTTAGATTTTATGAAGGGGGCACAGTACATATACTTTGGGAAGAAAGTGGGTGCTATGATAATTTACAATTCATTCCCTCCCTTTGTAGAGTTCGGGATTTGGTGAAATCACCAACAAAGAAGTGTCACATCATGCTATAAACAGATTGATTATAAAGTGCTTTCGTAATTAAATAATGGCATCTGGCAGTACCATAGCTCTATCTAAGCAATGCTTCCTGTAAACAGAGATCTAGCTATCAAGGACTGATTATGGTATGTAAATTAGAAAAACATGAATTTATTAGATGAATTAAAAAAATCACAGAAATTTAAACTATTTTAACACAGATACATTTTATAATGTAAATATGTGACTGAACATATGTATATGCATATAACAGTTTTAGTCTAGCATGTATAGTAATATAACAAGGGAGATATGTTTACTGTGTTGTAAACCTTAGAACAGTATGATATTACTTTGCATTGAATAATTGCCTGAATGAAGGTACTTACAAAGATTCTTGTTGAGTAAATGATACTGTCCACGACACTTCATTCATATGAATCTCACTTGACAGTCTGGTATTGATACTCTGCTACTTTAAAACATGGTGTCAGGTCTCATATTATTATCAATGATATTTGTGTAGACATAAACTAAGAAAAATAAAATACAAAAATAAAATATGTAGCCTTACCATAGGTTCCAGCCAGGTTTAGCGTCAGATTATGAAGTAGCATGGCTTTCTTTTAAAATCTTGACAGAGTTGGATTTGGAAAAGCAGTGAAGAGTTTGTGGCCTGCATTAGGGTTAGCTCTCTGCGTCTCTTCTCCACTCTCAGCTTTGGGCAACTTGGTACAAATTTTGGAAGTCAGAGCAAAGAGATGGCCTTGTTTCTGCCACTGCATTTATCCAGGATTTCCAGGACAGACTGCTTGACAGAGCCCCATAGTGTGCCAACCCCCCAGCAATGTGATGTGAAGACCTACCACAGCAACAATCAAAAGTCTTGACCTACACAACATTCCTCTGAACCTAAGAGTTAGGTGAAAAGCTCCCATTCCACATCCACAGGTCTTTGAACCATGCTGGAATTTGAATTAGAGAGTTTCTGCCTGTGTGGGTCCCCAAAGTGGTATTTCTTCCCTTTCTTGACCCTCAGATAGCAGCATTTGGTAGTTATAATTTAAAACATTCAGCTGATCTAATCCTAATTTCCCAAGTATTTTTATCTTATGATATTTTATTGGTGCTGGAGTTTGAATTTTAAGCAAACCTGACACTGTCCATGCTAAAAGGGCCACCCGAGCTATGAAGACAAACATACTTCCTTAACTTATTTTTGTATGTGAATCACGCATATAAAATCTTTGCAACAGACAAGATCTTTTTTAATGCTTAGCGATTTTCTGTCCCATTACTTCTCCTCCTATCTATATACTTTCAATGCCTCAGACAGCTTTAGGGATATTATAAACAGATACCTCATTGAGGATAGCAGGAGCAGCCTTGATATTATAGGATATTTGCGGTAATTTATTGAGAGACACCATCTTGTTACTCATTATGTTGAACATCTCCATGTCATGTTATTAGGTTCAGGGACAGAGTCATTTTTTTATTGCTCTGAGGAGTGAATAAACACTTAAATATTTGAAAAAGTTATATATTATTGAATCGAGTTGTATTATTCATCTAAGAAATGTAAATTACACCAACCACAGGGATGGCTTTTTTTCCTTTGAACTTTATAGAATTTTTGAATTGCTTTTCAGTTATACTTAATGGCACCCTCAAGGACCAAGAAGCAGATAAAATTTTTTAAAGTTTTTAAATATAAAAACTAGGAAATAATAAGCAATAGTCAAGAGTCACATTTGTTAGAATCGGAACAAGAATATGCTGTAATACAGTGATTTTATGCAGACTCTCTTTGCTCCCCACCCACAACAGAACCATTTCTCCTAAAACATCATTGTAAAAAAATACAGGAATGTTGGAGAATTATAATAGTGGTAAGTGTGTTCTAAAAACTGATACAGCACCAAAGATATTCATTTATATGTTAATGAAACATTCCTTTCATCTTGGAAAATTTCTAAGTCAAGTCTTACAGACTGGGAAAATGCGAGTATTGTAAGATGTGTCAACAGGTGCCCTTTAGTTAGCATGTTTTTAGAGAATCATTGCTTTTCTTCCTCTGAAAGATTTGTGCAAAACAAAAAGGAGAGAGGATTGTGCATGTCTTAGAGAACTAAACATTTTAAAATATTTTACTTGAAGCATCATATTGAGTTCTGAATCTTTCTTCATGACAGCGTCTTATTATGCACCTCTTGCTGTATTGGAACGTACTAAGTAGATCAGGCTAGCCTTGAACTCACAAAGATCTGCCTGTCTCTTCTTCCCAAGTGCTGGAATGAAAAGAGTGAGTCACAAGGCCCAACATGTTTCTTTAAAAGAAGGATCAAGAAACTAACATCAAAGTCAAGAGATAGTGAATTAAAGCTCAGAGAAACCAAAGATCAAAGTTCTACGAACAAGGTTCCTAGAACTTTGAAAATTCACGTTACCCCAGTATAAACAAGTATGCATATTTTGTTTTCATATTTTTATTAAATTATATATACCTATATGCACCAACTTCAAAATTCTTCAAAACCATAAATATATCATTTCTATTACCAATATAATGGAAATAAATAACTTTTTAGGTGGCTGTGATTTATAACTGGCCATTTCCTAATGTTTATGTTAAAATGTAGTAGAACAACAGATAGTATGTCTACATTTTATTGTTATTGAGAGAAAGAATTATAAATCCCCTACCCCAGAAGTATTTAGATACTCTGGATCTAGAAATATTTACTAGTGTAGCATATCAATTTTTTTCTCTTTAGAATTAGCTTTAACTAGAGGGGAACTTAGGAATGATGTGAGCATAGGGGCACCTGTATGCCAAAATATATGTGAGGAAGGCAAAGACAGAATTGTAGAATTCTTTCCTTTAATAAATTCTTTCCTTTAATGGCTTCTGTGGATTGGACCTCGGGTCCTCAAGCTTCCATGCCAAGCACCTTTTTCAGGTGAACCATATCCTGTATTGACTTTCATTTTGCCTGTCTTTTCATAATATTCTAGAAGAATCTGTCCATTGGATTAAAGCTCTGAATTTGGGCAGAGTTGTTGCCAGTAGTTTGATGTGATGTGCTTCCTTAAGGATACTGACTGTGTCATGCTCCTTTGTTCTTACTTTGGTCACTCCTTTGGTTTCCACTGTATAAATTGTAGGTTCAAAAACATGTACATTAACAGAGGAGTTTGCCTGGGTTATTGAGTTAGAAATGTAATATGGACTAGATATTACAAAATCAGGCATTCACCCTGCCTTGAAGAGTACATCTTGCTACAGTAGATTTACAGATTGATAATTTCACATTATTCAAGTGTAGTCATGGGAAGGGTAAATGCTATCTTTTAGTAAGTATCTGCTTAGAATTTCCCACAATTCCTGACCTTCAGGTATACTATTTTTAAGATATATTTTTTTATTAATTCTGTTGATTTCTTGATTGTCTTCGTACAATTTGAGTGCAGTATGAATAAAAGCTGATGTTTTTGTAGGCTTTATAAAAACAAGATTGTTTATAATAATATATAAATTCATTTTCTCCATTCAATTACTATGTTGGCGTTATTTCAATAAAGAGTTATTTTATAATTGAATGTGAGAAATATTTTGTCTAATTTCCTAATCTGTGGTGGAGGTAAAATATATATATATATATTTTAAAAAATCACATGTTAAAAAAATACTCATGCCCTGAAGTAGTATTTCCATATTAATCTTCAGGAAAAATAATAGCTATTCAGATTCCATTATTTGCTCCTCTTACTCCAACTTGTGAGAGAAAACACAGGAAAAGAATTCAAGACCAATATTTGAAGATATGTCTTAGCTTTTAAGGGATATGTATCCAAATTCTATTTTTGGAAGAGAGTAGGTATCCTTGAATTAATTAAATGACTAGTCTGATTAACCTCTATATTGTTTCAGTGAAAAGTTGTAAGCAGATTTTTTTAACTTATTCATAAGTATAATCATGGGCAAGTTAAGTCATCTCAATTTTGCTGAGTTTTCTCTTATGTTTTGATAATTTGGTATATGAGTACAGCATTTACAACAATTCTACCCTTCTCTCTTCTCCATCTGACACTTCCTATCCATGTCCCCATTACCAGTTGAATTCATGACTTCTTCTTTATCATTAGTGCAAATGTGTCCTACTTGGTCCATTTAGTGTTGTTTATACGTATATGTGTTTCTGCATGGTCGCTTGGGATTGTTCTCTTTCTCTCTTTCTCTCTAGTCACCCCTAATGTCCCCTGTCTATGTTGCCCTGTCAACTGGTGTTACAATTTTTCAGGTCTTTTCAGACCTCCACATTGATGAGCTATCATGGGGACAGTTTTCCTGTCATGTATAGAAGTCATTATGTCACAGCGTCATAGTTCTGGGTCTCTGGCTCGTAAAGCCTTTCTATTCTTTCTTCTGCAGTGTTTACTTGAGCACTACACAGAGGGTTTGTGTTGTAGATGGACCAATTGGAGTGGGTTTGGGAACCAGATTGTTGCTTATCCTCTGCATTTTGGGGAGTTGTGGATCTCTGTAATAGTCTCCACCCATTGTAAAAAAGAAGCTTCTTTGTTGAGGGGTGAGAATTACACTTACCCATACTTACTACACATATATCTTATTCATATGAGTCTACCTGAGGCTAAGTTTGGGACTAATTTCCTTGGCTGAGGAGATTTTAGACATTGATATTGATTCTGTCATGTGGTTATTAGTGATCGTACTTATGAAGGTCTGCAATGAAAGAGAGAAAGTGAGACCAAAGAAATATAAGATGTACAGTTTGAAAAGGAAGCCAGCATCAGGAAATTTAACACTGAAAACAAGGCTTGTGCTGAAAAGGAGAAGAGGCCTAAAATGGAATGGAATAAAGGGAATGGTGTCCTTAGTGCAAGAATCCCCCCCCCACAACTAATCCTGTAACTTGTAAAAGAAAAGTCCTAAAGAATTTTGTGTTCCTAACAACAACAACAAATCAAACTGTATGCAAAAGTAACTCAAGGAGAAGGCCAGATTCCATACCAAGAAGGCAGCATCAATCACATTTTCTGCTTTCATAGTCACGGAGTATTCCTCTGAGGTTAAGGAGAGACTCCTCATGTGACAGGGTAGTCCCTGATTGGAGGTACAGAGAGATGCTTGTGTGAAGATGCGACAGTAAAGACTAGATTGTGTTGGAGGTCCTAGAATGTTGGAGAAGCCAGAGCCATAGGATGTTTGCCAGGGAAACAGAAAACAGATCAACCAAAAACTAACCCAAGAGATGGAAATTGCAGTCGACAAATCTGGAAAGGAAGAGCCAATTAAGCACTTTGACACTGGACATAGAACTATGGGATCTAACGTTTTCACTGTCGGCTTTTGGTTTTGTTTATTTCTACACCACTATTTCATTTTTGAGAATGGTAATGTATATACTGTGCCATTGCATGCTGGTATTTTTTTAATTTTGCAAATTTTGCAAATGATTACAATCAAGAGATTGTAAAGATTAGACTTTAGAGTTTCAGATTGTTTTTAGACTGTGAAGACCTATGGGGACTTCTGAAGTTGTACTAAATGCATTTTGTGTTATGATATGACTATAAGTCTATGGAGGCCAGGAAGTGAAATGTGATGGTTTAAATGAGAATGAGCCTATAGGCTCATATTTGTGTGCTTCTTTCTTCCCCAATGGGTGGAACTGCTTTAGAAGGCTTAGGAGCTGTGGCCTTGGGGAAAATATGCCTCTGGGGGTGGGCTTTGAGATTTGAAAACCTGTGGTACTCCCATCTAGCTTGCTCTGCCTTCTGTTTTTGGATAAGGATATAAGTCCTCAGTCCCTAATCCAGCACCACGCCTGCCTGCTTGTTGCCAAGTCTCCTATCACCATGGTTATGGACTCACCCTCTGAAACTTTAAGTACTAATTAAATTTGTTCTACTATAAGTCTCCTTGCTCTTGGAGTTTTAGCACAATAATGGAAAAGTAACTAAGACATAGATAGTTAAAGCATAATCGAATGGTTAACATTTATTGGTACTGTTGATAAGTAAAGTTGTAAAGTAAGTGCAACATTTTCTTCTGGAATGTGTAACAAATGTTCCTATCATATGAGCTACACTGTGGTTCCTGCTAATATATTCCAACTGCACTATAGATGTGAAAGTAGCCATGGATGACACCTAGACAAATTGGTGTACTGTGTACTAGTACAGTTTTATTCACAAAAACAAATGGCAGGCTCCATTTAGTCTAAAAATCATAGTTTCATGGCCCACAATATAATCAATAAATTACCAAGCCAATCAGTAGTTTGTTTCCTTTGTGAATTTCAATAAGAGGACTTCATGTGATATAATTATAGTTCTCTTTACTGTGTGACATTACTGTTCTCAGTGGTATGAGCTGTAGATTTCGAGCCACTATCTCATGTATATTTAAAACTGGCCTCAAAATTTTCATGTAGCTAAAGATAACTTTGCATTTCTGAGCCTCCTATCTCCACATTCCTAGTGCTGAAATTCAGGTGTGCTCTACATGCATAATGTATATGATGAGGGACTTAGTGCAAGGTAGGCAAGCACTCTACCAACTTAACTGCAGTCCCAAGATGAAGATTGTGTTTTAGGGGGTGATAATAATATGCACAGGAAAAATAAGGAATCAAACCATTAAATTATGTCTCTGAATCAAAATTTTGCCTAAAGAGAGATTAAAGTTATTTGAAGAATGAAGTTCTATATAAACGCACAACAAATTAAAAGCAAAATTCACCATGTAAACTTTTTTGGTGTATGTCATGAATAAAACTGTATATATGATACATATTGCAGCAAAATCACATTCTGTTCATTTTAAATAAAGCAGAAGTCACATCAAGAATCCCAGAATTCCTCTTTTAAATAATTTTAGTTTGTAGAGAAATCATATTATTTGCCCATGGAGAGTTAGAAAGAGAGAAGAGAAAGAGAGAGAGAGAGAGAGAGAGAGAGAGAGAGAGAGAGAGAGAGAGAGAAGAGGTTAAGAAAACATGTGATTTCTTCTTGCCTTTGGATGTTCACCGTCAGATTCTTTATCTTTTTCTCTTTATAGTTCTAATCTTTTCTGAATCAAAAGCTATGTTTAAGACCATTTTTTTTAGAGTTTTAGTTTTATTTCCACAGATTCCCTTATAATGCAGACACATTGCTTGTATCATAGTCATTTCTCAAAGCCTGGACTCAACAATCCTTTTCAGTTTTCACCTCCATCACTGACTACATCTCACTCTCCCCCTTGGAAACCAACTTCTTTATTTTGTGCCAGTGTAAACCTTATTGTCTCCTGCTGCCCATCACTAAAAAATATTCAATGTGTGTTCATAATTACTTATGGAAAAGAATCATTGTGTTCCACTGTGGTGAACTTTCCCACTCAGCAACAACAACTGCCATTGCATCCAATTCTTTACTGAGGCACTAAATGCAATATTAGATATTAATGATTATTAGACTGAAAACAACATAATTTTTTATGTGATGCTTTTATTTCTGAAGAGAAAAGCAGTTCTAACAAGAGGACCCAGTGTAGTAGAAGATACATGATTAAATACTGAGGGGGTAAGTTGAGGGAAGAAGACTTAAAAGAACAATCACACATCATTTTTAAATGCCTTATGGGAGACAGTAAATTCAGACTTAGAGCTTTAATGAAATAATAAAAAGGATAAAAGATTAAAAAAAAAACAGGGTAAGTAGGAAAGCCATGTACTGATAAAGCTGTAGATCCTCAATGATGAGATGGGTCTTGTAGGGTGATAGTAATACTTACTTTGAAAATATTGTGATCTTAGGGATATTATCAGTGACAATTAATTAGGATGCTTCTAGTTGTCTACTGCAAAAATCATTCTTTGTTATCCCAACCTTCTCTTATTTTTCTCTTTTTCTTACTGAAAATAATTTTGTTTCCATGCAATGTATTCTGATTAAGGATTTCCCTCCAACTCCTCCAAGATCCTCCCAACCCCTCCACAGCCATCCTTATTTACTCTCCTTTTGTCCTTCCTTAGGGACAGAAAACAAAGTCATTTAAAGAATGATAATACTAAAATAAGACAAAGTGAAAACAGACAAGTCAGAATGAGGAAAAAACAAAGAGAAAAAACAGACAAAGGAAAAGCACAGGATATATATATGTGTGTGTGTGTGTGTGTGTGTGTGTGTGTGTGTGTGTGTGTGTATATACACACATATATATATAGAGAGAACACAAACACATTCACAAGCACAGGAATCCCCAAAAATACACAAAACTGATATAATACATACACAAGGAGGATCAATACTAAAAGAAAGGAAAAAGAAAGAAAAAGAAAGAAAGAAAGAAAGAAAGAAAGAAAGAAAGAAAGAAAGAAAGAAAGAGAAAACTGACAAAACATTATGAAACAAAGAACCTTTAAGATACCTTTGAGTTGGTTGTGTTGGTCCTCTACCGCGGGATGTATGGTCTGCCTTTAAGAGTGGTATGTATCCTAGTCACACTCCATTGGAGAAAACTAGGTTTTCATTTGTGAGTGATTATTAATTGGAGATAGCTTCTGGGTCCTTATTTTATTTTTAAGGTCTACATTAAGGTTGTTTTGGTATTCATTTTCACTACTAGCAATTTTATTATTTGGTCATTTATGTATGGCAAGCCCACTGTTCGCACACTTACCTATTTCTTGCTTTTCCTGATAAACTGAATCATAGCTGTGGTAGTAATTATAAATCTTTTGTTTTAAAGCACATACAGAATATTCCCTCCTTTTGGGGGCTTTATAAACACCCCTTAAGTGAAGAAATATCTCATTCACTTTTTCCAATACAAAATCTTAAACGCTAATCCATAACTTACACACAATTCACTAGTGCCCAATAAGTTCATTCTATTTCACTTTTTTGAACTCCTCAAACCTGAAGGATGCTCAATTGAAAACCCACTACTTACTGGTAAAAATTTTATGACTTTCATCCTTTATGTACAAAGTATCATCTATGAGTATGTTTTTAAGATATATGAATACATCACACAGTGCACATAAAGACTTTGTTTCTTTTTTTAAGCCTGAAAAACATGACAAGCTACATTAAAATGAAGTGAATAGCTTTGCGATTTTGCACCATTACCAAAAAGTCATTATTTATCAATTTTGTTCAATTTGCAGAAGACATGTGAAACACAACAGAAGCATCACTGTGGTCTCCAAAGAGTGAGGCTATTGTTTTAACAAAGCCGTTGTACTTGCAGTCAATGTGAAAGCCTTAAATTTAATCTTCATTAGCTGTGGAACATAAAATGTCGGCTTTCTTTGCCTTCAAAGACTGACTTTATTTGAGATTCGGTACACACCACATAATAACTGGAAGTTGATCATGACTCTTAAGTAATGCTTTTGAAGAGTTGCCACTAAATGAGGGTTTTTATTTCTGGTCCACACAGAACAATAGAAAATAACCTTATGTTAGTGGTAATTACCTACCCAGTTTGGTCATTGCAGAAAGCCAGATTGTGGAATTTCCAATGAAATAACCTCTGTTAACTCTGTGACCAGATACCAAACAACAAAACACTAGATTTTGTTAAATTAAATGTAAAGCAAAAATTTCTCTCATTGTGAACTTTGATATAGGTTAATATATAGTTAGTGTTTACCTCTCAGAAGGAGCTTGATTTTGAAGGTGATAGAAGCAATGATTCCTGGACTCTTCTTTTATACGTGGTTATAGGTTATGACTCTAGAGTGTATTATGTCTAGTGGAGGATTAAAATTAAGGGCCCTTATAGATCTTTATACATGTCGTACTACAATTTTAATGTAGACAATCATATTAGAAGAAACCATCATAAATTTTTTTATTTTTTTAAAATAAATCATGGCATCTTCATGTTATAATACATGGTTTTGTATGATGCATCCACATATGTGCAATAAAATGATGACAACTTTGAGACAGAAATTATGTCTATCATTCCACAATCACTTATCACAACATGTTAAAAGAAGCTACACCCCACTCATTGAGACATTATTATGAATTCCAATCCTAAGCATTGTAAATTAAACAAGGGTTTCTTACATTATTGATTATATAATTCATACATATCAATTGGCGTTCTGGTAGACCTAAAGAACACTTGGGCATACCCTATTTGCTATAACAGACAAAAGTGACATAAATGCATAATTAATCTGCTCACATTTAACAACATTTTATCCTGCGTATCTTTTTATTATTATATATTAATTATACAAAACAACAATTTCATTGTAACACGGCCTCATATGCATATACTTTACTCCACTGTCACTGAACTTCTCCCTTCCCTTTTGCCTGCTCCAGTTTCTCTTCCATATTGTCTCAGTTCCACTTGTACTGTCCTGTACTTTATGAAAATCTAAATTTATCTTTTGGAAGAGGTCATTTTAGTATTTGCTTGTGTGAGACTGATTAATTTGTTAATGTAATTTTCAGGTCCATCCATTGATTTTCATATAAGTAATACATTTTAATTATTCTTTAGGACTGTATAATATTCAACTATGTGTACATACAATATTCTCTATTGCTCACCCATCCTTTATGTATGCGTTGACTGATTTTCAGCTATTATGAGTACTGCTATGATAAATGTGAATGTGTGGGTATATATTGTATGTTGACCTGGTTTCTTTTAGTTATACTCTTAACTGTGGTATAGTAAGATCTTGCAGCCTGTCTTATCTCATTTTGTGAGAAGCTCCATATTGTTTCCCACAATTGCTGAATGAATTTATGCCCTAACATACAGTATTCTTTTCCTCAACATTCTTGCTAGTGTTTATTGTATTTTGTTTTTTTGATAACAACTATTCTGACTAGGTTGGGATGGAATATGTACAGTTTTTTACTATTAGTTTCTACAATGAGTTTTGACCCTAATTAACCCTCTTACCCAGCTCTTCCTTGATCTACCCCCCTATTCACTGCCTATCCAATTTGTGCCCTCTTGATTTCTGAGTCTTCGAGTCCAATTTGTGCAGCCTTTATATTCGTGTATGTGGCCTTCCATTGGAGCTTGATTGACTACTAGGGACAACATTCTTAAAGAAAATTGACTCTCCTATTTTTAGTAGCTAATAGTGGGAATTCACATTCACCTCCCCCTCTCCATACAGGGATTTCACCTGGATTGAGCTTGCATGGGGCTTGCTAATGCTGTTATAACTGTGGTGATTCCACATGAGCAGATGCCCTGTTATGTCTGAAGGACACTGTTTTCTCACCACTTCTGCCTCTTTTTTGTCTTTCCTCCCCCTTTTCCAAAAAGATTTCTGAGTCTTGGAAGGGGGCAGTACAGTATATATGCCCTATATGGAGCTGAGCATCCTGCAGCCTCTTATTCTCTATACTTTTCCCAGTTGTGGGTCACTGTGATAAGTCACCATCTGGACAGCAGAGTAGCTGACTAAAAGGAGGGGTCAGTCATGGGTTAAGGCCCCCAAATAGAATGAAAACAACTCATTCCAAAGAGCTATATTTTCTCGCCATCTTACTTAATGTTTTAGGATGAAATGGCAATATCAGTAGTAGAAGGAAAGATAAAATTTGAGGTGACAGGATAACTAGTACACTGCATATCAGCAAGGGTCTAAGAGAATGGCTCACAAATGTTAGAGAGCAGTATATTATTATCCTTTCCTGAACACCAAAATTATCAATTTCATAACAGGAGGCATATCCATGTCTAAACAGGGATCTAAGGTTAGAAAAAAATCATACTTTTCACTCAGTTTAATACTTCCATATCTGCTAAGGTATATTTCATTTATTTCACTGGATTTTTATAAGTTGAGATTTCTTTCTAAGTCATAGACAAATTCTCCATTTTCTTTATGAAAAAATAATAAAGTACCATATCATGAGAGTATCAAAGGAATGACTGTTTAGAAGCCTCATAGAGTTGGAAAATGGCATCCTTGCAAATAAAAGTAGAAAGATGAAACTAGACAATAAAGATAAATACAAGAAAGCAAAGAAGCACAGGAATTACTGCGAAAAGGAGATAAATGCCACTCCTTCCTTTTCCATTCTGCACAGTGAAGAGTAGGGGTACTTCTTGACAGTGTGTAATGGTTGTTCCTCAATTAACTAAGAACCAGTCTATTCCGGATATGCGATGCAAATGACCTTTCTTACAGATGAGCAAATGCCAATGAAGTAATCCAAAATGAGATATTTTTCATTCCTAGTGAGAATAAATTGCACTAGATATTTAGGTAGGAATATCCTCTAAAATTCAAACTTCCTGTAATTGTGTTTATATTCAGATATTGGTTTCGGCAAAGAAGTTATTCCCATGGTTGAGAAATTCTTAAATATTCTTAAAGAAAGAATATGTTGGAAAATATTTCACCTGGGAGGTGATATTTAAGAACCTATGCATTTATGTTAATAGCCAATAATTTATTTCTTAAGGTAGAATATTATATAAAAAGAACAAGTAAAAAGAGTGTATTAATTTATGCAGCACATAAGAGAGGGTTCCAAAGAAAGAAAGGAAAGTTGAAAAACTTTCAATTGTAATAACAAAAAAATAAAAATATTTATTAAAGATTTAGAAATCTCTCAAAAGATTTCCTGTTGCAAGGAAGTGAAGCTGCTTGTTTGTCCCGGCCACTGGGCTAGCTTAGCCCCAAAATAACCAGACAGAAACTATATAGATTAAAACACTGCTTGGCCCATTAGCTCCAACTTCTTATTGGCTAACTCTTACATATTAGTTTAACCCATTTCTATTAATTTGTTTATTGCCACGTGGCCGTGGCTTACTGGCTAAGATTTGGCAGCATGTCTTACTCTGGTGGCGAATCCATAGCATCTCTCTGCCTCTGCCTCCTTTATCCAAACATGCTATTTAGTTCCCCCACAGACTTAAGTTCTGCCCTATCAACAGGCCAAGGCAGTTTCTTTATTCATTAACCAATGAAAGCTGCACATGGACAGAAGGACCTCCCACACCAATTTCCTATCTTCCTTTAGAAAACCTGTCATGATCCAGGTGACAGCTCTCTGTCTGATCTACCTCAAAGGGGGAGCCATTTTCAGAGGTGGAATACCTTCCTCTCACATAGGTCTAGATTTAACCTCTGCATTGGTTGAACTAAATGTTTCTTTTACCAGTTTACAGGTGGAGTTGATAATGCACACTCCCCTCCATGTACAAAGGAGTGAATTAGGCTCACAACAGAACTTTCATCAAAATTGTCTCCTCCGGATCACACTTACACAGGGGAAGCAGCTTTGAATAGTTAAACAAGCTCTTAAAATTCCTTTGATACACTATGCTCTTGAGCTAACATAGCACCTAAAGAAGTACTATCTTCTTCATGTTGGATGGCATTTCAGTAAGGAATCACCATTGTGAAATCAGGTGATTGTGTACAGGATTATAGCATTTAAAGTAATACTCCAGAACTATGAATATCTTTGAGTATACCCTTGAACACCAATAGTGTGAGAAACTTGAATGAATTGTTTCTTTCTGAAATAGCATCCTATTTTTTTCAATTATCTGTCTCCACATTCCAAGGCCAGTGTATGAGAAACTTTTTCCTCTCAACGTATGACAAAAGCCAATATTCCATCAAACTTCTAAATTTCATGAAACTCTTGTGCGCAAGTCCTGTATTTTCTAGAGACTGGACTCTATCATGTCCTTCTTTTCATGCTGGTTTTTAATTAGCCAATCAAATGAAAAAACGAGTTTGATCTCAAACAAATAAAATGAGATACATTCATTACCTGAATTAAAATAAAAAACTAACTGTACTTCCTACCTTGGTGTGCTTGCTTAACCATTTTGGATCATAGCACATATATTTTATTACCTTAATATTGAAATTGCCTTGCTGGGTTATTTTGCTTTATTTCTGTATCACTTTGTGTGTTACAGAGAATGTTCTTTTCCACAATTTTTGGAGTTTGTCTTGGATTTTAAATCCATCAAGGATTGTATTCATACCCCTTACCCTGGTGTCAAGAGGGGAGCTATCCCACATTTCTGTTGCAGTAGGGCAAAGTTTTTGATGAAAGACTCTCCAAGATTAGTAACAATCTCAGGACTGAAAGTTTCTTAGCTAGGCAGGTAGCAAGGCTATAGGCATCTCTGTACACAGACAAAGTAATAAATGTAATGTAAAATAGCAACATACTCAGTAATGGTTGGAACATTCTGGGAGCTGAGAGTGAAAGATTGATATGGAAGGCAAGAAATCTTGTCCTTAGTGATGAGAATTGTACGTCTAACGGATTCTCGGTTTAGGGACCAAATTGATAAATAATCAAACTAAACTAAGCTCCAAGAATCATAAACACATTCACCCAGACAGGGTGATAAAGCAACTCATGTAGATGGCACAGCGACTCCCTAACCTTGTTCAATATACCCTTCCATACTACTAATAACGGACATTGAGCACTGAAAGATCTACAAGATCAATGTTTTTATATTATTAAATTTATTTTTTAAAAATCATTATTTTCTCACTTTACCTACTTATCTCAGTTCCTATTCCCTCCCCTCTTCCTACTCCCACCACTGCTCCCCATGCCAACCCCCAACCACTCCTCATAAAGGGAAAGGCTTCCCAAGAGGAGTCAACAAAGCTTGACACTTTGAGGCACGACTAAGGCCCTCCCTTCTTTATCTAGGCTGAGCAAGGTATCTCTCCAAAATAAGGGGACCCAAAACGCCATTTCAAGCATTAGGGATAAATTCTGGTTCCACTGCCAGTGACCCCACAGACTGCCCAAGCCACACAACTATAATTCACATTCAGTGGGCCTAGTATGGTCCTATGCAGGCTCCCTCACTATCAGTACAAAGTCAAAACTCATTTTTAATTCCCTATCTTCTTTCTGAGCACAGGCGTCTCTATTTTATCAACCTCTACATCTTTCCCTCAGATAATCTATGAGACTTTGGATTTGGTTTGGGGGAAGAGGGAATTATAGAGAGCCATTTAGTATAGTTAGGTCCAACACTGTCCTAGACCATAAAATTCCCAGACAATTTTCTAAGTGAGTAGAAGTGCCACATGAGGCTACTACAGTTTTAAATCGAGAGTAACTGTTTTAAGAGGTGGATTCCTATGGGACATAACCTATAGCCAATATGAAGTTATGCAAATTCTTCTTACCTCCTCATTAGCTATGCTGGAGTGGGACACAATGGCACCAATATCATCTTCTTTGTAAGTCCACCAAGTGCTACTAATGAAACAGTACCAAATATGGGCATTAGGCACACTCCCCAGTACTTTTCCTTCCTTTGTGGGTTCCTTTTCCAGCAAGAGCTAGTACCTACTACCCACAGGTACATAGATCTAAACAACATCGAGATGGTTTTGTTTGGAGTTCTCATTTATAAATTATGGCTAGACATGTGAACTTTCTTTCTTTGAGTTGAGACTATGGATATTTCTTCCTCTGTTAATTTACTTGACTGTTTTCCTATATACTTAAAGGTACTCTCTTCTACAGTATCCATGCTAATGTAACTTTGATATTTATTGGATCAAATAAAGGGAGTGACTATTCATAGTTAATATAAGATGTATGGATTCCACAGGGTCTTGTGCCTTGATATAGAGTGGATTCATTTTATCCTGAATCTTTCAAGGAACAACAACAACAAATAACATGTGATTTGCTGACATTTTGACTAGTGACATCATCAAGTTGGTGGCAACCATGTAACCTGAAAGTCATCTTGGCTAGTGACAGTATCAAAATGGTGAAGGCCATGTGATTTTAACATAATCTTTATTGAAGTAACCACATGGCATGAACCATGATGCCACCACCTCTAGATATCCTAACATTTGAGCCTTTTAAGGCTCATCACACCCCTAGAACTTACTATGCCACATGCTCCAATTATTGTCTCTTATTTTCATAGTACTGGATGGTTAATGGGATAATGGAAATAGAAGACTCGGAGGATATTCCACCACATTGCCAGGTAATAAGGACATTTCATTTTTTAAATAAATCGAACTAAGATAGTAATCTTAGACCTCCACAGTGACATTTTTAGCTTAATAATTTTTACACGATTTATTTACTAGCTTCTAGAAGACACTTAGAGTTTTTTAGTCATGTGTCTTTACACTAGCCAGACTCTAAGGAGAGCTAACACTTTGGGAGGACTAGTTTGAGAGAGAGAAATTCATGCAAATTCGCAGTTGGCCATACGAAACTTTGGAAAGAATGCACAGATCCCAACCAGGACCTGAATAATAAATTGCCATACTAGACTAGATGCTACTGGGGGCAGTTGAAATAGCTAGAGGCAAAGAGGGATCAGCTTGCTTGCTTAGGAAGACAGTGTGATGTGTTCTCTGCTGGGACTTACAGCCAGGTCTTTTTGCCAAGTTTCTCCAAGCCTGTTTCTTTCTTAACAGAAGTAGAAAATTATTTCTTTGCTCAAGAATTTTTTTGCTTCATTCTTATCTCCTTTTGTTTCTATCCCAACACATCCTGAGTACACTGACTTTGTTTTTGCTTTCTAGTTGTTGTGACATAGACCAGGTAAGGAGAAAGACTAAGTTGATGCTACCTTTTTCCATGTTCTTTTACGTCCTATTGTTTTATGTGCCCTATATTCTCTAGATTACAGGTGCTGAATCAATAACACACAGCAGTAATAATAAAATAAAAGATTCTTAACAGTCAGTGTGTAAAGAGAAATATATATACCCCTCTGACTAATTAAGACAAAAGAAAACAAACAAACAAAAATTCACATAATTTTAATTCCACTATTATGATATTCCTAACCTTTTTATAAATGTATTTTGGGGGTTATTGATGTAGGATGTCCTTCTGTATATGTGTTGCTTTTACTGGCTAATGAATAAAGCTGTTTTGGCCAATAGCTTAGCTGAGTAAACCAGGCAGAAAATCTGAGCAGAGATACAGAAAAAAGGTAGGTGGAGTCATGCAGAAGCCATGTAGTGTCTGAAGGAAAAAGACACCAGAAACTTACCAGTAAGTCACAGTCTCATGAAAATACATAAATTAAAAGAAATAGGTTAATTTAAGGCATAAAAGGTGGCTAGAAATATGTCTGAACTATTAGCCAATCAGTGTTGCAATGAATATAGCTTCTATGTGATTATTCAGGTCTGGGCAGTTGGGAAACCAAAAATGGAGTCTCCACTTACAAATTGTGGCCACGATCAGGCATGGATCCACATAAAACCTAATAAAATTAAAAAAAAAAAAAAACAAAAATACAAAAAAAATCCCACACACGAAAAAACAGCTTCTTCGTAGCTGCATTTTGTTTTTTGATAGTCTCTGTTTGCTGGCCGCAAGCAAAGGTGCAGCTTTAAGAGAAGGCTTTCTGGTTTGTACTCTTGACCAGACTGGCTCTAGCTCTTTCGGGAGTTTCTGTTACAGAGAATTTAAATGGGTTTTGTAAGAAGCATGTTACTAATTGCTTTATGGTAACATAGACCGGCTGTGTCTCTAAAGCTGGGGCAATGAAAGGGGCTCGCATATGTTATGAACATACCTATGCAGTGTTGTACTGGGCAGAGCCAACAGGCATGGTTGAAGTGTTAATCCTGTTTAGCATTTCAAAAATTAAGCCTCACATGACAGTAATGGCACACATCTTTAATCCCAACACTCAGAAGGTAGAGGCAAGTGAATCTCTGTGAGTTCAAGGCCAGTCTGGTCTACAGGAGCTAGTTCCAGGACAGACTCAAAAGCTACAGAGAAACCCTGTCTCAAAAAGGCAAAAAACAAACAAACAATGAAACAAACAAACAAAAAACTCTCCTGATCAGAAAATGATTACAGATACACAGTAAGACAGATTCAGATGAAAAAGACCTCTGACTGGATCACAGTGTTAGATAAATGTACATAGGCTTAGAAAAGAGAGAAGAAAGAATACAGACAGTCACAGATTAAAGGAGTAAAGATAATAAAATAAGTATTAAACAGTAATAGAGTAAAAAAAGCCATGTAAAGATGGAAAACACACAGAAAATCTGGATTATGTATATTATTTTGCTTTCTTTAAATTTTTTGACTGTTAATGAGCTAACTGCAGAGAGACATTTGATTGTGGGGGCTCCTAATCTAAACCAGCAAATATATTTTGAAGGTATCTTGACTTCAAAATTTGAGTCTAAGGATATGTTACTTTGGAAAAGAGGTTCTGCCTTTGTTTCCATAGAAGATGAGACCCTCTAGATTCTTTCCAGGCTAATGTGGCTTGATGGAACAGGACACCCTGAAAGAGCTCCATGAACCCTAAAAATACTTTGCACAGGAAACAGCAGGAAGCACTTTGGAGAAAACAATGCCCAAATTTCCAAAATGATTGTTTATAAATGTTTTTCATTTAAAGGGGGATATGATACAGAAATGAATACTTTACATTGGTATGGATTTTGCTTTTTTGAAATAAATTTAAGGTCAATTTTGTTATATGTACATTTCTACACTTGTTTAAGGTATTATCTTTATAAAGCTCATTTGAAAATATAATGTATAATTAAAAATTACAGATTAATAGTCATTTATAGTATTCTAACTTGTAGTTATGTTAGTTAGGTTTCCTAGATATATAGAGATATATTTCAGTTAGATAATCTTCAAGACTTCAAATAGTCATTTATTAGTCAAACTGGTAGTCAGGTTAGGCTTTCTAGATATACAGAGATATATTTCAGTTAGGTAATCTTCAGAACCTCAAATACCTATAGAATAGCCATTTAAAATGTTTAAACAACTTAGGCTTTTCTCAACAGTGAGACATATCTTATCAGATCATCATGCAGTAAAGTTAGAATGTAACAACAATTCCACCCCCAGAAAGCCTACAAACTCATGAAAACTGAACAGTCAACTACTGAACCACTCCTGGGTCAAGGAAGAAATAAAGAAAGAAATTAAAATCTTCCTTGAATTCAATGAAAATAAAGACACAACATACCCCAACCTATGGGACACTATGAAAGCAGTGCTAAGAGGAAAGTTCATAACACTGAGTGCCCACATAAAGAAAACGGAGAAAGCACACATTAGAGACTTAACAGGACACCTAAAAGCTCTAGAAAAAAAAGAAGCAGACTCACCCAGGAGAAATAAAAGACTGGAAATAATCAAACTGAGGGCTGAAATCAATGGAATAGAGACACAGAAAACAATCCAAGGAATCAATGAAACAAAGAGCTGGTTCCTTGAGAAAAAATCAACAAGATCGACAAACCCCTATCCAAACTAATCAAAAGGCAGAGAGAGAACACTCATATTAACAAGATCAGGAATGAAAAGGGGAACATAACAACAGACACTGAAGAAATTCAGAGAATCGTTAGGTCTTACTACAAAAGCCTGTATGCCACAAAATTGGAAAATGTAAAAGAAATGGACAGATTTTAGATAAATACCGAAATTAAATCAAGACCAGGTGAACAATTTAAATAGACCTATAAGTCACGAGGAAATAGAAGCTGTCATCAAAAACCTCCCAACCAAAAAAAGCCCAGGACCAGATGGTTTTAATGCCGAATTCTACCAGAACTTCCAAGAAGAGCTAAATACCTATTCTCCTTAAGGTGTTTCGCATAATAAAAACAGAAGGGTCATTGCCAAACTCTTTTTATGAAGCTACAGTTACCCTAAACTTCTTGTTTACTTGGTGAAATTATATCCTCTGGGGTCTTTGATGAAAGTGAAGACAGATAGTTATAGTTTTCTTAGTTAAAAGATAAATTAGATATAAAACTTTAGACTCACAAAGGTAAGAAAGGTGATAGAATATGATAGAATATTTTCTTTAATTTTTGCCTAATACAAATAGAGTAAATATTGTAACTGTGATTCTTGGTTTTTAAATCTTTTGTTATATGTAATTTTACTATGTTAAAGTTAAAACTTTCCTTTTTATTTAGATAGAAAAAGGGAGATGATGTGCAATGGCCTTCTGTATATGTATTGCTTTTATTGGCTCATGAATAAAGCTGTTTCAGCCAATGGCTTTGCAGAGTAAAGCCAGGCTAGAAATCAGAGCAGAAATACAGAGAAAAAGTAGGAAGAGTCAGGCAGATTCCATGTATTTCTCAAAGGAGAAAGACACCAGAATCTTACCAATAAGTCACAGCCTATTGTTGATACATAGATTAAAAGAGATGGGATAATTTAAAATGTAAAAGCTAGCTATGAATACACCTGAACCACTAGCCAAACAGTGTTGTAATTAAAATAGTTTATATGTGATTATTTGGGCTTGGGCAGCCAGGGAACAACTTCACAGTTTTAGTTGACAGGTTATGATAAAATTATAGTATCTCTGTCTTCCCATATTTCCCTTCAAAATCCCTGCTTTCTTTCAGGTTCAAGACTTTTATTTAATTAATTAGTATTGCATGACATCTTAGTAAAACAAAGATCCCCAGTCACCAAAAAAATAAGGTTATACCTTCTACTAATTGCTTTTCTGTGCTGTGACAAACAACACCATAACCAAAGCAACTTGAATAAGAGTCTACTTCAGTTTATGGTTTCAGCAAGTGAAAAGGGCAGTGTGGTAGAGAAGAATGTCAGCAGTCATCAGTCATGGCAGCCAGGTCATAAAGTGATGTGGGATTTCCCTCTTTATGATATGATTACTTTTAATGAATGAAAAGCTACTTTGAGCCTATAGCAGAGCAGGGCAGGGTAGAGAAGAGCTAGGCTTGGAGGACTGGACTGAATGCTGGGAGGCAGAAGGCAGAGTCAAAAGAAGCCATGTAGCCCCACTAGAGAGCGATGCTGTAACTTTATCTGGAAAGCCACAGCCATGTGGCAATACATAGATTAATAGAAATGTGTTAAATTAAGATGGAAAATTTAGCCAATAAGAAGCTAGAGCTAATGGTCTAAGCAGTGTTTTAAATAACATAGTTTTTGTGTGTTTATTTTGGTTCTGGGCAGATGGGATGAATAAGCAGCCTCCTCCTACAAATTGATGCCAATTTGACAAACTAAAATCCACTTCAAAACCCAAGAGGGTTTAAAAAGGAATTCTAGACACTAAAAAACCAAGTTTAGCTACATTTTTCCCCCAAATGTGCTTTGCTTGGTCATGGCATGCTGCTGCGCCCTTAAGAGATGTTTTCAGAAAAAAAAAGCTGCTGACATTTTGAAATGCCAGCTTTCTAAGCCATGGTGCCAGCCCAACTTCTGGCTCTTTCAGAAGACTGAGCATTAGAATTGGATTTGTGAGCAATGAGCCACAGCTTGCTTGGTGGCAACATGGGCTGGCTATGTGCCTAGAGATGGGGCACTGTGCATAGCTCTTGAAGGCAGCAAGCAGCTCCACCATGCTGTACTGGGTAGGGCAAGTAGACAGTGTCATATTTCCTCTAGCAATGGCACAGCTTAAGTTTTTAAGAAGCACATAACATTTTAAGAAGTGCTCCTGAACAGTAGAGAATTAAAATACACAATAAATACAGATTCAGATGGAAAAGTCCTTTAAATGGGTCACAGTGTTGAATACATGTACAGAGGTCTGGGAAAGAGAAGAAAAAGAATACAGAGATTTATAAAAAGAAGTGATGGTTTTTTTTTTTTAAAATAAAACAAAGTGTTTAAGAGTCAGGGTACAGACAGTCATAGATTAAAGGAGTAAATAAAATAAATATTAAACTTGTAGAAAAAGTAATAGAATAAAAACAAGCCATGTAAAGATGGAAAATTCACAGAGTCTGGATTATGTATATTATTGTGTTATCTTTGAATTTTTTGACTGCAGAGAGATGTTTGATTCTGGGGACTGTTAAGGTAAGCCAACATTTGTATTTCAAACATATCTTGAATTCAAAATTTGAATCTAAGGATATGTTGCTTTGGAAAAGAGGTTCTCCTTTTGTTTCCACAGAGGATGAGAACCTGTGGATTGCTTCCAGACTAATATGGTTTGATGGACCAAGACCCCCATAAGGTTGCTGTAAGTACCCTCAAAAAGAAACTACTTTTCCCAATAAACAGCAGGAAGCAGTTTGCAGAAACTATGCCCATATACCGAAATATTGTTTATAAATGTTTCTCTACATTTAAATGCAGATTATGCTATAGATATTTGCATTGGTATGGATTTTGGTTTATTGATACAAATTTAAGGTCAATTTTGTTACACTGGGTATATAACATAATATATGTACTTCTGATCTTGATTAAGGTATTATGTTTGTCTAGCTCATTTAAAATGTAATGTATAATTAAGAAATATAGGTTAATAGATAATCATCTATAATAGTCAAACTTGTAGTCATGTTAAATTTTCTAGATGTACAGAGATATATTTCAATTAGATAGGTATTCTTCAAATCTTTCAGAGACCTTCAGAATATGATATTTAAAATGTTTTAAGAGTTTAAGACTTTTCATGACAATGAGGCACATCTGTTCCTGGAAGCACCAATTACTTCAAGAGGATGATGGGAATCAAAGAGTCTCCTTATGGAGTTGGTTAGCCATTTAGACAAGAAAGTACTGTTGCCTGGACTGCTTAATGAACTGGACATGCAGGACTTACAGAGAAATGACTGCTGATCTTGACTAAAGTTGAGACCATCCTTCAGGGTTCCTGCTTCATGAAAGAGTCTACTAGACATTCTGCAGGACGCAGAAAAAAGTGACTGACAAACTGTCAATATCGGTGAAACTGCCTTTGAAATTTCCTGCTTTGTTGAAAGGTCTGCTGGATATTATGGGCCTATAGTCTGAAGATGGGTACCCTAACAGTATAAAAGAACTTTCAGGAACTGTCCAGGCAATGAGATGTCTCTGTCAATTCTAGAGTTTTGGAAGTTGCTTACAATGTACTTCCTGTTTACTTAGGTAATATTATATCCTTCTGTAGTCTTTGATGGAGTCGAAGAATTGACAGTTATAGTTTTCCTTAGTTATGATAAGAAATAAAGTAGATATAAATATTATAATTAATTTTTGCTTTTTGTATGTTTTGTTATATGTAATTTTACTATGTTAAATTAAAACCTTCTTTTTATTTAAACAGAAAAGGAGAGGTAATGTGGGATTCCCCTCTGCATACTGTGATTACCATTAATAAATAAAGAACTGCTTTGAACCTATAGCAGAGCATGGCGGGGCAGAGCAGAGCTAGGTGGGGAGGACTGAACTGAGTGCTAGGAGGAAGAAGGCAGAGTCAGAGAGACGCCATGTAGGCCCACTAGAGACAGATGCTGGAACTTTAGCTGGTAAGTCACAGCCATGTGGCAATACACAGATTAATACCAATGGGTTAAATTAATATGTAAGAGTAAGCCAATAAGAAGCTAACGCTAATGGGCCAAGTAGTGCTTTAATTAATATGGATTCTGTGTGATTATTTTGGGGCTGAGCATCTGGGAACCAATAAGTGGCATCCTCCAACAAGAAAGCTAGTAGATCACATCCTCAGTGGAAAGCATGAAGCATAGATAGGAAACTGGAAGTAGAAAGAGGCTATGAACACACTGACACATGTCTCACCAGCAAAATTGTATCCCCAAATCTTCCCCAGTGTTAACAACTAGGAACAATGTGTTCAAATGCCTGAGTTTGTGAGGGATATTTCACACTCAAATCACCATGGATGCTGAGAAAGCTGGACTTCACTTTGACATATAAGATTTGATGTAAAATTGTCTACATCTTTAATCATTGACAATACTGAAAGTATAGTTTTGCACAGTGACCATAAACTTTACAAGAATGGTGGTGTTAAGGTTGTTATCCTGAGAAGTTGATAATATGAAGAATTACATTACTCTTTGATTGCCATATCCCTACATACATAAGTTTAAGAAGTTAACCAAATCATCTTAAGTGACATTCTATTATAAGCTTAATCTTTTATGCTATAAACTTTATCACTCCAGGCTTATCTCCAATTGATGAATCATATCATTATTTATCACAAGAAAACAAATATTCCATGTCTATGTAAGTTATAACCTGTTTCTATGGGAATATCAGCTTCGTATGCCCTTAAGTAATTAGAATGGTGTTTAGACAATAAAAGCTAAACTATAATTTGTTATTCCCAAACAATAAATAACAAGATTTGAATTTATCTTCATAATAGAAAACCTAGGAAATGAATATAAAGCACATAATGCTAATGAGGCATTTGTTAGTATTAGAGCTTCTGAGTATGTGTGGTGAAAGGTTCTGGGCTTGAAGTCACAGGTACTTATGAAGATTTCAATTGTGTAGAGCTGAAGAAACCAGGGACATTGTACCAGGTGCCTTTGGAGACCATTCCCTGACTCTTCCATTAATCAGAAGACTATCCAGGCCTAAATATTGACTGATGATTTACCTTTCTTTCCTGGAAGATCTCAAGAGACTGATGCTATAAAAGAAAAGAAAGCCAAATGCACAAAATCTGAGATTTGGAGAAACATGGAATGAAAATGGTATCCTTTCTGTGTATCAAAGATCAATCCTTTTCTGAAAATGAAATTATTCCTATACAGCCAAAATATCATTACCAATCATTGATTATGCCTTGGAAACTACTATTTATCAGAAATAATTCAATTATTCTATGTATTTTCATGTATAACATGAATGTTTTATAGCTTTAATCTATACATATATTTATGCTATAGATCCTCAAATAACACTTTTCATGAACATGCTTTTTAACATTTAAGATTTTTCTTTATATTATCATATATGTAAATATTCTATAAACTATAATTACTTCCTCAAGTAAATGTAATGCACTTTTCATAAAATTTAAAATTAAATTAAAAAATTTAAAAATTTTTGCTCTATTTTTTTATAAAGTAGTTTCACCTGATTATTGAATATGCACTGACATCTATGGAACAGGAAGTATAATTTTCATGCATTGTCAATCAAAAACTGTTAGATACACATTGTAGTTAAGGAACTTATTGATATTGAATGGATTACTACACTTCGATACTACTTTTTATCAAAAAGTGAATGAATGAAAGATATTAAAAATAAGACTCTTCATTCAAAATTGCTTCAGGGCACTAGTGTGATCTTAGAAAATATATCTGGACCAATTTCTCAAATAGTAAGCTAAGATTCTTCAACTTAAAACTTGAAATTCCGTCATCCATTCTCAAGTGTGAAACAAAGTTGTTTTGGGGTCTTTATGGTATTCATCTTTCATTATAATATTTTGACCATTACAAATTAACAATCATAACAAGAGAGTCACTAGCTAACTAAAATCCCATCTGTCTGAGGTCTGTCTCAAAGGTACAGAAAAGACATGAATGGTATCCTGGGAGGAGAAGAACAGCATAATTACCAAGGTGAATCAAGCATACCAGGATTAGAGAATCATAGCTTGGAGATGCTGGCCTTGCCTCTTTCCTTTACTACAGTTCACATCAAGATACACCCTAAGAACCTTGAGATTCCTCACTCTCTGGAGTACTGATGCTTTGCCTTTAGGTTGTTACTTACTCATAGTATTTCACAACCTTAAGCAAATGTTATACTTTCCTCAGATCAACAATTCTCCTTGCTTTCAAGCATAGAAACGATACTGGTGTGGAGTCATTCTGAATATCTCAGAAAAGTGTAGCATATAATCTTCAGTGATGATTAACAAGAAGTGAATTCAAATCAAGGACAGGTAATGGAGTTTTGAGTAGTTAGAGGACATTTTAGTTCTTTCAGCTCATTGTTTTAAAGTTCTAACCCACAGGAAAATACATATTTTTCAAAATTTTGTTTCTTTGAGAGTTGCATATATGAACATCTAAATCACTCTTGCCTCTCGCTTACCTCTCCAACTTTTCCCACGTTCTCTCCTACTCCTTTCCAAATTCATGACCTCTTCCTATTATTACATACACATGCATATTTGCATGTGTGAATATATATGTATATAATGTATTGAGCTAATTTAGACATAAAATAAGACATTATTCTTGTTTAGATGTGTCTAGGACTGACCACTTGGGATTGTACAACCTATGTAGGTTTCTTCACATATCCACTACACACAGACATACACGAATTATTTTTAGCTCAATTTGCCATAGAAACAATTAAGGAGCAAGTGATACCAACCAAAGAAAGCTTTATTGGAATTTATACTGGAGCACAATGAAAACCATACACAACACTGCTCAGGGTGTGCTGAGCCACCTTTTTGGGGTGACTTCTGTCATGGTCCTGCAATGGCAGGTTCATGTGTTCCAGAGTAGGGGAGTGGGGATTAGAAACGTTAGCTAGGAGAAACATAGGTAAGAAAGAAACACAGAGACACAGGATAGTACTGAGAGGACAACTCAGCAGATACTGAGTGCTGAATTCTGAGTTTCTCTGTTTTAATTTTTCATACACTTTGATACCCTAATACAAAAGTGGGGAAGAAGGCAAAAGATTGCTTTAGTGTGACAAAAGGATAAACAGAACAGTTACTTGCTTAAATATTTGAGACATCAAACCATTAATTCCTGAGTCAAGCATTTGATGTTTGGGACAGTGAATACACCCTAGACCAAGTATCCTGTAGGCAGCCACTCCCTATGTCAAGCCTCCTGTTTTAATTGAGGGAGTACAGGAGTATGCTTGAATTCTCTGACCTTTGGTTAGGGTGGAGAGGATCCACCACTATGAACCATCTTAATGTCCAAAACACCAAGTAAACACATCCTAGTTCAGGATATCTTGTTTTCTAACTGCACCTATTAACAACTTTGAAAGAGCAAAAATAGGGCTCAAACTCTCTGACCTTCAGGCAAGGTGGGATAGGCTCACATTTTGGGATCCACACATCAGGGATTGGAGGCTACTAGGTTAGAGTAAAGTAAAATACCAAAAGTAAATGATAAAATGATCTAACGAGCAAGCCACAGCATACTCAAAATGTGGCAAACAACAATCAGAATTGCTTATGATCCCCATAAGTGATGGAAAAGCCATCCCCAATCCAGTGTTGAGGACTTAACAGCGGTTGAAAATAGCTTTAGCATTTAGCCAAACCCCAGACTGCTTGCTGTTTCCAAATTACCAACAATCATGATTATATAACTTTCTGTCTTAGCAGTAGTGTCATTTTGGATTTAATCATCTTTTATGCTGAATTTGAACTGAATATCAATGCTTTTGGTACTATTGTTATGAACTATTCAATCACTTTTCCTTGTGGTTTAGGGACTAAATCTGTGGGCTTGTGGGTGGTAAACAAGCTCTTTAACCCTGACCAGTACTTCTGACTTAAGGAACTTAATTTTAACCTGTAATTATCATATAGACCATAAAATATAAATAAAATTCTATAATATCAAAATTAAATCTAAAAATTTGAACAAAATTATATAACTTTATATTTATCAGGTATCTCTCTCTTGAATTTACTTTTGGTTTATCTCCTAAATTTAGGAATTTGTATGTCAATAAGTATGTGCCCAACACAACATCATAAGCAATATCCCAACACTGGGACACAATACCTATTTGTTCAGGAATTTTCAACTGAGGTTGGAGTGTAATAGAAAATAAGATCCATAAATATACAGCCACAGGATCACCATGTGCTTGCTATGCAATAGAACTATTGCTTTGCTAGACGTCTGTCTTGCAAATCATAAAATACTATTAGAGGTTAAAAGTCAATGATTACACCTTACACTTGTAAGACTGGCCAACACTAAAAACACTGATGACAACTCATGCTGGAGAGGTTGTGGGGGTAAAGGGAGAACTTCTGCATTGCTGGTGGGAGTGCAAATTGGAACAGCCCTTTTGGATATTGGTATGTCGATTTCTCAGAAAATTAAGAAGCAACCTTCCTCAAGACCCCGAAATACCACTTTTGGGTACATAACCAAAGGATGCTCAATCACAGCACAAGGACATGTGCTCAACTATGTTTGTAGCAGCATTGTTTGTCATAGCCAGAACCTGGAAACAAACTAAATGCCCCTTGACTGAAGAATGGATAAGGAAAAGTGGTACATTTACACAATGGAGTACTACACAGCAGAAAAAAATAATGACAACTTTACATTTTCAGGCAAATGGATGTATCTAAAAAACATCATATTGAGTGAGGTAACCCAGATCCAGAAAGACAATTATCATATGTGCTCACTCATAAGTGGCTTTTAGAAATAAAGCGAAGAAAATTAGCCTACAATTCACAATCCCAAAGAACCTAGATGGTGTAGGAGGTCCTTCTGTTTGTGTTTTGCTTTCATTGGTTGAATAAAGAGACTGCCTTGGCCTTTTGATAGGGGAGTCCTTAGGTGGGTGGAGTAGACAGAACAGAATTCTGGGAAGAAGGACAGACAGGCAGACACCATGGTTTTCCTGCCTGAGATGGACGCTGATCAGACTCATGCCGGTAAGCCACAGTCAAGTGGCAATACACATTAATGGAGATGGGTTAAATTAATATGTGAGAGTTAGCCAATAAGGGGCTAGAGATAATGGACCAGGGACTATTTAAATGAATACTGTTTCTGTGTAATTATTTCAGGGAAGAAGCTAGCCAGGCACTGGGAACGTGGCCTATACCTCTTACAACAAATTGGCTGCCCAACGTGGTTGACTGACTCCATGTAAAATCTGAGAGAGCTTCAAAAAGAATACAGAGTTTAACATAGTTTTTGCTGTTTGCTGGCACTGTGCTGCAGAAAGTTTTTCCTCACTCTGCAGCCACAACAGCAAAAAAGCCACCATGACAGTTTTAAAATGCCGGCTTTCTGGGCTATGCTGCTGGTGCCATCTCTGGCTCCCGCTGGAGACAGATCATTTGGACGGGGTCTATGTCTTGCTTGATGGCAATGTGAACTGCTCTGTGCCTGGAACTGTGCACAGTTCAGGGGCACCAAATGGCTTTGAAGCAGGAGCGGCTCTGCCATGCTGAACTGTCCTGATCTCAGGCTGGAACTATTGTAATTATCATAATAACAGTGCAGTTAAGGTTTAGACTGGACAGGAAACAGGTGGTACTGTATTACCACTACATGGCACAACTTAAGTTTTTAAGAAGTACTTAGCACTTTAAGAAGTGCTCCTGGATAGTAAAGAATTACAGATTCACAATAGGACAGATTCAGACATAAAAGATCCATTTAGAGAAATGGGTCACACTGTTGAATAAAGATATGTAGTAGGCTTAAAAGAGAAAAGAAATAAAGAGTATAGAGAGACGCTTTAAAAAAAAGAGAGTAAAGTCTTTAAAGTGACAGAATACAGATAGTTATAGATTAAAAGAAATAAAAATAAGCCACGTAAAAATGGAAAATTCACAGAATGTCTGGATTATGTATTTTATTGTGTTTTCTGTAAATTTTTTGACTGTGAAGGAGTTAAGTACAGAGAGAATTTTCATTGTATGGACTGCCAAACTACACCAACATATATGTTCTAAAGGTATCATGACTTCCAAATTTGGGTCTAAGGATATGGTGCTTTGGAAAAGAGGTTCTTCTTTTGTTTTCATGGAGGATGAGAACCTGTGGATTGCTTCCAGACCAATAATATTGGTTTCATGGACCCTGGCCTCCTGAAAGGTCACCATAAACACCTATAGAAAATTACTTCACTCAACTGCCAACTGAGATGAACCTGGCACACAGGATACACCATGAAAGACCTGATTAACAGTGCCACCATACAGCAGGAAGAAGTTTGGAGAGGAAAAACTATGCCCATATTCCGAAATATTGTTTATAAATGTTCCTTTACATTTAAAGGATGATATGATATAGATATGAATAATTTGCATTAGTATGGATTTTGCTTTATTGATATAAATTTAAGTTCAATTTTGTTATATGTATATGTATTTCTGATCTTGATTAAGGTATTGTGATTGTGCAGTTAATTTAAAAATATAATGTATAATTAGGAAATAAAGGTCATTAATGGATAATCAGTGATAATAGTCAAGCTTGTAGTCATGTTAGTTAGATTTTCTAGATACATAGAGGTATATTTCAGTTAGATAGACATTCTTCATATCTTTCAAAGACTACAGAATATGGCATTTTAAATGTTTTAATAACTTAGGGCTTTTCATGACAATGAGACATGTCTGCTCCTGGCAGCACCAATCTACTCCAAGATGAAGATGGGCATCGAAGAGGCTCCTTATGGAGTTGGTTAGCCATTTGGGCAAGAAACGGGTCTTGCCTGGATGGTTGCATAAACTGGACATGAACAACCCACAGAGAGTGGACTGCTGACCTTTCCTAAAGGTGAGATAATCCTTCGGGGTTCCTGTTTCATGAAAGAGTCTGCGAGACACTCTGCAGGATACAAAAGAAAGTGACTGAACTGTCTTTGAATTTTCCTGCTTCATGGAAATGTCTGCTGGATACTATTGGCCTGTAGGCTGAAGATGGATGCCCCAACAGTACAGAAGAACTTTGGGTGACTATCCAGGCAGTGAGATGTCTCTGTCATTTCTAGAGTTTTGGAAGTTGCTTACTTCTTGTTTACTTAGGTAATATTATATCCTTCTAGAGTCTTTGATGGAGTTGAAGAATTGATAGATATAGTTTTCCTTTGTTATGCTAAAAGATAAAATAGATATAAATAATGTAACTGTAATTCTTGCTTGATAACTGCTTTGTTATATGTAATTTTACTATGTTAAAGTGAAAGCCTTTCTTTTTTGTTTAAACAGAAAAAGGGGAAAAAGGGGAAATTGTGTAGGAGGTCCTTCTGTTTGTGTGTTGCTTTCATTGGTTGAATAAAGAGACTGTCTTGGCCTTTTGATAGGGGAGTCCTTAGGTGGGTGGAGTAGACAGAACAGAATTCTGGGAAGAAGGAAGGATAGGCAGATGCCATGGTTTTCTTGCCTGAGATTGACGCTGGTTCGACTCATGCTGGTAAGCCACAGTAAAGTGGCAATACACATTTGCTGCGGGAGCTACTTCTGCTCCTTCAGCCAATAGCCTTTAAGATACCAGCCCACTGGGGTGTGGTTTCATTCTTTGTAAAATGTGGTGGCAGCCTCTGCTCTCTCTCTTGCTTCTGGCTCCCTGTTCTGACTGCTAGACTCTCTGTTTCCTGTTTGCTACGAGAGGACAGAATGGCACCCACGTGGATAACTGCATCCACAGAAAGCCTGAGAAAGCTTGGGAAAGAATAGAATAAAGCATGTTTTCTTGGTAGCAGCAATTTCTTGGGTCTGCTCTGCTTGCTAAAGGCAAGCAAGCACTCTCATCTAAGAAAGGCTTTCTGACTCAGCTTCAGTTGTAAAACTTTGCAGCTTTTTAAGAGGTCCTGCCAAGAAACACTTAAATAGTTCTGACAAAAAGCTGACTGCGTGCTTTTTGGTTTTCAGCCTTAGCAGGAAAAAAGCTGCCCTGTTTTAAAATGCTGGCTTTCTGGGCTGTCCTGCCAGGGCAAACTCTGACTCTTTCAGGCAGGCAGTCCGACTTCCGAGCATTTGAGTGTTGTCTGTGGACACACTGTTGCAGCTTGCTTGCTTGGCAAAGACCTGGAAATGCCATAGAGTTGTGGCAATAAACATGGCTCAGGCCAGTCCCTCTGCCGTGAGGCTAGAATTGCAGAAAGCTAAGGAATGGGCTGGATCCAGCCATCAAAGCCACGACTACCTATATTTCTTGGTAAATTAAAGACTTGTGTAGTCAGAAAAAGAGAGATATACAGTAATGAGATTCAAAAAAACCCTCTAAATGGTTTACAGTGTGTTAAAAATATATGCAGGCTTGAAAAAACAAAGGTTAAATTCCTTAAAATAAAAAAAAGAAAGAGAGTAGTTAGGTGTGGTGGTACATACCTTTAATCCCAATGCCTGGAGACAGAACTCTGTGAGTTCAAGGTGTGGTAGCACACGCCTTTAATCCCAAAGCTTGGGAAGTAGAGGCAGACAGATCTCTGTGAGTTCAAGGATAGCCTGTTCTACAGAGGGAGTTCCAGGACAAAGATACACAGAGAACCTGTCTCAAAAAGCCAAAAGTTAAAAGTAAAAATAAAAGAAATAAAATAAAGCCGCATAAAGATGGAAAATACACAGAGAATCTTGATACTGTATGCTATTATGCTCTCTTTGAATTGTTTGAATGCTAAGGAAGGAGCAACAGCTGCTAAAAGATATTTGCTTATAAATGCTGCTGAACTAATCCAAGATAGGTATTTTGAAAATACCTTGACTTCACAATTCAAGTCAAAAGGTATGCTACTTTGGAGAAGAGATTTTGCTTTTGTTTCCACAGGAAATGAGAAGTTGTGGATTCATTTTGAGTTACGAAAACTCAGGTTTGATCAAGGAAGACCACCTGAGAAATCTCTGGCAGGAACAGCTGGCCCAGATGTCTGAGTTCTACATCCAGAACAGATTCAAGACTGCTGCCTGAGATGATCAAGCTTCATAGGATACTCCAATTAGGACTTGATCATAACTCTAAATTTTCTTTAGGTTCCCATAAGATTATCAGTGCCCCCAACCAGCTGGAAGTAGCCTGGAATACTACTCCCACATTCCCAAAAAATGGACTGTGAATATTTTTCTTTGTTTAAAAAAAATAAGAGGGGGAAGTGGTGCGGGAGAATTTTCCATATTCTGTCAATCATGATTTAAATAAATGCTGATTGGCCATTAGCCAGCATGTATAGGTGGGACAACCAGACAGGAAGTAGAGGTGGAACAAGGAAAATAGGAGAATTGTGGGAAGCAGGAGCTCTCTCTGCACTCCTACCCAGACCACAGAAGAAGCAGGATGGGACTTGCCCCGCTGAGAAAGGTACTGAGCCATGTGGCTAACATTGATAAGAATAATGGGCTATATACGTTATAAAAGCTAATACGAAGCCTGAGTTAATGGGCCAATCAGCTTTATAACCTATGTAGACCTTCTTTGTGATTCTTTGGGACCTAATGACTGTGGGTCCTGGTGGGAGGACAGAAACCAACCAGGCCTTCATGTTACAATATGGGACAGAAAGAAAATCGAATTTAGAAAACATCCTTGCTTTTCTTCATGTCTATCATACCTTTCATTGAATATGTGTATAGTTAATGTTTAAGTTTTCTACAATGAACAATAAATTTTTCCTGCAGTTATCTTTGAAGTTTCCAGGAAGATGATGGGGCCCCATAGCAACAACTCCACCTGGTTGATATGACGTCATGATACTGATAGCACTACTATAAGACCTGTTTTGGGTACCAGCTGCACAAGATAGTTCCAACTTGGTTAGCTGAAATGGTACACATCTTTTATAACGTTCTGGCCAGACCTCCACAAAATACTCAGAGACTATTTGCAATCTTACCAGACATTAATCTTGAAATTTAACCATCATTTTACTTTCACAGGATCCCCCAGAAAGAATGTCACTGCCATGACAGCTGGAAGTAATTCTAGAGGACGATGTCCCCTCTCCCAGTAAAGTTTGTTCTCAGGTTTAGGGACATCATTTAGGGGTTGATTATAATTAGTATATGGTTGAGGGTTGGGGGAGGAATTTTATAGGCTCAGGATCTTTTTGGGGAAAAAAAGGGAATGATGGGATAATAGATTGGTATTTGTGAGTTATTGTTTATAGATGATTACATTAGTATAGATTCTTGTATATGGATACAAAGTTAAGTTATATTGAATATTGTATGCATGCATGCTTCTCCCTCTGTTTAAAACATTTTTTATGTATTGATATATGTTTTATTGATATATATATTTGCCATATTGCAGTGTACATTTCTACCTCTGATTAAGATACTTATATATTGTTTATGTATTGATATATTTTTTTACCATATTGCAATGTATACTTGTACATTGTTTACATTTGGAGGTCATTGTCCTCATTTATTGCACAGTTGTTTATTCTCTTAGTCTTTAAGTTAGATAGGTATTACGAATTGTAAATCAATAGTCATCTATGTTTGTCTTATTTATAGTTAGACTAATCAGGTTCTTTAGATACATAGAGATTATATTCTGTATAAATAATCTTCAACCTCTTCAAAGAGCTGCAGAAAATGGCATTTAATCTAACTTAGAGTTCTGTGGTAATGAGACACAATTGCTCCTAGCAACACCGATCTATTCCCAAAAGATTGTTAAGCACCAAAGACACCCCACGTGGAGCTTGTCTTCTTCTTGGCAAAACCGGACTCTGGGCAAGGAACTGTCCATACCTCAACTACTGACAAAATACGTAGTATCCGGAAATGGATAAGCAGAACTGTCAAATCCTGCCAAGACTGGGTAGATGGTTTTGAAAAAAATTTCTTGCCTTTAAAAAATAATCTGTCAGTTTTGCTAGGCCTTAGCCAAAGTTGGTTGCTTCAACGTTGCAAATGTGACTTTGGGTGATTGCCCAGGTAGCCAGTTTTCTCTGTGATTTGTTGCATATTTTGGAAGTTGTTTGATTGCACTTCCTAATTACTCAGGTAATGTTATTTCCCTTCTCAGATCTTCGATGGGGTTGAAGACAAGTTAAATGTAGTTACTTTCCTCTCATGACTTGGCCAAGTTATTTATTATACAAGACTTAAGCTAGTCAGAATAGGATATTTGTTTTTACTGTATATAATTTTGTAGTAGGTTTAGAACTCTCCTACTTAAACAAAAGGGGTAGGTGCTGTGGGAGCTCCTTCCACTTCTTCAGCCAATAGCCTTTAAGATACCAGCCCACTGGGGCATGGTCTCATTCATTTTAAAAAATGGCGGCAGCCCTCTGCTCTCTCTCTTGCTTCCGGATCCCCGTTCTGACTGCTAGACTCTCTGTTTCCTGTTTGTGACAAAAGGACTGTGGTGTAGGATGGTGTTCTCTAAGTTTTTTCCTCTCCAATAAATAACCCCTTTTAATCAAACTGGTGTGGGATTGTTTTGCAGCTTCACACACTAATGGAGATGGGTTAAATTAATATGTGAGAGTTAGACAATAAGGGGCCAGAGTTAATGGACCAGGCAGTATTTAAATGAATACAGTTTATGTGTAATTATTTTGGGGGGTTAAGCTAGCCAGGCACTGGGAATGCGGCCCACACCTCTTATAACACCTAGATAACAATGAGAACCCATTGTAGATTAGATACATGTAAGAGAGACATACATGGATCTAATCTACATGGGAAGTAGAAAAAGACAAGATTTCCTGAGTAAATTTGGAGCATGGGGACCATGGGAGAGGATTGAAGGGGAGGCAGAAAAAGGGAGAAGAGTAGAGAAAAATGTATAGCTCAATAAAATCAATTTTTTAAAAAAGTCAATGAACAGTTTTAGTATGAGCCAGGCTCATACAGTTTAGTATGGTCAGGCAATTGAAAATAATTGTAGTTTTAATCAGTAATTCAAATAAATGATTTGTGGTGTTGAAAGGAGTGCAGATTACACTTACATTAAAGAACAGGTAACAGGAAATGATTGCAGAGAAGATCATTCACTCTATTCTGCCTGCTTTAGAAACATCAATGAGTTCTCAGAGATGCTCTGAAATGTTTTCAACTATTAAATATTTCATTGTCATTGTTTTTATGTGTGTGAATTTATGTGTGTGCATATGTGGATCTTGGGTGAGGTCAGAGCACAGATGGAGGTATTTAGTGCTCTGTTTCACCATGATAGGTCATAGGCATCAGCTCAGGTTATCAAATTTGGCAACAGGCAATTGTGCCTACTGAGATATTGTATAGGCATAGATCCTGAAGTTTTAATGAGGGCAAGTGTGTTTGAAACTGAAAATATGAAGAATAAAGTAGGGCTTATGATAAGTTTTCTCTCATAGATAATTAAAAGTTACATTACAATTCATTATTTTTACTAATACTCTTTTAGGAGAACAATACTTAAATTATCCTTGTGTTTTCAATAAAATTGGATCTATCCATTCACCTTCACCTTAGCAGTGGTTGTTTTTAAACTAGAAACTATATTTCTAATACTATCTGAGCACTTGACTGTTTACTCATGCTGGCCTTTGATTTAGAACTGAAGACAGCTCATCTAATGCAATGCTTACTTAAATACCAATGCCATTATTACATATGGTACAGACTGGAAATACTGGTGACACTTGGAAAATTCCCAGCAGCAGTGAATCAATTTCTATGTACTTTATACAAACAGCTTCTGCTTTATGGTTTTTGGAAATAGAATTGAAGCAATACTTCACAAAAGCCATCAAAAAGAACTTGTGACACAAAATGAAAGAATTCTAGCTAAATTATATCATTTCTTGATTTCTTTTGTATACCTAATCGCATAATAGAAGCTGATTAGACTATTCATATGATCACACTCTCAGTTACTATATCTGATAGCCTCAAATTAAAAAGTTGATTTATAAAATGAGATGACAGTACAATTGAACAATCAACCTCATAAGCAGTCTACTGCTGAGAAATCCATATTTTTAATTGGTCAAACAAAGTAACAGTTAGTGCAGAAAAACATCGAAGATAGATTATAATTAGAAAAACTAACACAATGGTGATTCTTAGATAGTAGTAGCAGATTAAGTATCTAACAGAAAGGAAAGTAAACTACTCCAAAGAGTGAATGAAGAAAGAATATTTTCAGGAGTTTTGCAAATAACAACTTTGGTGCATAGTTGTCACATGTGGTTATGGTAATATCACAAAGGTGTTGGTAGGTAAAGGAGCAGTGTGGTTCTCTGGTTCTCTTCCACTTAGGAGACAGGAGATAACATCATTGTGGGAGCACTGACTTGGTAAAATCATGATGATCTGTTTATAAAACACTAAGTGACTGAAAGATATATGCTTCTATCTAAAATGCATTCCTTTAAAAGTCCATGTTTTCATATTTTATACATGCATTAGTCACTGTTTCATACATGCCATGTAAAAATGTGAAAGAAGAGCAAAATGAACAGATGACTCAGCTTGGTAGATTAGAGGGTCCCATTATACTCAGGCAGGTCACCAAGGTGCAGTGCACTCTCCAGAGGAGCTCCGCCCTGGACAGATAAGAAGCAGAGCTCACAATATGGCAGACAGGAGACTGAAACATACTGCAAAGGGCCACACCTAAAGATAGTCCTAGGGAAGTTTCCACCCACTACCCATTGGCTCTAAACAGGAAACTTATGCATTTCTATGACACTCCAATAATCTATGCAAATTTTGAAGCAATTGATTGATGAACACAATTTTTTAGGTCAGGGTTGTCATAATGGAATAGCTCATCTACACAGAAGTGTGGTATAGGCTTTGTAGCATTTTTCAATCCAGTTAAGTTTCCAATCAAAACTAACTACACAGCAATTTTCAAACCATGAAAAGTAATGTGGAAAAGAGGGCAGGATGTTTTGGTTTCTCCCTTCCCCACTCCTGTACTCCTCCAAACCTCACTATTAGCCAGAGGCCTAATTACAGAGCTAAATATGACAGTCATGTTGAACATCCTAAAAATATAAAAAAAAAAAAAAACAGAGCACAGAATGACATGGACTTTGCTTTTCAAGTGGTTATTGAATAGAAGCAAGTATTTAGTTAAGTCTACAGAATATCTGTTGAAAGGTTCTATATCTTGGTAATATACAAGTTTTCATTAGAAAGACAAGTGTGACCAATGTTTCCATGAGTGTGCTTTTAAATTAAAATAAAAACATTTGCACTCCTATTCAGTATGATTTTTAAACAAGTTATAACTCTTCCAAAATTCCTATGAGTATTACATGACCTTAAATCTTTAATGCCTATTCTGATTTAAATAACCCATGATTTTAGAGAGTTTTCAATTTAAATTTTGAAATGCAAAGCACACCCATCCTCATTATAAAGCAAAATATTCAAGCATTTTCTAGATTTAGATTTAGCAAATGGAAAGGAAGGTCCCTTAATATAAAACATATTCCAAGAAAAAATGAAGTGATTCATGGGTAACTAATTTCAATGCTAGAAAAATGAATGACAATAAACACATTATAAATATTTTTTCATTTATATACATATATATTATATTTAAATGAATTTTCAAGCGTTAAAACAATAACTTTGTATATGTGTCCAGTGGCTTGTTTACACTGGTAGATTAATCAATCAATTTGAAAAATTTTCAGTATACATTATCTATGTGAATAATAGACAACTGGATAGTCCTATGTAGAAATAAAGAATTTCTGGTCTACCTCAAGATACATTAAATGTTAATTAAAAATGGATCATAGCCTTAAGTGTAGATCAAAATACTTCCATGGAGAGGATGGAGGGCAAAGAGATAAAGCACCATAAAAACTTTATTAAAACTTGGTAAATTGGACCTCAACACTTAAAATATTGGTTGGTTTCCAGTGATGGGATTGGGACACCAACTCAGCTACAAAACCCTCGACCTACAATTTGTCCTGCCTCCAGAATGTGCTGGAGTAAAGGTGGTGCAGAACCTGTGGGAGTCGCCAACCAATGACAGGTCCAACTTGAGGCCCACTCAAATAAGAGGGAGCCCTGGTACTACCGTATAGTCAGGAACCAGAGGCTGGATAAACCAGAGATACAGTATAAAACCAAGTATGACTGAACCCCCTTCTACAAAAAAAATAATAATCAATGAAATGGTTCCTAATGATACTCTGCTGTAATCATAGATAAGTACATAGCCCGATTGCCATTAGAGAGGCTTCATCCAGCAACTGATGACAGCAGATGCAGAGACCCATGGCCAAACATTAAGTGGAGCTTGGGAAATCCAGCAAAAGACCAGAATGAAGGTTTGTAGGAGCCAGAGGGGTTAAGGATATCAGAACACAGGGCACAGGATCAATTTATCAGGGCTCATAGGGGCTCACAGAGACACAAATGACAGTCAGGGAGCCTGTATGGGTCTGAGATAGATCCTCTGGATATATGTTATGGTTGTAGAGCTTAGTGTTCTTGTAGGATGCCTAACAGTGGGAGTTGGAAGGGTGGTGTCTCTGACTCTTTCACCTTCTCCTGGGACACTTTTACTCCTCCTGGGATGCCTCACCCAGCCTTAATATGAGTGTTTAAGCTTATTCTTACTATAACTTGTTATGTCATGTTAATTTGATATCCTGGAGAGGCCTGTTCTTTTCTGAAGAGAAATGGAAGAAGAGTGGATCTGGAGAAAAGAGGAGGTGGAAGAGACTGGGAGGCATGGGGGAGAACTGCCGTCCAGATGTAATGTATGAGAGAAGATGAAGAGAGAGAGAGAGAGAGAGAGAGAGAGAGAGAGAGAGAGAGAATAAAAAGACATTATTAAAATGATAGAAATACAAGGTATACACTTTGAAACACAGTGATTAATTACATATTTGAAATAGGTTTTGTCTCTAGAATATGAAAAAGAATGCTTAAAACTAATTTCCAAAATGGGTAAATTCTTTGAATAGCAGTTTCAGTAAAAAGGATATTAAGATGTTCAATATGTACATGATAATATGCTCTGTGTCTTTGTTTGTTAGAGGATGTCAATCACAAGAAGATTCATTATATACCCAATAGCATCATGGTAATTAAAAAGATGTTATGAATTGTTAGTGAGAATGTGCAGACACTATAATCCTCATGCAAGGCTGATGGAAATAGAAACCAAAACCAGCACTGTGGAAGAAAGCTGGATAGTTTCTTAACTCAGTGAAGGTTTTCCATGTTTCTTCATTTGATGCTTCTGCCTCACGTATCTGTAACTGAAGACATGCGTGGCTACACTGTGAACACTGAATATTTCTGGGTATTCCCCTGTCCTAGTGAGGGTTATCATTGCTGTGATGAGACACTATGATCAAAACAACTTAGGAAGGAATCAGTTCATTTGATGTCAACTTCCATGTCACTATTGATAAGTGAAGGACAGGAACTCAAACAGGTCAGGAACCTGGAGGCAGGAGATGATGTAGAGGACATGGAGAGGGACTGTTTACTGACTTTGCTCCCCATGGCTTACACAGTCTGCTTTGTTATAAAACTCAGGACCACCAGCCTAGGGGTGGCACCACCCACACTGAGCTGGGCCCTCCCCCATCAATCACTAATCAAGAAAATGCCCTATGGCCTTAGTAAACCCAGTCTTATAGAGGTATTTTCTCAGTTAAGGCTCCCTCCTATCTGATGACTCTTGCTTGTGTCAAGTTGACATAAAACTAGTTAGCACATCCCACTAGTTTATGAATAGCTAAAATATAGGCCCAGTGTCAGTTACTCTTTTGTTGCCTGTTTTCTCTATAACATAAAGTGCTTACGTTCTGGAAAGTAGGGTATGTGGTACCTTCTTCTTCTTTTTTTTTATCTTTTCTCATTTTACATATCAATCCCAGTTCCCTCTTCCTTCCCTCCTCCCACTCCCCCCACTTTCCACCCATGCAGCCACCCATCAAATCCTTAGAGAGGGTAAGGCTTCCCATGGAGAGTCAACAAAATCTGAGACATCCTTTTGAGGCAGGACCAAGGCCCTCCCCACTACATCCACGTGGAGCAATGTAACCCTCCAAAGAGAATGGGATCCAAAATGCCAGTTCAAGCACTAGGGATAAATCCTGGTCTTACTGCCAGTGACATCACAGACTGCTCAAGCCCCACAACTGTCACCCATTTTCAGAGGGCCTAGTTTGGGCCTATGCAGGTTCCCCATTGTCAATCCAGAGTCAGTGAGCTCTCACTAGCCTGCTAGTCATCCTTGTGGATTCCTGGGAATCTCCCTGGTACCAGGTTTCACGCTAGCACCATTATGGCTGCCTCAATGAAGATACCTTTCTGAAGCACTTGCTTTGCCCCCCCCCCAATGCTACCCATGGCAGTACATTGATTGTATTTTGTTAATGGAAAGAAGTCTTACGGAAAAGATAATTATTATATGGTTCCCTTCACACTGATACACATGACAGTAACTACTTGTAAAGCAGAAAACACGGCCAAGTTTTCTATATTTTTAGCTTAAATTCATCACAATTGGGCATAAAAAGACACTTGAGAGTTACAGGTGGATCTTAGAAAAGACTGTGGTGGTATTAGAAAATTCTGGTAATCTACTAACGTCATTTAATTTATGCATATAATTTATGATTTTCATGGTTTATAAATAATGCCTCGAGTTGCTATTTTAAAACTATAGCTGCACATTAAATGGGGGCAGTCATTTGTCTTAAAGAATTAAAACAGGCCTGAATTCTTTATTACTGGGATGAAATCCTTACCAGATACAACAGAAAAAGAAAAGTGTTCTTGACTCTAGTTTCAGGTACGTTTCAGCCCGAGGGAAGGCACAGCCACGGGATTGGCTCATGCAGGGCTGTAAGAGGGTGATGGAGATATTTGCATAGCTGTAGCCTAGTAAGCATAATAAAACAGGTTAGAACCAGAAATCGGCATAGAGTTCAATTTTCCATTCCCTCATGGCCTAGTTCTGCTAGCATGGATCCATAGCCTTTGAAATAGCAGCAGCAGTTTGGGACCTAGATTTTAAATCATAAGATTAGGAGGAATAATTCAGATTCTGATCATAACATGGCCTTCTCTGTAGGGGAATTATTTGTAAAAGGTTTGAAAAAAAATCATACCAAAGTCAAATATATCAAAAGGTACAGATTTCAATTGTCATATAAATGGTAAAATAAGGCAGACTTTTAAATAAACCTATATATTTATCCTACAATTCTAAAATGAGGGGTTTTTTTGCTGCTATTGAACTGTAATGGAGGAATGCCTTGCCCTAGCTTTGAAAAATATATCATTTTTCATTATATCATTAAGTCAAAAAGGTTGTGAGAATACATTATGCAGAAGACTTCGACTTCCAGAAAATAATGACAGTGACATTCAATCTTTGAATATTTATGGTAAAACACATTGTAAGAAATCTGCTTCTGAAATTCTTCAGTATGGAATAATTATTAGCAGGCAAATGGGCAACTATGGGAATGGTGAAGACCCAACAGACTGAATGCTGTAGAGGTAAATGTTTTATTCACACACCGTTTACTGCATTTAGCAACATGTAATGCAAGTCTCAGCTGACTTTTTTCTACCCTACATTAAGTTTTTAAATTCAACTTCTATGTTACATTTCTCTCTCTTCCTTGGGGAAACAAAAGTTGGTACCAGTTTTTCTAATACAGCATAGACCTACAGAAAAACTCCATGCAATTTGCAGCCATACCAAAGAACTCAAAGCTACAATCCCGTCTGCTTGATGGCTACTCTGTTTGCAGCTCCTGGGCACTCACCAAGCCTTATAGGTAAGAACAGTTCAGAAGGCAACCTCTCCAAGGAGCTGAAACTCCCTGAGAACTGGATGTGTTGGCTTCCACTATCTGAAGGCTAAGACTGAAGTCCATGGGATTTTACTCCTATTCAGTCCTCACAGGACCCCAACACATCTTTGCAGGGCAAGGACATAAGACTGCAATTCAGTAACCCAAAGAGTTTATGACCTTGATTTACAAAGAGTTAGTTTTAAAACACCATTTTTCTAACCATAACACGTGAGAACCTGTGATCTAATGGAGTGCATGCTAAAGGGAGAGTAGATGGCAAGCATTAAAAATGTTTTTCTGAATTTCAAAGGGATGGGTATTTGGAAATTACAACTGCCTCATCAAATGCATGTTTGCCAAATCATGTTGTTCTTTTATTGGGAACAATTTACGTTTGACAGTGACCTGCAATATTGAAATTAGTCATTCTAGGTAGAATATAAAGTACAATAATGGATTTAATAGTAGTTATTTCAAGATGGCACTGTTTCAAACTAAAGTCGAATAAACATCAGAAAGAATTTTCTTTTTTGGTCCTTTTCTCCATAGTTAAGGGAAAATAAGCTTTGTACACTAATAAATCCTGCCACATTTTCTACCTTTTCAGGGAAATGCTTAAGGTTAAGAAACTCATTTGTTTTTGTGCTATTGAAATACAAAAATAAATAAATAAAATTATTCAAACTCCTTGCTAATTTCAAAATGATTGCAAACTGAATACCAAAATAAGGAGGTAACTCTTCGCATAAAAAGGCTAATCATGGTTAATTGTTTTCCTATTCATTCTGATGATAATAGCTATTTCAACCTTCTTTGAAGTATGTAGATGCAATATGCAATTATTACAAGATTCAGTTTTCCAAACATCAAACATATGACTAAGATAGCATTCAGCCCTGTTTATTAGTGAGCCTGCCAACCTGGTTCATTTTCAAAAGAAAAATATTGTGTGGCTCTAGTCCATTTGTGTTTACATGCACATATTTCCTCTTTATGTGAGCTGATATGATGACTATAGTCTAAACCAACCTGTTTACTGTTGGAGAAGGCAATAGGTGGCTGTCACTATTGTATGGAAATTTCTGAAAAAGTGCAGCTCAAATCATAAGAAATTAATTCCAGATCCTTCTTAATTTCAAGTTGTTAATTTTTAAGCTTTTAACTTACAAGCTTTTAATCTTGTCCCCCTTTTAGCTGAAAAAATATGATCACTGGGCAGTTGGGCAATGCAGTCTTCTGCAGATCAAGCTTGGAGAACGTCGTGCATTCAGCTTCTACTAATGGGAGACTCTCACTCAGATCCTCACCGCAGGAATTGAAAATCCCTCCTTATAAGGAATACAATGAAGGTTATGAGTTGACTTTTAACCTTTGTGGAGGTTAGAACCATTTTTTTTAAAAAAATCCCTTTGGTTAAAACATTCAAACTATAGATTTTGTTGCCTTCAAATCATAGAAAATGTGATTACAGGTACAATGAAAGGGAGTGCCAACTCTCCCAGTGAGTTCTATCCTTTCATTAAAACTTTTCTCTGAAATAATAAGACAGGCCTGTTACTCCTCCTTTGTACTTGAAGAATTTGCCATTCAACCCTCTTGTCTCTTAACTTTATCCCTCTTATTTTCACTCTATATTCCCAGGCCACTACCACTCCTTGTGTGCCATTTTAGTGGTGACCCTGAAATGTTTAGCTGACAAAACTTTCTCTATATAAAGAGGTATTACATTTTCCCTTATCCCAGTGAAGAATTTCTGTTGGCCTATTTCTTTTCCAATCTTCAGGCTTCTCTTTGCTCACACATTACTGAACACAAAATAGTAATCTCATAGTTTTTGGGTTTGCTACTACAAAAGTCAATCCTGGTCTGTTTTGGTTTTTAATGCATCATTTCAATTGTTTCTTAGAAAATATTCTCTTTGGGTCCTCTGAAGTGATAGATTATATAAGGCATTCATTTTCAACCTTAACTTCCTTCACCTGTATATTCGGATACAGCCTGTTTGATGAAGCTTCAGAAAGAAGTGCCACGAGACTTACAGAGGTAATTTCATTAATCTTCCTGAACTGTAGAACCAGCACCAAGTACTTTCTTCATGATGGTAGATGGAGCATCATTCTTCCATTATATCCACTCTCCCTTACACTTCCTATAGACAAGTGATAAAGTCTGATGTTTTTTGTTTGTGATATGGCTGTGTTTGGTGGGTCAAGGTCATTAAATATTTCAAAAATAAGTGAACAAACCATATTAGTACAATCTCTTTTATGTATCTAGAGAGTAGTCATATTTAACTGTGAGTGGGGCATGTAATGCTGGTGCAGAAAATGCTAATTCCATGGCCTGGTGTGTCTTTAGTTCAATTACTGAAAAGTTCGTGCCCTGACTGCTAGTTTATTTTTTTTTAATTTTACCCCCTAATAAGTAATGGAATATTTACTGGAAAGAGATGTTCACTCAGCTACTAAGCACTGTTTCAACCTTTAAGCTTTTCTAGGAAATTTTTAATACTCAAAATCAATCAACTTGAATTCCTCTAATGTTCAATTCTTAAAGCCATTAAATATCATTAGCTCACCTTAGACCTCTGCTTTGGTTTAAATGTGACAACATTTTAGTTGAAATCTCCAATTTAATACTTTAAGCAGGCGCCTCGCAACTTAAGTAATCTGCTATGTGCCTTTTGACAGTGTTCAGAATAAACATGTGGAGCATCCCCTGAGGTCTGAGGGGAAGTGCAGCACAGACCTAGAGGTCAGTTTGTGTTTGCTGTGATCTTCTCTATAAACAATGTACGGTGCACTCAGAAGTCAAATCAATCAAGCAAGTGATCACCAAAGCACTGATGTAGGTACAAATGATTATTCTTCTGAGTTTCTCTGCCTTGTAATACATGCTATAGTATAGATTGATTTATGAATACTTATATGCATTAATTAAAATTGTAAAAATTGATTTCACTCAAACCCCAAAGAAATCACTAAAGATTCACAGTAAGAATGGAAACCACAGGGAAACAGTTGAATACTTACAATTTAATGTTCAAATTAATTTCTCAGAGGAAAAAGTAAGTATATATCCTTGCTAAAGAATTAATGCAATGTGTGTTTTATATGGCAAGTGAAGAATTAAGGCAAATTAAATGACAGGTATAATTACTGGAACCAAACTATCCTCTAAGTCAAAGATGGTAATTTTGAAATGAATTACTAACAGATTTTTATAAATTCACAAACACCCCAAAAAGAATATCAGAATTGACATAATTATCATATTTATAAATGCTAATAAATTCACATGTTAGTTAGAGAGTAGAAATAGAAAACCACTCATAAATTGTCTCATATTAAGGATTAGAAAACTTATGTATTTCTGGAGTTCTTTCATTTTAATATAACTGCCTAAGTATTTAAAGTTATATTATTTAAAAGAGAAGAGAAATTTTTAGTAAAAAAAAAACCATGTCACGCACACTCATCGTGGTAAAAGGGTTAATAGGGTAGGTAATACATTAAAACTCAATTTTAAGCAAAATAGGAACAAAGCATTTATTAGCTTCTAAAAACCAATACAGGGTAAAAAATATCAAGCAAAAATAATGTAGAATGATAATGATGCATTTGGCAGGCGGATCAGTTGAATATGGGCTTTCTAAACTGTTAGGCCCTTCTCTATCTTACCCCATTTCTCTCAGAGGAATGGTTGGAGCATATGTTCAACATATCTTCCTCCATGTTGAAGAGTTAACAGAGTTTATCAACATACCCCACATTTGTTATCTTTCTCTCATTTCAACAGTTCTTGGATTTAATCATGTATGTAGTCCCATTTGCATGAATGTAAGACACTATCTTCTTTTCAGCCACAGATCAGTCTGGAGGCAATATGTTGGTATCAGTTTTCTTGGTGGCAATCAGTTTAGTGATATTATTAAGGTCGTACCTTATCGATTGTGATGAAAAATTGGCTAGTGGATCAAAAGAAGAGCTTCTTGCCTTTGACATTATGCAAAATGAAGGAAATGATTGATTTCTGATTCTTAATCTCATTGCTTCTCTAAGATATTCTGGTGCAGTTGTTTTATTGCAAGTCTAGAGATGAAGCTAGCCTTACAAATACAGATTGAAATAATGACAGGCCTATAAAAACACTGAATTGCATTATCAATTTTCTGTAAAGCCATATTAGTTTGAATTTCTGCTTTGTGCAATAATAAGTTCCCTCTATTTAAATTATTTTAATTTAATTTTTATGTTGTTATCCACTGAATGCTTATTCAGTAGTATTAGTACACATTGTCTTCAAAAGCTTAGAATATAGCTTTGGCTACTGGTGAAAGATTAGATGACATGGTATTTTATCTCAAGTTTAGAAGTCCCAGAGGAAGGCCTCAAATAATCCAGGTTACATATCGTAGGACCCAGGAAATGATAGGAAAAATTGATGACTAGGATTGTCTAAGATAAAAACTTCTCTTCGGTGAAGGGAGCAATAGCATGAGGGAATAGCTGCAAAGTTGAAGAAAATCTTTTTTAGCTACCCACTGTCTCTAGAATAATACACACCATAGAAAGAATTCAAAACATTAAAGATCCACACACCTAATCAGTAAGTGCATAAAGAAGAGTTGCCCAGACAATTCTTAAAACAAGAAATTTAAATAGAACCAAAATCTGTGACAAAATGGTGACCATCTGGGAAACAAATGAAAGCTATACTGAAATTTTATCTCACTTTAATCGGAAAAGCTGCCTACAAGAAACCAAATGACCATATAGGAGACAAATATAAATTAGTGAAGCCACTATGGGAATCAGTAGGAAGACGTCTTAGATTATAAAAACAGAACCCCTATATGAGGCAGCTGTTCCTTGTCTGGGTAGTTACATACGGGAAACCCATTTAGCACAGTGCAGGGCTTCCTGCACACTCATGGTAATTGTAGTACTTTTTCACAATAGATGATTTATGGAATTGGTCTAGGTATTCACCATTAGATTAGAGAATACCAAAATGATGTGTGTATGCTTAATTCAGGGCTATTCCATTGTTAAAAAGAACGAACTGTGGTTTTCAGTAGAAGGAAATGATTGGAACTGGAAATCATTATGCTAAGTAGGAGATGGCAGGTCCAGGAAGACAAACATCATCTTTTCTTTCCTATGCACTCTAGACTTAAAATTTAATAATAAGACTTGAGAGAAGAGTAGGGGCTATTTAGATAAAGGAAGATTGGATGGCGTTCAAGAGATTGTAAAGAGTATGTGTGAATAAGACCACATTGCATGCTGTGAATGCAAGTATGTCATAATGAAATCCAGAATTTTAATTTAAAGAGAAAAACTGAGTAAAAAGTATGGCCCAGTTTTCTGTGGTTTCTTCATCAAGTTCTTAGCATTTGGGTGAAATAAAAATGAATGAAACAAAAATTTTGAGACCAAGTTTCTCTTTTTTGCCCTGACTGAAATTGAAAGTGTTATTTTTCTGCCTCAGCCCCCTGGTACCAGGAAAAGCAATTCCGAGAAGAGAGATGGCTCCAGAAGAGTGGAAAATCTAACCACAAGATTAAAAACGTAAGGAATCGTGCCTAGGAATAAGTGAAATATTTAGAAAGCAAGTTTATTGGATAGCAGAAACTCACAGGCTCTAATTTACAGAAGTGGCAGAAGCCAAATAAGTTATCTTTGGAAGAAAACAAAGCATTTTGAAAAACATTGAGAAAATTTATCAGAAAAAGACCATGCTAATAAGGGGAGGACAATCTGATTAGATTTCATATAAATAATGTTTGAAAGGCCTTTTCATGTTGGATTGCTAATTACCCTGGCAATTAGACTTTTACTTTAGGCTAATGTTATTGTTTTTCTTAAGTGATAATTTTAATAGATAACAGATGTTGGAAAGGATATTGGCAGGCATATGGGTTGATACAACTCTTCCAGAAACCAGTTTAAAGTGTTTAAGAAATTAATATGAGATCAAACTTGTAGCAGCAGGCCGATTGTTTGTTCCCGGCTGCTCAGCCCCAAAATAATCACACAGAAACCATATAATTTAAAATAATGCTTGGCCCATTAGCTTTAGCTTCTTATTGGCTAACTCTTATATATTAATTTAACCCATCTCCATTAATCTGTGTATTGTCATGTGGCAGTGGCTTATCAGCTAAAGTTCTCAGCATCTGTCTGTGGTGGCAGTTCCATGGCTTCTCTCTGACTCTGCCCTTCTTTCTCCCAGCATTCAGTTTGGTTTTCCCCACGTAGCTCTGTTCCCCTATAGGTTGTTATAGGCCCAAAACAGTTCCTTTATTCATTAATGGTAATTACAGCATACACAGGGAAATTCCACGTCACAAACTTGTAACTTAGTAACCCCTCTTCTGGTCAGAAACCAAAACAAATAGAATCATTGCCTTCTAAAGCTATGTGTAGTCTCATGTCCACTGAATGATCGTTTGTAGTACCCAAGATTCTCAAACATTCTATCTACTGAAAGAGGAGAATGAAAATAAACTATGGCACTCTAGAATATTATTCAACTCTAAAAGAACAAGCTTCTGCCATATGCTGCACATAAATGAGCCTAGATATTTTGTTAACTGAAATAAGAAAAATTCTATTATTTTCTTGGATTATAAAATCTGCAGAAATTCAAATATACATAGATAGATATCAACATTTTTACTTGGAAAAATAGGAAAGGAACTATTGAGTTTCAGGTCAGGGAACACAAAGTGTCAGGTGTACAGAATAACTCCAGATTTAACATACAATACAAAGGTTACAGCAAGAAAAGTGCCATTAGATAGTAGCTGTTTTGGAAACACAGAGGACTGGTAACTGGAACAATACACATGTTAATTAACTTAATTCTGATAATTATTTCTTAACTATGTGCATTTAACAATTTGCCATGAGCCTTAAAGTAACATAGTAAAAATTCTAATGATAGAGTCCAAATGATGTATATGGTAACAAAACCAACAGCTAAAAGTATCAGCTAGAGTCAATTTCTGAGGTTCCAACCCCTCCTTCTTTGAGAAAATGTTAGGGTGAAGAAGCAGGGCACCATTCTGAAGATGCACAATAAGAATTCACTGTAAAAGGTGAGTCTGTTTAAGAACCAGAATCTAGATTAGGCAGCACACATGTAGGTGTGGATTGAACTGTACCCCCTGAAAAATACATTGGAACCTCAACCCCAGAATCACAAATGATGATCACTGGAAAAGGAGGCTGAAGTGATGTTGATAGGGTTGGCCCTACAATATTCAATATAAAATACAATGCATTCTCCCAAGAAAGGGAAACATAGATGCAGAAGCACACATGCACTTGGAGAATCAAGAGTTGGATGTGCAGGTAGAAATCAGGTCCTGATGTCAGAGAACACCAAAGATTGCCAGTAAACCAGCACAAGTTGCTTAAGGTAGGTGGCAGATTCTATCTCCCAGTTTCCAGAAGAAAAACAACACTGCTGGTGCCAAATCGTAGACTTCTGGCTGCTTTAACTGTGAGTCAATAATTTCCATTGTGTAAGGCAAGTAGTGAAAGCCATGGGTTTGCAGGTCAGTGCTGTCTTGCCTACCTAGGCACTGATGCCTCTACCAAGAATAGATAGGTCTCCTTACACCTTACCTCTTAGGTAAATAGGAGTCTAACACATTTTTACTGTATCTTTACTTTCTCTACTTTCTTCTGTGTGAATAAGTCATTTCAAAATCGGAGTATCTGACTCAAATTATTAAGAGTTAAGGGGTCATAATATAGAAGACATATCAGAATTGTCTGCATCATTTTAAAAAATACACAGTTGGTATAGTTGTCTCAGCAATATGAACAAGTGTTTGAGTTTATCTATATATTTTCAGACTCTAAAATTAATCTAAAGATGAGATTCCAATGGTAATGATGAGATACAATATTATAAAATATTCTCAGATCCAATTTCATTCACTCTGTGATTACACTGTTGTGACATAAATGACATCAGTAGTGTAAGAGCAAGAATGGCTCAGAAAAAAATATTGCACTTAGTACAATAAATATTTAATGTAAAAAGAGCTGTAAACAGTCCGGTGGAGATGAACATAGAACAGTTGGAATGACCCAGAGAGTTGTTTCCAGTTTGTAGCAATAGCTAAAACTCTCAGTTCTTATATTTTATAACAGTATGCTTCATGATCTCTTAGCAAGAGGGTGCTTGCTGTTCTGTAACTATGGCAGTTTAATATGACACTGACATTATCATCTAATTACCTTAATTTCTTTTGTAAAATAATATATCGAGAGCACTAAGCTTATGAAGGTTCCAACTTGACAAATATCTTATAAATTCTTTCTGCAAATGCTGAGGGTTACAAAATGAAATTTAATACATATGAGCTCCTAGAAGCTATTTACCACTTTAACATTTAACAAGCCATACATTAGCATTTTAAAAGGCATAAAAAATCTACATCTATAAGCGATTTTATTTAATACGTTAGCAGTGTAGGTTCTATCCAACAGAAAGGGAGCATTGCTAATAAATGAATACTGAGCTCAGTAAAAGTAATTTATACAACAGGAGCTTAGCTAGTGATTTGAGGGCAACTTACGGTTACATGAGGTGGTTTTATTTGTTCCTAAAATTCATTTTCACTCTATATAAATCTCTCTATATATAATTATGCATAATAATTAGGATTGATAATATGACCAGAGCCATAGGAAGTGTGACCTTCCAGTGTGTGACCTTTTTGAGAGGACAATGCTTAATTTGAAAGTAACATTTAATTCACAGTATAGTAACCCATGAATCTGACAGGAGAAATAAGTCCCATGTTTACTCTGATTCTGTGTTCATGAAATGTAAAGCAAACAGATCAACAGTTAAGTTAGTGATAACATTAAATAGAGGCAAAATTCTCAAATAAATAAGATAGTAAGAATGGAACATAATATTGTTGTGCAATTACTTACTTATTTATTTCCCCTTTGAAAGCAGAATGTATCATGGTTAGTAGAGTGGCTCACCACAATTTATATGCTTGTGGCAGTCTAGTACACAAAATTAACTTTTCAATCAGTGATTCTCAACCTTTCTAATGCTGTAACCCTTTAATATAGTTCCTTGTGTTGTGATGATCCACAAACATAAAATTATTTTTTGCTACTTCATAACTATAATTTTGCTACTGTTATGAAGGTAATGAACATTTCTGATATCCAGAATATCTGATATGAAACCGCCAAAGGGTCACAACCTATAGGTTGAGAATTATAGTTTTAGACTGAGAATTTTGAATCATTTTTGTGAAGCCTGATTAACAGGATAAATGATAATTTGAAACCAAAACTAGACCAACAGTTAATAGCAGAAATACAATAAAAACTTTTAAATAAAAACTTAGGAATATTTGAAAGAACTGGCCAAACAAGTGCATTTTCATTGGCGGTGCTTGTTAATGCCAAAGGAAACAACTCAGAAATGGAAATCTCAGCTGACCTTGCAAAATAGTACAATTACTTTGCAAGTATTTCAGTAATTTAAAAAAAATCACAGTCTATGGTTTCATTTATATGTGACCCAGAGGCAAACTCTAAGGACAGAAGTCTGACCAGTGGGTTCCTTGGGTGGGAATGGGGAATGGTTTGGTACCAAAGACACGACAGTTTTGTTAGATGCAATCACTGAGTGCAAACACTCCTTGCCAGGATAATTATCTTTCATAAAATATGTTTTTAAGTATCTTTGCCATAGAAACTGATTGATTAGCTGAAAGTAGAACTGTGATCATTAGTATGATGCAAAAGCACCCTGATGTCTTCAGTAACTGAATCATCTGTTATTACACTTTAACATGTAGATATCACAGTGTTAAAATATTTTGTATATATACTATCTATACTACCAACCAGAGGCACTAAAGACTTTTTTCATAAGAAATGCTTTGTTGCTTCTATATCTTATAGGGTTGCAAAATAGTACAACTACTTTGCAAGTACTTCAAATTTAAAAAAAAAATCACACTCTATGGTTTCATTTATATGTGACCCAGAAAAAGGCAAACTCTAAGGACAGAACTCTGACCAGTGGGTTCCTTGGATGGTAATGGGGAATGGTTTGGTACCAAAGACATATGGCAGTTTTGTTGGATGGGATGCTATACCCCTCTGCTGAGGAGGTGGAAATACACCACACACCATAGAAAGTTGTCTCAACTTGTTCACACCTACATCTTAGAGGAAATTTATACATGAACATCCTAATAATAATTTTGTATAATGCCTGGATTGTTAAAGGCAATATAGAAAAAAATAAAGTGAAAACTACCCATTATCTTATCCCTCAGAAATATCAGCTATCAAGGTTTTCCTTCCTGTGGTTATTTTAAAATTAGGTATATATCAACATATATGTTTCTAAAGAAAAAGGATGGGATACCAATTTATGAACTGCTTCATAATTGTTTTCAATAAAGTATGTATTATAAGCAATCAGGATTTTTAATGAAGGCCTTAAGCAGCATATTTGTTAGTAATTATATTCTTGTGCTAATAATCTAGTATTATGTTTATGTTCCTTCTAAGTATTTAATTATGGATGAATATTCTCATCTATACTTACCTAAACATTTATATATCTATATGTACTTGGGTGGTGGTTTTCTTAGATTATGTACCTATCCATTAATTTTCAGAATTCAGGTTTAAAATATATGAACTTATGAAATTACACATCTAGCAACAACATCAAGTGATTTTCATTTCTAAATTTAATTTAGAGCATTAATTAATTCTAAATAAATAACCATTAAAATAATTCTAGAAAGGTAGAATGTTCTTCAGTTTTCTGAACCTAAACATGAAGCAGAGTTTTGCGACTATGGACGAGGAGTGTCTTCAAATCCCAAGGTTTTTTTTTTTTTTTTTTTCATTCTAATTGGTGATGGGGTGGTACCCTGGGAAGTTCCAAAAACTGAAGAAGGCAGTGTTTATCTGCCGGAATAGATCTTTGGGGACTCTCAGTTGTCCCTCTCATTTTCTGCTTTCTGAATAGCCTGTCGTGAACAGTTTTCTTCCACAATGCTTTTCAGTCAGTCTCAGAATCTTTGAGTCAGCACACCGAAGACCTAACTGTTTTAATCAAGGAGAAAATTGAAATACATGCTACTTGAAGTTTTTCTGTTCTAGGATATTCATGTACCGAAAACTGATTAATACATCCTACAACTCATTTCACATCTAGAAGTAGAAGTTTGACATTTAACCACAATATATTTTAACATCTCATTTTGTAGATGATTTTATTTTTTTTAAAAGAATGCCTATACTATTTGGATTCATTTATACTTTGGATAAATTTGCATGTTGTCTGCATATCTTGGGTGTTTCCTCATCTAATCTTCCCTCCCTTTAGACAACCTGATGGAGTCTGTTCTTCCATTGTTCTGTGATCTGGTGAGGGACAGGGATTATCCTTCCCTGTACTAGCTATGGGGTCACCATAGGAGTTGTGGGCTCTTCCAATATGAGTTCTGTTCTTCGGGAACTTCAAAGAGCTGGGGTCAGGATGTTGAGAACTGCTGTGACTGCTGACCGCGGAGGCTCTTAGACCTGTGCACAGTTCTGTAGGATCCTCTTCCTATTAAAGCTCTCTTTATTTAACTTTATTTTGGTATGCTATAGCCCTAAGAAATACAAGAGTGAAGTAAATGGCAATAAGTTAACTAATGACCTAACCAGATTGTCAGTGGAAATTTCCTAAGAATTCAGTAGTCAAGCTTTGTGTGCTTGTGAAATAGTAAGCAAACAAATGGCATATAGAAAACTTATGAGAATTAAATCTGATAGAATCGAATCCCTCAGAATTGAAAATAACGATGTTTAGAAAAGAATGGAGTAAAACTAACAGAAATCATATCATTAAGGTAAAGAAAATCCTAATAAATAATCTTTGTGCTCTTTGTAGAATACATTCAGCAAACAAAAACAAAGGATACCCAAACAAATTTGAATTTCAAATAAACAAAAAATAATTTTGCTATCAGTATATTTGTCTGAAATGCAAATTCAGCTTGGCATTCTATATGTTATTTGCCAACTCTTGTCTTTATACATAATTCATTAGCACAGTCCAGCACTTTCCAAAATCTCTTGATTTTTCTCCTGAAAATTCAACAAATGACATATGCCCTGGAGGCAAGTGGATCAAGTCAAGTGGATCAAGAAGTCAAGTGGCTCAAGAGCTCATCTACCATGACTTGTAGAGAGGCAAACCATTCGAAGAACGTGCTAAGAATCAGAGTGATGAGGCAAGGGGCAGGGGAAGAATTCTGTATGTGCAGTCACCAATAAGAAACACATTCTGATGATGCATCTAAAGGAGTTATAATAAACTGTAATTGATAAGAAAGAGTACAGAGTTTAAATGGGTGGATTTGGGTTGTGACTCGAGAACAAAGTCATGAAATAAACACTCTAGAGGATTTAAGAAGGTAGGCACCAGTAGAAATACTATAAATATTTAGGAAGAGGTCAAATCATTGGAATGAGTAAAACATTCCCCTGGGCATCACCTAGAGACTTGTGCTCTAAGTTGGCTCTGAATTAGCCTCAGTCTTTCCAGATTTCACTATCTTAACTACAAGGCCAATTCTGGCTAATGTAGTGTTTCCTAAAATCCAGAATACCAATGGAATTACACATTGGAAAATAGAGCAGGAAATCTTCCCAATTTTAACACCAACCACTGTTTCAGTATAAGGAATTTAAGAGTCAAATTGAATAACAACTAAGAGATGTCAGTCCTCAGGTGGAAACTGCTGCTTTGTGTCTTGTGCTTTCATCAAGCATTGAGAACTTGGCAGTAGAGATCTGGCATCTCCATATAAGGAAGACAGGTTTCTAACCTTGCACAAAGCCTGTAACTGTGGAAGAAGCATGGAAATAAAACAGGTGAAGAATTGCTTCTAATTTTAATGAAAGGGAAAAGAAAAACATAAAACACCAACAAAAAAAAATTAGTTGTCAGTGCTGCTGTGATGGGTCAGTGGTTAAAAAACCAGAGTAGTGGAAAGGTATAGGATAAAAAACATTAAACGTGTTTGAAAAAGACACAAACATACACACATATAGTCATATAAAAATCGAATATTCATGTATTTTATTAATGTATTTATTTAGTAAAATATATATATATTATGTAAATTTATAATCATATAAAAAGTTTCTTTGAAGTTACTCACACCAAAGCATATGCCCATCATAGGAGCCATGTGTTGCCAAATGAAATGCCTGGTGCCAGGTGTGGGATATCGTCTCTCCACTTACTGGTCATTGGTGTCATAGAGATCCCCCCAAACAGTACAGGCTATTCTTATTATGCATACTTTCACACCAGAACTTTATTGCATAACCCTGTTGCTGAAGACACCACACACATTGTTCATAGGATATGGAGAAACAAAGTCATACTAATGAGGAAGCTTCCTTCTTTCCGCTTGTAGCATGATTTCTAATTGGTCTTAATAATAAAAACCTGGAGTCAGATATTAGCGCGTGAAAGCTGAAATATTAAAGAAGCAGAACAGCCAGCCACTAGTTCTCACCTTTAGGAAAACCTCAGACCTAATGGGGCATGCTGTCTCTATAAGTCCTCAGGCTAAATGCTGTCTCTACAAGTCCTCAGACTGAATCCTGAGCTCCTGTGTCCTCCCATCTTATATTCTTCTCTTCACTCAGCCATATCACGTCCTGTCTCCAACTCTCTAGTGCTGGGATTGAAGGTGTGAGCCACCACCCCAGGGCTTTGTTTCTCTTTTAGACTGATTCAATCTCATGTAGCCCAGGGTAGCCTTGAACTCATGAAGATCCATCTGCCTCAGCCTCCTGAGTGGTGGGATTAAAGGTGTGTGCCTAGCACTGTCCAGGCTCTATGGATAACTATTGTGGCAAGCTCTGCACTCTGATCTTCAGGATAGTGCTATATTTGTTTAAGCACAAACAAAATACCACCACACTGGCTAATTTTCATAGTACTTGAAGGTATGATCCAGGTTGCCTAGCGGGAAAATCATCAACAGTCTTCTCTAATTAATAATACTGACCAAGGTACCATTGGAAACTCTTGGGTGCAGTAATGTCATGAATGTTATGGGATTGCCAGCTTCTCCTTGATTATATTTAAGGCCCCTACACAGGAAAAGACATATATATGATACAGTAAATCTGACAAAGAACTTTGGTGGGGAAGCTCATAGCCCCATACGTTAGAATTACCACCATTATTTTGTTGAATGTAGATAGTATCAAATTACCTTCTGAATTTGTATTTCTATATTCATATGCTATTGAAGCTATCAGACTTCAAAGAAATTTCTTTATGCAGAAGATGGTTATACCACAGGAAATCACAACTGATCAAAGTGCAGAGACTGAGTATCAATGGAATCTTCAGTCATTCATGAGACACCTGTATCACTTCCGTACCCCCCAAGGATGAGGCACCATTACTAAAGAAGAAACTGGATGACTGTAATAAGACTAAACCAAAACATTGTCTTCTGGATGAGACATGACTGCTGCTCTCATGAACACACAGCTGCTGTGGTTTGCCTGAGAATGACCTATACAAGGTTAAGCCGATCAACATTCTATCATGAGGGAAAAGGAGTACATGAGCCCTACTCCTAACTGAGGAACTATGGACATTGGCTGGTTTAAGGGGAAGAATCAGTTTTCTGTATAAAATGGCCCTTGTTACGGCAATTGTGCCTAATCTATGGTCCCAGACCCTAGAATATATGGGAAGAACAGTGTGTGCTCCCAAACCCAGGAACACATGAGCAGAACAAATTGTACTTGACAGATTCTTAAAAACAAACAAATATGAGGAGAAGAAGGTGGGAGTAGGGTGTTGGTAACTTCTTTATCATGTTGATTTCTAATCCTGAAATTTGAGTCCAAATAAGCTCTTCCTTCCTCTGGTTGTGTTAATAGGTATATCTTGCAACACAAGACAAGTAATTATCAGACCATACTATCAGGCAAACTTAAGAAAAAAACAACCTTCAAAACCTATTAAATGTTCTCTGTTACTTTTACTAGAAGAGAATAATCCAGTAGAAGACTGAACTGGGGAGAAAAGAATTCCACGAAGTGAAGGGATAGAAACTTTGCATTTGTATTGTAGCTCAAGAAAAAGAATTCTGTGAAAATGTTCTGAGACTAAATACTTAATTTATGGGTTTCAGCCTATAGTGTTTTGGTATTTGATTCACACAAAATGTGTAGGGATAGAGATCAAACAATAAGATATGTATGTGCAAAATGATGATTTCTTTTAGAAATTGAAAAATCTCTAAAACATAAAAAGTATGAAAAGATACAAAGGTGATTTTTTATGTTGCAGATTTAATTAAAATACTGAGGAGAAAAGATATGGGCTTATGTGTGATCCCATTAAAAGAGATCTATTTCAATAGAAATATATCAGTTAGACACATGATAGGGTTATAAGTCTGTCAAAGAGAGAACGAGATGCAAACAAGCACACAAGTGAAAGCAAGACCTCACTAAACAATCAGAGGCATGAATCTCCTAAAATATGTGTTGAAGTCTAGGAAGAAATTACATTTAGACAGAATTGTTAAATTCACATAAAGAACAGCTGGCTTGTGCAATGTCAGAAGAACAAGAAACCACCAAGTCATTTTTGTCTTTTTTTTTCTTTGCAAATATAGACATTTTAGAAGCTACATGCCATAAGATAAGGAAAAATCTGTCCACAATAGAATATTTCAACTCTACCCCTAAGCTTCAAATCCAAGAACATTTCAAAAATTAATAAATAAATAAGAGACAGGAAAGAAAATGAGAGAGAGAGAGAGGGAAAGAGAGAGAGAGAGAGAGAAAGTCATCCACTATGATCAGGTATCATAGGCATCCTCACAGAGATGCAATGATATCTATAATGTGTAAACAAATGGAACCCCCCAAAAAAGATGATCATCTCATTAGATGCAGAAAAGGCCTTTGACAAAATTCAACACTGCTTCATGATTAGTCTTAGAGAGACTAGTGATGTGAGGCACATTCTAAACAGAGTAAAGGTAGTTTACAACAAGCCTACAGATAACATCAAATTAAATGGAGAGAAGCTCAAAGACATTCAACTATAATCAGGAGTTGTCCACTCTCTTCATAGCTATTCATTATAGTACTTAAAGTCTTAGATAGAGCAATAAAACTAAAGGAGATCAAGAGGGTACAAATTGGAAAGGAAGAAGTCAAAATATTTTAATTTGTGGGTGATATGATAGTATACACAAGTGATCCAAAAATTTCCACCAAGGAACTCACATAGCTGATAAACAATTTTCGCAAAGAAACTGGATACCAAAGTTAGGAGGAGTTAGGACTAGTTTGACTCAGCCACCCAGCTAGCCTAGACTTGAAATAATCACACAGAAACTGTATTAATTAAAGTACAGCTTGGTCCATTAGCTCTAGCTTCTTATTGGCTAACTCTTATATTAATTTAACCCATTTCTATTAATCTGTATATCACCACATGGCAGTGGCTTACCAGCAAATATTTGGCATGTCTGACTGTGGCAGCTCCATGGCATCTCTCTTCTTCCTCCCAGCATTCAGCATAGTTTTCCCTGCCTCCCTAAGTTCTTCCTTGCTATAGGTTCAAAGCAGTTTCTTTATTCATTAATGGTAATCACAGCACACAGAGGGAACTCCCACATCACATTTAAATATTATTTAAACACATTTCTGTTTAAATAAAAAGGAAAGCTTTAACATAGTAAAATTACATATAACAAAACAGTTATCAAACAAGAATTACAGTTACAATATTTATATCTACTTTATCTTTTATCATAACTAAGAAAGACTATAACTATTAATTCTTCAACTCCATCAAAGGCTCCAGATGGATATACTATTACCTAAGTAAACAGAGAGTGCATTCTAAGCAACTTCCAACACTCTAGAATTGACAGAGGCATCTTTCTACCTGGACAGTCACCCAAAGTTCTTTTGTACCATTGGGGCATACATCTTCAGCCTACAGGTCCATAGTATCCAGCAAATTTTTCCATGAAGCAAGAAATTTCAAAGACAGTTCAGTCACTTTTTTCTGTATCCTGCAGAATGTCTTGCAGACTTTTTCATGAAGCAGGAACCCTGAAGGATTGTATCACCTTTAGGCAAGTACAGCAGTGATTTCTCTGTGGGTCCTGCATGTCCAGTTAAGAAGTCCAGGCAAGAGCAGTTTCTTGCCCAAATGGCTAACTAACTCCATAAGGAGACGCTTCAACATCCATCTTCCTATTGAAGTAGCACGGTACTGCCAGGAGCAGATATATCTCACTGTCATGAAAAGTCCTAAGTTCTGAAAAATTTTAAATGCCATATTCTGAAGGTCTCTGAAAGATTTGAAAAATATCTATCTAACTGAAATATATCTTTATACATCTAGAACATCTAACATGACTACAAGCTTGACTATTATAGATGAGTATCTATTAACCTATATTCCTTAATTATACACTATATTTTTAAATGAGCTACACAAACACAATACCTTAATCAAGATCAGAAATACATATACATATAATAAAATTGACCTTAAATTTGTATCAATAAACCAAGATCCATACCAATGCAAATTATTCATCTCTATAGCATATTGCCCTTTAAATGTAAACAAACAATTATAATCAATATTTGGAAATATGGTCATAATTCTGTCCATACTGCTTCCTGCTGTTTGGGAGTGCTGTTAATCAGGTCTTTCATGGTGTATCCTGTGTGCTAGGTTCATCTCAGTCAGCAGTTGGGCGAAGTAATTTTTTACTTTCAGGTGGCGACTTTTCAGGTGGCCTTAGTCCATCAAACCATATTGGTCTGAAAGCAATCCACAGGTTCTCTTCTTCTGTGAAAACAAAAGAAGAACCTCTTTTCCAAAGCAACATATCCTTAGACTAAAATTTTGGAATCAAGATACCTTTATGTTGGTTTAACTTGGCAGCCCATACAGTGAAATGTCTCTCTGTACTTAGCTCCTTCACAGTCTAAAAAAAATTAAAGATAACACAATAATATACATATTCCAGACTCTCTGTAAATTTTCCATCTTTAGGTGGTTTATTTTTATTTACTCCTTTTAATCGATGACTGTCTGTACTCTATCTCTTTAAAGACTTTACCCTTTTTGAAAAAAAACATTAACTTTATTTTATGACTACATTCTTTTTCTTCTGTATTCCAAGCCTATGTAAATTTATCCAACACTATGACTCATCTGGATTTGTCTTTATTGCATATCTATAATTATTTTCTGACCAGACACTCTTCTTAAAATGCTAAGCAATTAAGAATCTAATCTGTGACATTACTAGGTTACATATGGTACTTTCTGCTTGCCCTGCCCATTCCAACATGGTGAAGCTGCTTGCTGATTCTGAGAGCCACACACACTGCCTACTTCCAGGCACACAGCCAGTTCACATTGCCATTAAGGAAGATGTAGCATGCTTTCATAAACCCTATCCAAATACTTGATCTGCCAAAAGAGCCAGAGGTCATGCTGGCAGCACGTCCCAGAAAACCTGCATTTGAAAATGGTAGAGCTTTTTTTCTGCTGTGGCTGCTGGGTCAGGAAAACCTCTCTTGAAAGAGTTGTGGCATGCCGCCAGCAAACACCGAAAAGCTGTGTTAAACTCTGTATTTTATTTTTTTTTGTCTAGAATTCCTTTTCAAGCCCTCTCAGGTTTTACATGGATTTAGTTGGCCATGTAGGCACCAATTTGTAGGAGGAGGCTGCTCATTTATCCAGGCTGTCTGGCTAGCTTAGACGCAAAACAATCTCACATAAACTGTTTTAATTAAAACATTACTTGTCCTATTAGCTCTAGCTTCAAACCTTCGAAAAAAGAAATTTAGGAACATATCTAAAGGTGGAAACATCTTCCATTCTCACAAATTGGTATACTAGCTATCCTACCAAAACAAATGCAAACTACATGCTGCAGGAAGGTTTACAGCTAGTAACTAACCACCTACTGGGGTGTGGTCTCATAGACTAGTTACCCGGATGCAGAAGCGCATCTGGTCTTTTCTCTTGTCCCCCTGGTTCCCACTTGGCTAGATCAGATTGTTTCGGATCTCATCTCCATCCATTGATCAAGCATAGAATCCTGGTTTTGTAAGTTTTACCCCTAAATAAATAACAGACTATCTCTCAATTCTGAGCCAGCATGAGATTTCTTTTAAGCACCTGATTTCTCCACCCATCAACTACAGATTCATTGAAATCCCCATCAAAATTTCAACAGAATTTGTAACAGATCTTGGGGTAAATTTCAGCTTCATGTGGAAACAGGATATCTGAAAATTCCTAAACAGTAAAAGAGCTTTTGGAGAAATCCCTACCCCTAACTTCAAGTTGTCCTATAAATCTAAAGTAATAAAAACAGTAACGAAGATATTGGGGAAAAAAGAGACTTAATAATCAATGGAATTGAATTGAAGACCCAGGTATAAATCTACATACCTATGGATACCTGATTTTTCAGAATCATACATGGTATAAGAAAGCATCTTCAAAACATGCTTGGTCAAAGTAGAAGAATGATAATAAGTTCATACTTAGAACCCTGAACAAAATTCAAGTCCAAATTCATCAAAGACTTCAGCATAAAACCTGATATATTAACCTGATAGAAAAGAAAGAGGAAAATGATGTTTTAATTCATTGGCACAGAATAAGACTTCCAGGCCAGTATACAAATAGCACAGGGACAACAATTAGTAAACTGAATATCAAGAAACCAAAATGCTTCTTTAAAGCATAGGACAATTGAACAAGGAAGCAGCCTACATGATGGGAAAAGATTTTTACCAAATCCACAACCAATAGAGGATTAATATCTAAAATATATAAAGAATTTAAGAAACTAGATATCAACAAATCAAATAATCCAATTTAAAAATGGAATATCTACCAGAACTGAGAAATATAATTAGAGGAAACTGTAATGGCTTAGAAACACTCAAAGACATATTTAATATTCTCAGCAACATCAGGGAAATACAAATCAAAACTACTTTTAGATTCCATTTTACCCTGGTCAAATAGCTCATCCTGGTGAAGATATGGAGTAAGGAAAACATTTATCCATTCTCTTGGGGTTCAAACTTGTTCAGTCACTATGGAAATCAATATGTGATTCCTCAGGAAGTTGGTAATAAACCTACCTCAAGAACTAGCCATATATTCAAAGGACACTTTATCCTATAACAATAGGATTTAGCCATGTTCATTGTTGTTCTCTTCATAATAGAAGAAATTGGAAACATCATAGATGTCCCTCAACAATAGAATGGATAAGAAAAATGCGATACACATACACAATGGAGAATTATTTAACTGAGAAAAAAATAGTGTAATGAAATTTCCAGGAAAATGGATTGAACTAGAAAAATTCTTCTTGAGTATGGTTACCTAGAACCAGAAAGATAAATCTGATGTGTATTTACTTATATGTGGATATAAGGCATTAAGTAAATGGCAACCATCCTACAATCCACAGACCTAGAGAGGTTAGGAAATGTGAGGTATGGCACATGGATCTCTCTGCAGCCCAGGCAGGATAGGATAGATATTATGGGTGGATTGTGGACAGGTGGGTACAGGAATATGAGGATTTGGTGGGGAGTGGGAGAAGAGATAGGGTTGAGGAAGGCAACATGGGAGAGGATGATGCTTATGAGATATATTTCAGGGATGGTTTAGAAACTCAGTGAAGTCAAAACTTCCTAAAATATACAAAAACAATCCTCACGAAGACTCCTAATAATGGATAATACTTTCTTAATTAGTGATTGATCGGAGAGGGCCTTTCCCATCTTTGGAGAGGTCCAGCCCATTATGGGAGGTGCCATCTCTGGTGTTGGTGCTGGTTCTATAAGAAGCCAGCTGAGCAAAGCAATTATAAACAAGCCAGTAAGCAGAACTCATTCATGGCCTCTGTATCAGTCCTGCATCCAGGTTCCTGCTTTGTTAGAGTGTCTGTCATGGCATCCTTCAATTATGGACAGCAATATGGAAGTATAAGACAAATGAACCCTATAATTTATAATTTTCATTTGGTCATGATGTTTTATTGCAGCAATAGAACCCATAGGACAGTCAGATAAGCAGAACTGAAAGATTTTTCTCAGTATGTATCTTACAAGAAATAGTAAAATAAATTATTTTGTAAGAAATAAAATTTAAATGTCAAATGGATTTGTATTTTTAAAGAAAAGAGAATTTCACATACAGTAAGTATGGTAAGACCACATGATGTAGGAGGTTCTTCTGTATTTGTGTTGCTTTCAGTGGTGAATAAAGAAACTGCCTTGGCCTTTTGATAGGGGAGAAATCAGGTAGGTGGAGTAGACAGAACAGAATGCTGGGAAGAAGGCAGTGTGGCAGATGCCATGGTTCTCCTGCCTGAGACTGACTCTGGTTAGAAGCTTTCCCGGTAAGCTACGACCTCCTGGTGAACACAGATTAATAGAAATGGGTTAGATCAAGAGTGAGAGTTGGCCAAGAAGAGGCTAAATATAGTGGGCCAGGCAGTAATTTAATTAATACAATTTCCATGTGGTCATTTCGGGTGTTAAGCTAGCCAGGCAGCCGGGAGCCAGGCGCTGGGACACAGCCCACTCCTCATACAAAAATCACATAGTTTTCATTATTTGATGTTAATTTATATAATTGGCACTATTATTCAAACAATGGCAAAAGTGCATTAGATAACTATTTTAAAAATAATTTATATTCTAAACGGAGCAGAAAGTAGAATCAAATAAAATGTAAAGACCAAAGAAAGTAGAGAAAGAGTAAGGTATAATACAAAAAGAAAGAAAAAAGAAAACAGCGATTGTCAATGGGAGAAAAGCTACCAAGCATGTGTGGAGAAGTATTTCTCCTGTCTTTAGTTCTAGAAGTAAAATTGGAAATGACCAAGCATACCAAAATATGAGATTTGGCAATAAGTTGTTGAAGAGTCATAAAAAAATACTGTTTGTTACTGATATAAATAAAGCACTAATTTGTGCAAGACCACAGTCCAATCAGAAACATTCCTCCATCAAAAAGGCACCAGAAGTTTCATATACAATGGCTAATTTGCAGGAAAGTTTAAAACTCTTTCTTTCTTTTTTTTTTTTTTTTTTTTTTTTTTAGTTTTTTGAAATGAAGTGTAAAACCCTTAAAATACTGGCTTGAAGTATAAAAAACCTGTAAGTTCTGTTTATGGACAATGATCTGTATCTTGATAGGAGAACACCTATATTTTAATAATTTAAGGTTTATGAAATTTGCTTATATTTAAGTGCAAGATAGGTATTAACTTCTATTACAGGTTGCCAAAATTTCACGGACTTTATTGCTGGGTCATGGATTGACCTGTAAAATTTATTTCAGGATATTCTTAATAAAGTATTAAAACCAAATACTAAATAAAAATTCCAAGTTTCTTTCTTTCTTTTTATAGATTTCCATTGGTGCTAAATTCAGGACAGTGGTTTTAAATTTTAACAAACTTAACATTTTAACTATCATATACATCAAAGTAAGGTATAATTTGAAATTCCTGTTACATTAGGACCTGATTAAATGATAAGCATAAGATATAGTTAAAGAATTTCAGAGCAGGTGGGCAGCAAATAAGAAACCATTAATTTATTCTAATTTCTGTCTGTGTTGGCAGTGGCTTAGTAACAGTGATTATCAGGTCATATCATACTCACTTTTCATGCTCCAATGAATGTACAAGCTAATCCTTAAATTAATTAAAGAGATTAATTCAGATCAAAGTTAAAATGAAATTCTGACTGTACAAATCTGTAGTATTTATGAGTCAGTTTCTCTGAACATTGCTCGGCTGGAGTGGAAGTCAGCAATGTAAGCATCATTCAGATAATGTCTCCATGGTGATACTATCATCAAAGATCTGAGAGGAAAGGACATTTGATTCATTTTATTTTTGCCATATATATTTTCACCATTGTAAAATCATTGTTCCCTTTTAGGGAATCTGAAGTAGGATGATAAAAAAAAATAGATTTTATTATTGGGAAATAACAAGTGCAGGTCACTCTTTTGTAGAAAAGAATGTAGATACCAGTGAATTCCATATCATGGTGAAAAGTCATGTAAAAATTTCTACATGTGTTGAAGTAAAACATCTAATGGAAGGTGAAAGCTGGAACACATGGATACACAGCTCACTGGTAAGTTGAACATAAATATATTTATATAAAATAGGAACTAAGTTTTAATGAACACAAAAGAGCATTGAATTTTTTTCCATAAAAGGAAGAGGAGCCTAGAGGTGATAGCACATACCTTTAATCCCAAGCCTCTGGAGGCAGAAGAAGGTAGATCTCTGCAGGGGAGTTTGATGCCAGGCCTGGTATATAACGTGAGTTCCACAGAGAAACCATGTCTCAAAAAAATTTAAAAAGGGAAGAAAGAAAGAAAGATAGAAAGAAAGAAAGAAAGAGAAAAAATAAAAAAAGAAAAAGAGGAAATTCAGACCATAATAAACTATTGCATAATATAATAACAATGTCCAATTTAAAGTCAAGTAATTAGCTATAAAGCAGATACTAGATAGCCTCGAAATGAGTACAAATTATTTGCAATTTCCTATCACCCATTATTCTAATAAAAGCTGAATATAACATAGTATTCTCTAGAAAAAAAAATATCGCATAACTGTTCAAAACCAATGCCCTCCCCTTTACTGTTTCACAGCTCTTTTATGGAAAAATTCACAGAATAGCACAACTGCCTGTGGAACTCATCCATATCCCATTGATTCTGACCTTATAATTATTCATTGTTATATTGCCTATCATCTGAAATAAAAGGTAAAAGTCAGAGGTGAAATAGCTGGGACTAGGGTTGATTTCTTCTTTCTACTTTCCTCATCTTCAAAGCCCACCATATGTTCTGACCTCTTAGAAAGCATAATTCACTTAGTATTAGAAACCTGAGCCCAACCAACCAAATCAATGGGACTGAACACTGCAGGTCCTTGCATCTGACTGCCTATAAGTACATCAGGCTTAAGGGTTGTAAACTTCCTCCCTGTAGAATGATGTAGGACTCTCCTCTGGGTGCTATGAATATGCCTTATTACTATTGCTTACTAAAGAAGTTGCCTTGGCCTATGGCAGGGCAGAATATAGTCAGGCTGGAAGAGATATAGTGAGAGAGTAGGCAGGGTCAGACAGATGCCATGTAGCTGCCAAAGGAAAAAAATGGTACTGGAAACTTGTCGGTAGGCCACAGTATCATTGTGATACACAGATTAATAGAAATAGGCTAATTTTAGATATAAGAGCTAGCTAGAAAGATGCCTGAACTAATAGGCCAAACAGTCTTCTAATTAATACAGTTTCTGTGTGATTATTCAGATCTGGGCAGCTGGGAAATGAATGGACAGTCTCTGTTTACAAAATGGCACCTAACAAGGGGCAACAAACATCCACCAAAGCCTAAGAAAGCTTTTTAAAAAAGCTTCTTGACCCACATAAACGGGAAGAATTTGTAGCTTTTGGTAGCCCCAGTTTTTCAGATAGGCTCTGTTTGCTGGTGGCGAGCAGAGGCATGAATCCTTTAAAAGAAGTTTTCCAGACTCAGAATTAGCAGCAATAAATAAATAAATAAATAAATAAATAAATAAATAAATAAATGAGTGGCTTGATTAAGAAATGGCTTTCTGATTCATGCTGGCAGCACAAACTCTGGTTCTTTTGGAAGGTCCTGCACTTAAATGAGGTTTCTGAGCACTGTGCCACAAGTTGCTTAAAGGTGACTTAGACCTGCTGTGTCCCTGGAGTTGAGTTTGTGAGCACGGCTAGCAGAGGTGGTGATCATACCTCTGCCAAGTTGGATATGACAGAGTCAACAGGCAGGGCCGCAGAGTTGGCCCTAGCCACTGCCCGCTTACCATTTTAGAAAAAGAGGGGGGAATGGATGGGATGGGACAGTAAATAGATTATCATGATTCCATGTATGTTGAAAGAGAGAGGGCCTGCTTTTCATCCCTGCCACACAGCTTACACCTGAAATAATCACACAGAAACTGTATTATTTAAATTACTCCCTGGCCCATTATATCTAGCCTCTTCTTGACCAACTCTCACATCCTGATCTAACCCATTTCTACCAATCTGTGTACATCACAAGATAATGGCTTACCGGGAAAGATTCTAATAAGCATCAGTCTCAGGCAGGAGCTTCATGGCATCTGCCATGCTGCCCTTCTTCCCAGCATCCAGTTCAGTCTACTCTACCTATTTAAGTTCTACCCTATCAAAAGGCCAAGGCAGTTTCTTTATTCAACCAATGAAAGCAACACATAGTCAGAAGGACCTCCTACACCACATGTGAGTTATTTTTTTTATCAACAATTTACATTGGTATAGATTCTTGTATATTGATACGAATTCAAATTATATTTGTTATATTGAATATGTTTCTATTTTTGTTTTCAATATTTATGTACCTATGCAAAGTTATTTTGTCATATTTTATGCATGCATGTTTCTACTTCTGCTTAACATATTTTGTATACTGATGTAATTTTAGGATGTATTTATCATATTGCAGTGTATATTTCTACCTCTGATCAAGATACTTATATTAACATTTGGAGGTCATTGTCCTTATTTGCTACACACATGTTAAAAGATTGTTTAATTCTTTTTAATATGAAGCCTTATTCTTTAATCTATATAGGAATTAAGAACTATAGGTCAATAGTCATCCACATTTGTCATACTTATAGTTAGACTAATTAGGTTCTTTAGATGCATAAAGATTATATTCCACATAGATAGGTAATCTTCAAACACTTCAAAGAACTGTAGAAAATTGATGGAACAAGACCCCCCAAAAGGTCTTCATGAACCCTAAAAATACTTCTCCCAACAAACTACAAGAAGCAGTTTGGAGAAAACTATGCCCAAATTCCCAAAATTTTTGTTTATAAGTTTTGTTTTGCATTTAAATGGAAATATGTTATAGAGATGAATACTTTGCATTGGTATGGATCTTGGTCTATTTATACATATTTTACGTTGATTTTTTTACACTGTGTACATGTATTTCTGCTTTTGTTTAAGGTAGTATTGTTTGTGCAGCTCATTCAAAAATGAAATGTATAGTTAAGAAATACAGATTAATAGATAGTCATCTATAGTAATCAAACATATAGTCATATTAGTTAGGATTTGTAGATATAGAGACACATTTCAGTTAGATAATCTTTAACACTTCAATGAACTATAGAATACAAAATTTAATTAACTTAGGTTTCTGTTGAGACACAATTGCCCTGGTAGCACTGATCTATTCCTGAGAGATGCTGGGCACTGAGGACACTCCACTTGGAGCTTGTTCTCTTCTTGGCAAAACTGGCCTTTGGGCAAAGAACAACTCCTGCTTTGACTACTCACAAAATGCATGATTTTAAAAGCAGGATACAAGCAAAAAGACTGCCAAACCTTGCCAAGACAGGCTAAGATGGTTATTAAAACTTTCCTGCCTCTGAAAATGGTCTGTCCAATATGCTAGGCCTTAGCCAAAGCTGGATGCCCCAACATTGTAAATGAGACTTTTGGTGATTGCCCAGGTACCTAGTTGTCTCTATCATTTCTTGCACCTTTTGGAAGTTGCTTGATTACACTTCCTGTTTACTTAAGTAATATTACAACTTACAGTGTAAGTTGAAGACTGGATAGTCTGAGTTACTTTCCTCTCATGACTTAGCCAAGCCATTTTTAGTATAAGACTTAGAGTCCTTAGAATAGGATAATCATTGAAGAACACTTTTATTTAGACAAAAGGGGGAGATGCTGTGGTGACTCCTTCAGCCAATAGCCCTTAAGATACCAGTCCATTTTGTATGTAGTCTGATGTACTATAAATGCAGACAAACATGCATGGCCCTCTTGGCTGCTGGATTCATTTCCAATTTCTACTGTACTCACAGGACTGCAGATTGCTACCCTTCCTGTGAGTTTATCCCAAAATAAATAAATCTTTGTTATACTCCATTCCAGGCTATTGTGGAACTCTTTTGTATGCCAACAATAGAATTGAAAAGCACAATCAGTATCGAACAGAAAATGGGAAATTCAAAGAGAAGTTTCTGAAGATGCCAACAACAGTAATAAATTAATAAGATACTAAGCCTTTGATATTTAGATACTGGAATGGAATTATACTCACTCCCTGTTTGACATATACATTTTGAAGTAAATAGATTCAGATAACTATACTTTGACATAAAAATATTTTCAGACATCATTCCTGTCTCTCCTAAACATATTCCAAATGTCTGCACAAGTAGACTCAGTGTCCTAGCTGATATAAAAGCAGTAGGCTATGACCTTAAATTCAGCTCAGGAGAAGCTAGCCCTGATTTCTCACAGCATTATATTTAATTACTAAATGTATTATTAATTCCTGGGATTCATGTGTTATTTTCTGAGATGAAACATTCATGTCTTTCATCTTCACTTTCTTTTCATCCCTTAGAAAAAGGAGAGCATATGTAAGTAGTAATGATAGGCTTTGAGATACATGAGAAATGCAATTAATGTTCAGTTTGAGTTACTGTAAAAATACTAAATTGCCAATTACTGTCCCTCTCTTCAAAGGAAGACAATTTAAGGCATTTCTGTTTAAGAAATAAAATAAAAGGCTAGGTTGTATCTCACTAGTACAGCATTTGTCTCACATGTACAAAGTCCTTGCTTTGATCTACATTAGAAAAAGAAAATAAAAACCCAATAAATTATCAAAAATATATTTTCAGAGTTAGTGTTTTCTAAAGAACCCTTAAAATCAATACAGAGATGTCTATGATTGGAATAGTAGTAATAGCATTAATTAATAGTTTAATAGCATTAATTAATCACTGATAGAAGAAGCAAGAAAGCCCAGGGAAGAGAAAGACAGCCCTAGTAGAAACAATAACAACAAAAAATGAGCACATTAAGACAATGGCAAATTATATACAAGAAACTTGGAGATACAATTCAAATGCTGCTCACTTTTTCTAAAATTAATTTTTTATTATTTTATTTTATTACTTAAAAAGATACCAATCCAAATTCCCACTTCCTCCCCTCCTCCCACTCCTTCCACACACCTTTCCCCCACCCCCTCCAATCTTAAGTGAGGGCAAGGCACCCTGCCCTGTGGAAAGTCCAAGGCAATCCCCACTACATCCAGGTTGAGCAAGGTATACATCTAAAGAGAAAAGGATCCCAAAAAGCCAGTACACGCAGTAGAGTGCCAGTGCCCTTGTCATTGCCCCTCAGTCTGCCCCAACTGTCAACCACATTCAGAGGGACTAGTTTGGGCCCATGCTTGTTCATTCCCAGTCCAGTTGGAGTTGGTTAGCTCCCATTGTCTCAGTGGGAGAACCCCTCATAGTCTTGACTTCCTTGTTCAAGACTCCTTCCACTCTTCAACTGGACTTTGGGAGCTCAGTACAGTGCTCCGATGTGGGTCTCTGTCTCTGTTTCTATCTGTTGTTGGGTGGAGGTTCTATGGTGATATTTAAGATAATCATTCTAACTACAGGGCATGGCCAGTTCAGGCACCCTCTCCTCCATTGCTTGTGGTCTTAGCTGGGGTCATCCTTGTGGATTCCTGGGAAGTTTTCTAGAGACAGGTTTCTTGCTAACCCCAAAATGGCTCCCTCATCAAGATATCTCTTTCCTTGCTCTCATATCTCTCCTTCTTCCCCCTCAACTATCCCATTCCCTCACTTCACTATCAAACAAGGATCTCTTTATTTATAGCAGTTTAAAACAAGATACTTGGCGGTCTTGTAGAACAAATTAAGTTTATTCACTTTGTATGAGTGCAAAGTTTTAAAAAATGTACTGGACAACTATCTAAAGTAAAACTTAGGGCATAAGTTTCTCTAATTTGAATAGGTTTAAGAAATTTCTTTTGAGCCAGGCTTGACTCACTGCCATGTTGCAGTGGATGCTCTGGATCCTCTGCAGAAGGATTAGCCTCCTGAACCATTATGACCAATAGGAAGAACTGTCTATTGGTGCTCTCCTTATCAAACACTGCTAATGCAATCTTTGGAAACCTTTATACCCTTTGTAGTTTTTCCTAATATTGCAATACAAATCAATGAAACAAATTTCTTTTTTTGAAATTGGCATAGAATTTTTATTTTAATTAATTGACCAATTAATTAAATTTAAGTTATTATTGGTGTGCTACTAGGGATTAAACCCAGAGCCATACTGTAGGTAAATACTCTACCAGTGAACTGTAGCCTCGGTCTTATGTGAATTTATTTTCTTTTTAAATAACAAACAAAAATAAGATAAAACCTATCACATCAGAATAGGATAAAGCAACCAAACAGAAAGAAAAATACTTAAGAGAAAGCACAAGAATCAAAGACCCAATCTTTGGCATACTCAATAATCCCATAAAAACAATAAACAGGAAGTCATAATTATACACAAAAGATCTATAATGTAAAGAGAAGAAAAATCATATGAACAAATTAAAATTTAAAAATAGTAATAAAAATTAAAAAAATATATGACATACCATAATGACACAAAAAACTTCCAATGATTCCACAGAGTTTATTTTCTGTTGGGTCTTCTACTGTTGGGTATGTTGCCTACCCTTAAGAGCACTTTTTTTCTCCAGTGAAATTCCCTTGAAGAAAAGGAATTTCTTTTAAATTTTCATTTAAAAGTGGTTATTAATTGCAGACAGCTTCTGGGTTAGGAATGGGGACTTGTGTCCATTTCTCTTTTCATCTCTAGGACCTCATCTGGTAGAGATCTGTGCAGGCACTGTGAATGTTGTCTCAGACTCCATGTGTTCATATTTGCTTTAATAATTTTGTTTTATTTGTGCCCTCCATATCGTTTGGACTTTACACTTTTTCTGCCTCTTCTTCAGAGGAATTCCCTGAGATATGAGGAATGCGATTGGATGGAGGTTTCCATTTTAGGGCTGAATGTTCCAACTACTCCTTTCTCTACACAATGCCTGGTTGTGGGTCACTGTATTTGTTCTTATTGGATACAGATGGAGGCCTCTCTGAGGATGACTATGGCACTTGTAGGAGGAGAGAGCCACTTGTTGGTTCCCAGCTGCTTAGCCCTGAAATAATGACACAGAAACTGTATTGATAAAATCACTGCTTGGTCCATTAGCTCTAGCTTCTTATTGGCTAACTCTTATATATGAATTTAACCCATTTATATTAATCTGTGTATGGCCACATGACTGGCTTACCGGCTAAAGGTCTGGCGTCTGTCTCTGGTGGGGCTACATGGCTTCTTTTGACTCTGCCTCCTTTCTCTCAGCATTCAGCTTAGTTTTCCCCACCTAGCTCTGTTTCCCTATAGCTCTGCTATAGGCCCAAAGCAGTTTCTTTCTTTATTAGTGGTAATCACAGCATACAGAGGGAAATCCCATGTCGGGCACTGATCTATAAGTATAGTAGAATGTCATTATGAGTCAATTTATTGCTATATTTTTTATTATTCAGAGAAGTAGTATTTTGTTTTAGCCTAGGTCCCCAAGAAATCTTGTCTAAGGTTCTTGCTCATCCAAGCACTGTTGGGTATACTTTCCATCTAGTAGAGAAACCTTAAGTTAAGTCAGATATTGGTTGGTAATTTTGACAAGCTTTGTCCCACCATTGCCCTAGAATATCTTGCTGGTAAGACATTAGTAAATAAAATGGTTTGTAATTGTGTTTGTTTTTCATTTTCTCTTTAGTATTGTGGAGAGTATCTTTCTGTACCAACTGCTCTAGCATACAGGAATCAAGATTCTGTGCATGCTGATTCCTCCATGTTCAATTAATTGTGTAGGTATTGTCTTCAGCAATGTGGCCTTGTCATTGGTTTGTGGAGAGCAGCCTATGTTCTTGGCAACACCCTGAGTTGTTTGGAAATTCATGTGGGAACTTCTTAGCAGACAACTCAATTAGAGTTGCCCTGTCCCAATACTATAGGCTTCATTTGGTGACAAAAGTTGGCCACTTGGGGCTCTGTTTCCCCATTATTTGCAAATTTCATTTAAATTTTCTTCAAAAATGTATATATTTTAGGCAGCTTCAATTGTATTAGGTTTCCATACTATCCCTGGAATGACAATTTTAGCTGTCTCTCTCCATGAGATGTCCCCACCTCAACCTCTTCTTTCTTCCCTCACTATAGACAGAGCCTGCTCTTTCATTTCCCAGACACCTGAATAATCACACAGAAACTATATTAATTATAACACTGGTCAACAACTCAGACATATTGCTAGTTAGCCTTTACATCTTAAATTAACCCATTTCTATTGATATGTTTGTTGCCACAAGGCTGTGGATTACCAGTGCATCCTGTCACTCCCTCAGCAGCTATATGTCATCTCCTTTGATTCTGCCTATTCTCTCCTTTCTCTCTCTCTCTCTCTCTCTCTCTCTCTCTCTCTCTCTCTCTCCCCTCTCTCTGTTTAGATTTTCTGCCTGACTTTACTCTGCTAAGCTATTGGTAAAACAGCATTATTCATTAACCAATAAAATCAACACATATACAGAAGGACATCCCATACCATCTCACTCTACATTATCCTCCTGGTGTAGGAGGTCCTTCTGTATTTGGGTTGCTTTCATTGGTTAATAAAGAGACTGCCTTGGCCTTTTGATAGGGCAGCCCTTATGTGGGCATAGTAGACAGAACAAAATGCTGGGAAGAAGGGAAGTATGGCAGACGCAACAAATCTCTGGCCTGAGATGGACATAGGTTAGAATCTTCCTGGTAAGCCACGACCCCGTAGTGATACACAGATTACTAGATATGTGTTAAAGCAGGATGTGAGAGTTAGCCAAGAAGAGGCTAGATATAATGGGCCAGGCAATGTTTTAGATGAATACAGTTTCTGTGTAATTATTTCGGTATAAGCTAGCCATGGATGAGTGTTTCTCTAACTCCACAGCCTTGTGAGAATTAGCTTGCACTTGCTTTATTAATCTAAGACATCTGACAGGTGTAAGATGAAATTTGAAAGTAGTTTTGATTTGCATGTCCTGACTTTTGATTTGCATGACTAAAAGTCTTGAACACTTCTTTAGGTGTTCTCAGGCATTTGAGTTTCCTCATTTGAAAATTTAATTTAGATTTGTATCCTGATTTTAATTGAGTTATTAGTTTTCTTGATATTTAGATTCTTGAGTTCTTTTTGTATTTTTGATATTAGCTCTTTATTGGATGTGTAGATGTTAAACATCTTTTCCCATTCTGTAATCTACTGATTGTCCAAATGACATTGCTCTTTGATGTATAGTACTGAATGATCTCAGTGTCTGTGCTAATGATGTTCTATATAAAAACTGTATTCCCCTGCCAAGTATTTCACGACTAACACCCATTTTCTCTTCTGTCAGTTTCAGTTTATCTTGTTTTATTGTGAGCTCTTTGATCTATTTGGAGTTGATTTTTCTAATGTATGATAAGCATGGATCCATTCTAAGTCTTTCACATGCAGTCACCCAGTTTGACTAGCACTATTTGTTAAGATGTTTTCTTTTTTTCCATCATATGTTTCTGGCTTATTTATCAAAAATCAGGTCTTCCTAGGCTTGTGGATTTATGTTTAGAATTTCAGTTTTATTCTGTTTTCTGATGTGTCTATTTTTGTGCCAATGTCATGCTATTTTTATTACTACACCACCATAGTACAACTCAAAACCAGGAAAGGAGGAAAGGAGGAAAGGTGACATCTCTGGCAGTTCTGTATTATCCAGGATTATTTCCATAATCATACTGGTTTGTGTGTGTGTGTGTATGTGTGTGTGTGTGTGTGTGTGTGTGTGTGTATGCGTGTGTGCATGTGTGTGTTTCCTTATGAAAGTGAAAATTGTCATTTCAAGATCTGTGAAGAATTGTGTTAGGATTTTCATGGGGATTGCATTAAATATGTATATTGCTTTTGTAGAATTGCCATTTTTAGTATATTGATCCTAAAGATCTGTGAACGTAGGATATCTTTTTATTCCCTGATATCTTCTGCAATTTCTTTCAACCATATGTTAAAGTCTTTATCATGTAATATTTTTACTTGCTTGTTTACACTTAACCAAACACGTTTTATATTATGTAGGTTCCTGTGAGAAATGTTATTTCCCTGATATCTTTCCCAGTTCACTTGCCATTTGTATATGTGAAGGCAACTGAAATTTTTTAGTTAATTCTGTATCCAGATATTTTGCATCCCAAATTTCTCCAGGATCATAAAAAGGTGTTGGGTTTGGTCAAAAGTCATTTTTGCATGTAATGAGATGATCATGTGCTTTTTTATTTCAGTTTGCTTATATGATGGATATCTTTGTCAATTTATATAGTTGGACTTTTGCATCTCTGGAAGGAAGCCTACTTGATCAAGGTGGATTTTTTATATGTTTTAGATTTGGTTTGTAAGTATTATATTGAGTATTTTTAAATCTATGTTCATTAACAAAAATTGATCTGTAATTTGCTTTCTTTTTTGAGCCTTTATGTTCTTTGGGCATCAGTATAACTGTCACTTCATAAAATAAATTGAGAAATGTTTCCTCTGTTTGCATTTTGTGGAATAATTTGAGAAGTATTGGCATTAACTCTTCTTTGAAACTCTGGTAGAATTTGAACCTAAAACCCTTTGGCCTTGGGAACTTAGGGGAGTGGAGAATTTCATAATTACTATTGCTCTTTCACTTCTGATTACAGGTCTGTTTAAATTTCCTAACTAATCTTGATTTAACTTTGGTAATTGGTATTCATGAAGAAAATCACCTATTTATTCTAGATTTTCTTCAATTTGATGAATTATAGGTGCTAAATATATATCCTATGATTCTCTGGATTTCCTCCATGTCGTTACACCTCCATTTTTGTCTGCAATTTAGTTAATTTAGCTAAAGATTTGTCAGTCTTATTGATTCTTCTCAAAGAACCAATTCTTTGCTTTATTAATTTTATAAACTTTTTTGTTTCACAGTTTCAGACCTGTGTTGTGCTCCGTTCATTCACCTTATGATTTCTTATTATTGCTCTAGAGCTTTCTGGTATGCTTTTAAGTTGCTAAAATGAGAACTCTTTTGGGATTTTTTTTGTTCCTTTTTTATTCATCTAATTACTTAGTGCTATGAATTTGCCTCTTAGACCTGTCTTCATTTGGTCCTACAAGTTTTGAGTAATATGTACACATTTTTTTCATTTAGAAAGTCTTTAATTTCTTTCTGAATTTCTATCTTGACACATTTTTCATTCAGTAAAGAGTTATTAATTTCCATGAGTTTTTAAACTTTCTGTTATTGTTTTTTATACCTAGCTTTAATTCATGATGGTCAGGTAGGATACAAGGTCTTATTTCAATGTTCTTGTGTCTATTAAGACTTACTTTTCATCTGAGTATGTGGTTAATTTAGAAGAAAGTTCCACCAGGTGCAGAGAAGAAGGTATATGCTTTTGAGTTTGAATGAAGTGTTCTACAACTATCTGTTAGGTCCATTTGGTTTATAACTTTAGTTACCTCCAGGATTTCTCTGGTTATTTTTTGTCTGGATAAATGTTCTATTGGCAAGAGCTTGGTATATAGAAAGATCTGCTATCATTGTGTGAGGATTAATATGTGATTTAAGCTATAGTAGTGTTTCTTTTATAAACTTTGGTGGCCTTGTGTTTTGGTGGAGAGATGTGATGATCTGCCAAGTCTTCTTGGTGTATTTTTCCTTGATGAGTATGCAGTGTCTTTAAATATCTCTTCTTATTAGTTGTGGATTGAAGTCTATTTGGTTAGATATTAAAATCGTAATACCAGCTTGCTTTTTAGGTCCAATTTCTTGGAATTTTTTTCTTTTTTTTTATTTTTCCATTCAAAAATTTACACTTCCTCCCCTTCTCCCTTTCCCCTCCTGCTCCCCCACTAACCCTCCACCCTCCCCCTCCATCCTTACAAGAGGGCAGGGTATCCTGCCCTGTGGGGAGTCCAAGGCCCTCCCCCCTCCATCCCGGCCTAGGAAGGTGTGCATCCAAATAGACTAGGGTTCCAATAAGCCAATACATGCAGAAGAGACAGATCCCAGTGTCATTATCGATGGCTTCTCAGTCTGCTCCCATTGGCAGCCACATTCAGAAAATCGGGTTTGATCACATGCTCATTCAGTCCCAGTCCAGCTGGATTTGGTGAGCACCCATTAGATCAGGCACACTGTTTCAGTGGGTGGACCAACCCCTCGTGGTCCTGACTTGCTTGCTGGCAATCCTCCCCAAAGCAATCTACAGATTCAACGCAATGCCCATCAAAATCCCAACAAAATTCTTCAAAGACCTTGAAAGAACGGTACTCAAGTTCATTTGGAAAAGCAAAAAACCCAGGATAGCCAAAACAATCCTGGGCAACAAAAGAACTTCCAGAGGCATCACAATCCCTGATTTCAAACTCTACTACAGAGCCACAGTACTGAAAACAGCCTGGTACTGGCATAAGAACAGACAGGAGGACCAATGTAACTGAATAAAAGACTCGGATATCAATCCACACATCTTTGAACACCTGATATTGGATAAAGAAGCAAAAAAAAAATCAAATGAAAAGGGAAAGTATATTCAACAAGTGGTGCTGGCATAACTGGATATCAACATGTAGAAAAATGAAAATAGACCCATATCTATCACCATGGACAAAACTCAAATCCAAATGGATCAAAGATTTCAATATAAAGCCAGCCACACTGAACCTTATAGAAGAGAAAGTGGGAAGTACACTTGAAAGCATTGGCACAGGGAACCACTTCCTAAAAAGAACCCCAGCAGCACAGACACTGAGAGAAACAATTAATAAATGGGACCTCCTGAAACTGAAAAGCTTCTGTAAAGCAAAGGACATGGTCAACAAGACAAAACGACAGCCTACAGAATGGAATATTTTAAAGCATTTAACAACATGGTAATATCTATCCTTGATATTAGGGTACATTTCTTGCATGCATCAGAAGAATGGATTCTGTGTTGCATCTTTTCTATTAGTCTGTGTCTTTTTATTGGGGAGTTGAAACATTGATATTAAGATATTGAGAAATATCAATGGCAGTATTTGTTGATTCCTATTGTTTAGTTTTTGAGTGTGTGTGTGTGTGTGTGTGTGTGTGTGTGTGTCTGTGTGTGTTTCTCCTCTTTTGCATTTCTGGTCTGTCATTTTTTATTCATTGTGTTTCTTGAATATGATTTACCTGTTTAGGTTAGAGTTTTCCTTCTAGTGCCTTCTGAAGGGCTATATTTATAGACAAATATTGCTTAAATTTAGTTTTTTTTATCACAGATTGTCCTTTGTTTGTGACTATTATGCCTGAAAGTTTTACTTGGTATAGTTATCTGGTTTGGCATCTGTGGCCTCTTAGATAGTGTAGAACTTCTGTCTAGGCCCTGTGACTTTTAGGATTTCTACTGAGAAAAGAGGTGTAGTTGTAATGGGTCTATCTTAATATTCTTTCTTTGTTTTGAACATTCAGTGTTTTAGTTATTATGTGCGGATAGGACTTTCTTTTATGGCCCAGACTGTATGGTGTTTTGTATGTTTCTTCTACCTAGATGGGTATCTCCTTCTTTAGGTTAGGAAAACTTTCTACTATGATTTTGTTGAAAATGTTCCCTGTGCTTTTGAACTGTGTTTCTTTTTTTCCTTTATTCCTATTATTCTTAGATTTAGTCTCTTAATATTTTCTCAGATTTCTTGCATATTCTATGCCATGACTTTTTAAGTTTAAACATTTTCTGTGACTGAGGTATCCATTTCTTGTATCATGTCCTCAATGCCTGAGATTTTTTTCTTCTGTCTGAGGTTCCTGTTTAAGTCTTTCAGTTGTCTTTGCCAGATTTCACTCAGTTTTTTTTTTTGTTTGTTCTATTTGTGCTTTCAGACCTGAAAGGCTTTATTAATTTTCTTCCACTGTTTGCATTTTCAAAATTTCTTTAAAGGATTTATTTATTTCCTCTTTAAGGATCTCTGTTATATTCACAAAGATTTTTCTTTAGGTCGTGTGCTTCAACTATGTGGCATTACTCATCTGCTGTGCTAGGGCTGCTGGGCTCTAGTATAGACAAAATGCTCTGGCTGTTATTGTTTGTGGTTTTATACTGGCATATAGGTGTCTCTATTTGGAAACATTGCGATTCTATTTGCTAATACCTATCTTGTCTTTGTGGGGTGCATGTTTTGTTCCTTGAGTTTTGTTGCCCTGTCTGTTTCTTAGGAGAATGTTGTAACTGTGTGTTTTCTTGTGGGCAATTCTTCGATGCTGATAGTTGTGGTCTTTAGGGGTTCTGGGCAAAATGTGTTTCTGTGTATTGGGAACTGACATTTGGGAAAAGGGATCAGTTAGGAGGAGGTAGTTGACTGGGTGGGTCCTCAGGAAGCATGGAAGAAAGCAGGTTTTCCACCAAGATCTGTTAAATCTCCTGAGAATGGAAGCAGAGAGTGAGAGAAGGCACAACAGATAGTTTGAGACAGAGCTGGGGATGGGTCTAAAGGATTGGTTACTGAGCAGAGGAAGGAAAGTGAAGATCTGAAACATGCCTAGATGCTTTTTTGACATACTTGCTTCTCTGCAAGGCTTGGCTGTAGGGTTCCCAGAGAATGCCCAGTGGAGTTGCTGACTGGGATATAATTGGTGGGGTAGGGTGGAGTTGCTGAACTGTGTGATCTTCTGGAGGGCAGGGAGGGAGTCAAGCCTGAAGCAGGTGTTCTGCTGCAGAACAGAGGATGAGACCCGGGGATTGAATTTGGGGGAAAGGAGAGAGAGGTAAAGATCTGCAGTTAGCCTACCTATTTCTTCAACCTCCATGACCTGCTGGTTTAGAGACTAGGATAATAGGACGAGTTGGGGAGATTTGGGAGGAAGTCTGGTGATTGACTAGAGATGGGGACAGTAAGAAAGGTGAGGGTGCAACACGTGCTCTACTAAGGAGATAGGAATGAGACACAGGGATTGAATGTGGAGGCTCAGAGGGAGAGGTGATATCTGTAGGAAGCCTACATGCTTCCCTGTCTGGAGTGATCTGTGGGTTCCCAATGAATACTTGCTGGTGTTTGGAGGCCAAAATAATTATTCATTGGAGATGTAGGCAGAAAGGAAGGGGGACCTTCAGAAGGTGATCTGTTACAGAGCTGAGGATGAGACTGGGGGATGGGATTTGAAAGAGGGAAGGGAGAGATGAAGAGCTTCAGTTCACCTGTCTGCTTCCCTGACTGCAAGTGAAACACAAAATTCAAAGTGAGAAAATAACAACATTTTGAGATTACTTTGGGAAAACCCTCAGTATCACAAAGCAGAAAACAGTGGAAAAATAGTTTCTAATTTACTTCTAAAACCATAGGATTCATTCAGGAAGCGATCATTTCACTGTGTACTTCTGAAACAGGTAGTAAGACTATGATCCTTATGGCGGAGTGCTTAACCTCTGTTATTATTTTTCATAATTTCCTATATTCCTGTCAGATCATGTAGTTATTTTGTGTAATTATTATAGGAATTTCCTTGCTGTCACAAATCTGACATGCTTCTAGAATTGCCCTTTTCTCAATTATCTTTACCCAGTCACTCATGACTTGCTTATGTTCTGGATGAGCAAACTTCCCAATACTTCTATGGATGTTGGGTAGTGAATGAGTGCATGGCTGGCTCATCAGTGACATACCCTCCTGGTTTTTCTGGTTTCAAATATTAAAATGCCTGCTCCCTACCCAGCTGCTTTGCTGACTTTTTCACAGCTCACCACAGATTCTCTTCTCTTGCTATTTATTAGATCCGATTCTTTAGTCCTTAAAGTTTGACATATGTAAAGCATTAGAATAGATGGAAAAGTCTATTGAAAGACAAAGGTAACCAGGCATGATTGTAACATGGGCAGAAAACAGCTAACTACTCAACCATCTGTTCACTGAGCCCAAATTCCTTGTCATCGCAGCCATCTGGAATTTCTTCCTGAAAATGAGTTCCTTTCACCTACAATGTCATTGAAATCAATCATGAGTTTAATCATTGGCTTCCTCTGATGCAGTCTCATCTTTCACGGTTCTTTCAGATTTTATCACTTTGATAATCCCCTCTTCTAACTCAGATATCATCATACTAACCTAGAGCATCAGCTCAGCTATGTCCTCACTAGAGGAGGCACATTCCCTTCTTTCTTGCTCAAAAATTTTCTCTTCTCATTCACTTCTCATATTTCTGCAGATAATCAACTCAAAAAGCAAAACCACAAAGTCAGCACAATTTCTCTTTGCTTTTATTAACAAATTCACTTTCACGTTAACAATAACCACACTATCCAATTGTTATTATTTCATTTTCATTGTGAGGGTATTCCACAAATGATAAAACAAATAAATTAATCAGAATTATGTTTATTAGGCTTCAAAATAAGATATATCTCAATAATTGTTTAATTTCAGAGTTTCTGACTTGTATTATAAGCTATTTAGATATAATTATTGTGTAAAATTCAAATATATATTTTGTATATTTATAGTCATAATATATTTAACATTAACATATCAAATACTGTTGAGAGAATGATTGGCTTAGTGAAGAAAAGTACATAACAAATGTGTTATTTTTGTATGTTAACCCTCTTCGTAAAAAAATGAAACCTTCTTTGATCTTATGTTAAACATTAGTAGCAAATATTCCCAAAATCTTTGATCTGACAACATAATCCTAATTATGCTCAAGAAACTCCATGATTCTTAAAAGTGTGAAAATTGGAATCTTGAGCGGTAGCTAAGAAAGTTCAAAACTTATGAACAGAAAAAGAAAAAAATAGAAACAGACAGCACTAGAAGGAGCCTGTACCTTCAAACTCTAACTCAGCCTCTCCTTATTACTTGGGTGCTATCCTGCAGATTAAACTGCTATTTGTGAAAACCACTGCTCCAGAGGTGAGCTAAAAGCCTCTCCAGTTCACACAATTCTCCCTTCATGTTATCTTGTCAGAGAGGCTGACAGTCTCAATGATGTTACTTTATAGACTCCTTGGCAAAAACTGGTTTTTGAAAATCTACCCATCAAAAACTAAACCCACAAAAGTTTGCTGTCCTTGGGTCAAAGAATATAAACGTGCTTGATCTCATATTGTTTGAGCCATGGCTGTGTATATAAACTCATCAGAGGCAGCAAGCTAGGAGCAGTAGGAAAGGGGAAAGCTGCTACTTCTATGTGAACTGGAGTTCCTGAAGCTGGAAGCAGACAAGATAACACAAAAGAAAACAAACCCTAACCTTCACAAACCCGTTGACCACATTTTCAATAATGTTTTGCTTTCAACTCTGTTTAACATCCCTGTTAGGCAATAGTAGAAACATGAAGAAAAATAAAATAAGATAGCCAGTATCAAACAAATTGATACCAAATGTCTTATTATTTGAAGTCCCCGAAACTGATATTACAAATTCATCTATGCATATGCATTGAGAAACTCATATCAGGAGAAAGGCTAAATGTTAAGTTCTATAAGTTAGGTTCCATTATGTTTTCATTTAATTCTGGCAATATTTAAGCTGATTTGAGGTAGATTGTATCCTTCCTTACACATTTTAACTATTTAAATTTAGTTATTATTATTAAGATTATTTAAATTTAATCTCAATTTAAATCTTGCATCTGGTAAACACACTTTGGAGAGCTGATGACAGCATCATCATGGGACAGATGATTATTGCTGTACTGTCAGCATTGCCGTCTTGCATTTTAATTTTTTGTGAGCAAATTAAAATAGTACTTAATTACAATTTTTGTCACTATTCATTTTTCTGGTTTAATAAGGTACCTTGATACATAACAGTGATTATGTGTGATAAATGTTTAATAGCAGAAAATGAGGATAGTCAGTACTAAGCACAATCTCTATTTTCATGTCTTCAGTGCTAAACAAGGTGTACTTTCTTGTTGTTTTCCTCTTTTGTATCCTTTACGCACAGAAACTTTTAATAGGCATTGGATCATCAGGCAACAGTTTCCCTTAGATATGAACAGAGAAGATGAAGGTGAGTGTACACATGCAAGGTATTTGTCATACCAGGCTTTGTCTGTCCCTGCCTTTACTAAATGCAATTTTTCTGTGTTGCTTTTCTGGCTTGTGTGTACCTGCGGTATATAATGTGGGATTTGTGATTATGTAATTTTAAATGTGGCCACATCTAACCCAGCTCCATTTGCAAACATGAGTGAGTTAATGACAAGCAAGTCAACAGCAGACTTCCGAACAGAGCTTGATGCCCAAAGAAACTCAAAGGTGTGTGAAAAAGATTAAGCACACAACTACATACCTGCTCTGAACAGTTTCATTAACTGAAGTTTTCATCTCTGGGTCTCCTGCATTTCATATCCAGAGTTTCCACCATTTTTTTGCATCTTGTCAGAGGATAGGGTAAGTGGGATAGGACAGATAAGGGAGAAATTGATACACTGTACTTGTGTAAAAACTGATAACTTAGTGTTCTGTTTAAAACAATCATACGAATGTTGTAGGGATGTGTCTTCTCACCAATACTCTTTAATATATTCCTGGAATGAATGATAGCAACAGCCCTGGAGGATGAGGAGATAGACATGCAGATGGGTGGTGTGCGAATCAACAACTTGCATTTCACCAGCAATATAGTACTACTTGCTGAGAGATCAAATGAACTTCAGGCCTTGGTAAACAGAGTGGTAGAACTAAGTGAAAACCTTGATATGAAAGTAAACATTGAGAAGACTGAGATACAACACATAGGAAGGGCACCAAGGATTTTAACACTATAATACAAAATCAGAATCTTAAGCAAACAGCCAACTTTGTCTATCTGGGAGGAATTCTAAGTTCAAAGTGGGGAACTATTTCAGATGTCAATAGATGAATACTGATAGTGAGGGCTGCATTCCAGGTACTAGAAAAGGTTTGGTCAGCAAGAGACATAATGACAACAAAAAAATTACAAGTATATGAGACACTTGTCTTGAGTTGCCGTCTTTACAACTCTGAAACCTGGATAATGAAATGCTGCTCGGAACAGTGGCTGAATGTGTTTGAGATGACAAGTTTCAGGAGGATTCTAGGTGTCACATGAAGCGATAACCTGTAAAACAGCGATGACATTAAGAAACACCTCCATCTACAAAAGGACGTGACAAAGCGGTAACTCCTCATTTGTTTCCTTGCTTCCCAGACCCGAATAATAACACACAAACAATATTAATCACAACACGATTTGGCTACTAGCTTACACAGATTACTAGCTAGCTCTTACATCTTAAATTACCCATTTCTATTAATCTGTGTATCATTATGAGGCTGTGGCTTACTGGTAAGTTTCTCTTCCAGTGTCTTTCTTCTTTGGCAGCTACATGGACTCCCCTTGACTCCACTTACTCTCTGTATATATCTTTTCCATTCTGGCTAAATTCTGCCCTGCCATAGGCCAAGGCAGCTTTATTCATTAACCAAATAAAAGCAACACATATATAGAAGGGCATCCCACACAGCAACCAAATTGAGATAATTTGGCCATGTTATGAGATTGAATAACGGCAGATATCTGAAGATATCACTGCTTGGAGGAGTGCATGGGATAAGGTGAAGAAGTAGGCCCCCCAAACACTGACCAGACAGCGTAAAGGTAGAGTGCGGAGCCTTGGGTATGAGAATAACACGAGCAGTAGGACTGTCAAGGGTAGGAACCACTGGAGAACTGGCATAAGCAGGCTGCCCATGCATGCTGAAGCATTACCAGGGTAATAATGACAATGATGAAATGATGATGATGATAACTAGCATGAAGAGCAGTATTCCAGAAGACATTTCAAAACTGAGCAAAGCAGCCCAAGAATATGACTGAATGGGTATGAGTACTTACTGTGTAAGCATGAGGACTTGAGCCCAAGACACCTAAAATTCATGTGGAAAACCCAGAACCATCCACACGTGTCTCAGGTCCCAGTGTTGGAGGGCAGAGAGAGCAGATCCCAGGAGTTTGCTAGCCAATCAGCCTAGCGGAAATAGTAGTGACCACATTCAATGAGTAACCCAGTTGCAAAGGGAGAAAAAGGGTAGTGATAGAAAAAGGCATATTGTGCCCCAAACCCCCATATTTTATGCATATATGCAGACACATACACACACACACACACACACACACACACACACACAGAGAGAGAGAGAGAGAGAGAGAGAGAGAGAGAGAGAGAGAGAGAGAGAGAGAGAACTGTGTATATAAATTACAGTTTGAGTTGAAAATATAGTACAGCCCTTTCTGAGAATTCACAGAGACCCGGGGCAAAGCTTCAATACTGAAAAACAAACAAACAAACCAAGGAAAGACAAACAGAATTTGTGTATAGAATTTGACTGAAAGGTACTATATAATTCTTATCCAATAACACTCCACAAATATAACATTGAAATTGCTCATCTTTTTATCAAGTGCTCTCAGAGTTTTGAGATAAATATAATGTCCTTTAATCAATAAAACTTTGTTCAGTAAAATAAATACTGATATTTTAATTTAGGGGAATTTGAAGAAATTTGAACATGTGTCCAAATAAATAACTTCCCAAATTGTTTATTATTTCATTGTTTATAAAATAAAAAACTCAATATTTGTTTGTAATCCAGTTATCTACTTTAACTAGAAACCAACTCTCCTGCTATTAGTTTCCTTATCTGGAAAAAACCATAACTGATGCTGTGCGTATTATAAATACATTCAGTATGTCTTTGGAGAAATTGTTTAATTACGTGACTCAGTATGGATTCACTGAGACTAAACCCTTTCTTCAATATCATGTTGGTTGATAAAGTTGATTTAAAAATCACTCAGGTAATATTTGTTTCTTAAATGGCAATACATAATATGAGAACAGCTTTTATAATAAGCTCATAATGTTTAAAGTATGGTACCAAGAAGGAGAATTCACAAAGAGACCCTTAGTACAAGTGTTCATGGAAAGGAGGGTATAGAAATTGAAATCGCATTAGCGATGGCAAAAGTAGGCAGTGTTGTCTCTATCATATCACAAGTTACATAATTGTATAGAAAATCACCAGTCAACCGGTCTATCTGATATTTTCAAATGTTCTTAGTGTCAAGTGTACTTTCTTATATTCCTTCCTCCACTCTGCCCCCTCCCCATTTAACTCTTCCTTATTCTTTATTTCCTTGAACCTTTTATACCTCTTCATTCCGTCTTTGCTTCCTTGAAATCACCACTCAATGTCTAATTTCTGATTACCAGACCTCTTTAGGTATTTCCCATCCAACACATTATTGGGATGATTCAAAAATAACATCCACAAATAAGATAAAATATGTTTGTGGGTATTGTTTACCTCTCTTGAAATGATCGTTTCCAACTACAGTAATTTGACTATTAATATTATAATTTTCCATAAAACTCTAGTAATATTCTGTTATGTAAGTATACATATTTTCAATATTCTTTCTTCAGCTGGCAGACATGCATGCAGGCTACTTGCATTTCCTGGCTAAGGTATATATCAACAGCTAAGATAGATAAGCAGGTATGATTGTAGTAAAATAATGAGTCCGTAGGGTATGTATCCAAGAATATAATTATTAGATTATGTGGTTGAATTTTTTCTAGCTTTTTCAGGAACAACCACACTGATTTCTGTAATAGCTGTACAAGATTTTACTCCCACAAACTGAGAATAAGTGTTTTGTTTCCCTAATCCATGCCAACAATTGTCATTGCTTGTTTAGTTCTTTTCCATTCTGATTGGGGTAAAATGAAATCTCAACATATTTTTAATTTGTATTTTCCTGATGATTAAGGATTTGACCATTTTTTTTAAATGTTGCTAAGTCATTGGTATTTCGTCTTTTGAGAACATTCTGTTTAAATCCATACACTAGGTTTAGTTGGGTAGTTTTTTATGGTAATTTTTATTATATTTTTATTATTTATTAGTTTCTGTATATTCTAAAAATTAACTCCCTCTCAGATGTGTAGCTGGTAAACACTTTTTCCCCTTTTGTACACTGCATCTTTCAGTGATAATATTCATGCTGTATAGATGCTTCTGAGTTTCTTGAAGTCACAATTGCTTATTATTGGTCTTAACACTATTTGGGTCCCATTCAGAAAATATTTTCCTGTGTATTCCCCAAATTTTCCTTTATTGGATTCTGGATATCAGGTCTTATGTTGAAGTCCTCGTTCTGCTTGGAGTTAAGTTTTACTCAGGGTAAGTGTAGTGGTTTGAGTAATAAATGTTTGACATAGTCTTGGATAGTTCAGAACTAGGTCCCCAGTTGTTATCCCTGTTTGGGGATCTCTATGTGATAAAGCCTTTGTAGCCTTTCTGAAAGAAGAATGTCACTAAAGGTGGCATTTGAGTATAAAGAATCATACTTATTTCCATTTTGTTCTCTCTGATTTGTGCTTGTGGCCTATTATCTCAACACTCCTTTTCAGCTCCTATTCCTTGATTCCTGTTCACCATGCCTTCCACTTGCTGTCTTTGCCCTTCTATTATGAACATTTATAGCTCCGGAACTATTAACTACATTAACTCTCTTCCTTAAGGATGTTGATCAATGTGTTTGATCATAGCAACAGAAAAGTGACTAATACAGAGAGAGGTAAGGATACTGTTTCATTCCTCTATATACTGTAGTCCAGTTTGACCAACACCATTTGTTGAGGATACTCTCTTGTCTCCAGTGTATATTGCTGGTCTTTTTGTTAAAGCTTAGGTGGATATAGGAGTATGACTTTATATATTGAGTATCCCATCACATCTATCAGTGTGTCTGTTTTTGTACTGACACCATGTTGTTTTGTTACTAAAGTTCTGTAATGGTGATAGTTCTAGCAGTTTTTTTGTTGTTCAGTACTGTTTTGATGATCCTGTTTTTGTCTTTCCATGAAATACAAAATGAACTTTGATTATTTATTTTTAAGTTTCTGTGAAGAACTGCATTGAAATTGGGATGGTGATTATATTGAGTCTATACATTGTTTTGAGGAGGATGGTCATTTTGAAAATATTAATCCTATAAATCAATGAACATGGGTGGTCTTTTTTTCTTCTGGTCTCTTCTTCAATTTCTTCCTTCAGTTTCTTCAATTTCTCATAGCTGAGATCTTTTCCTTGGTTGGATGCCTTCTAAGATATATTTGAGACTATGTAACTGATATTGTTTATTGACTTTTGTAAGCTGAATTATCTCTGTATCTCTGGGATGAAGCTGACATGATCACAATAGATAATATTTTAATGTGCTTTTGAATTTGGTTTGAAATTATTTTATTGATAAATTTGAATCTATGTCAATCAAATATATTGCATTGTAATTTCCTTTTTTGTTGTCATTTGTCATTTTATAGTTTTGGTATCAGTGTAGTACTGGCTTTATATATAAAATTTTGAAATACTGCTTGTTTGTTTTATGGGGTACTTTAAAAACAGCTAGAGTTAGTTCCTCTTTGAAAGTCTAGTAGAATTTTTTTAAAGATTTATTTATTTATTATATATACAGTGCTCTGTCTGTATATATGTCTTCAGGCCAGAAGAGGGCACCAGATCTCATTACAGATGGTTGTGAGCCATCATGTGGTTGCTGGGAATCGAACTCAGAACCTCTGGAAGAGCAGCCAGTGCTCCTAATCGCTGAGCCATCTCTCCAGCCCATAGAATTTTTTTTTATTTTATTAGATTTTTTAAAAAAAATACCAATCCAAATTACCCCTCTCTCTCCTCCTCCCATCCCCTCCACACATCCTCCCACTCCACCCACATCTAATCCTCAGTGCTTTGTGGAAGGTCCAAGGCCTGCTCTACTATATCTAGGCTGAGCAAGGTAAACACCCAAAAAGAATAGGATCCCAAAAAGCCAGTACATGCAGTAGAGATAAATCCCGGTGCCACTGCCAGTGGCTCCTCAGTCTGCCCCAGCCATGCAACTGTCAGCCACATTCAGAGGGACTAGTTTGGTCCTATGCTTGTTCCTTCCCAGTCCAGCTGGAGCTCAGGTAAACTGTTTCAGTAGATGAACTCTTCCTGGTCTTGACCTCTTTGCTCATATTCTCATTCCTTCTACTCTTCAACTATACCTTAGGAGCTCAGTCCGGTGCTCCCATGTGGGTCTCTGCCTCTGTTTTCATCTGTTGTTGGACGAAGGTTCTATGGTGATAATTAATATAATCACCAATCTGACTACAGGGTAAGTCAAGATCGGGCCCCCTCTCTTCTATTGCTTAGGGTCTTAGGTGGGGTCATTCTTGTGGATTGCATTATAGGGTTAGCAGAAACCTGGAGCTAGAGAAATTCCTAGAAAAGTCTAGTAAAATTCTTTACTGCACGCTGCTGGCTTGGGCTTTCATTAGTTGGGAGACTTTACATAACTATTTTTATCTCACTGAATGCAATTGGTCAATTTAAATTATTTATCTCTTAGGTTAAATATATTTACAAATATATCCATTTCTTTCCGATTCTTCAGGTTTGTGGGATATAGACTTTTTTCCATTTTTAGATTCTTCTTGGTCTTAAAATAGAAATCAGAAATCTTTTATTTAAAAAAAAATATACACATAAGCACAAAAGGTGGGTGTGATTTTTAACATAAACATTGAAGTGTTTATCTCAGCTATGCTGATAACAGTAATTAAGTCTGAAAAAATATCTCCAAAGTGTACTTTTTGCCTCATTCTTTTAAAATAAGGTTTATTTGACAAATCTATAAACACTGACATCACATGAAGATATCAGCACATTTCTTTATAAAAGCATAGTGCGTGCAATATGATACACCAGTACAAATTTTCATCACACAAATAACATATACAGGTTACAATGAAATAAACATGTGGTTGTTTTCTATTCATATCGCTGTAAAGAAATGACACTTAATTTAGGTTATTATGAGTGTCAACATGTGATGAGATCAGTGTAACTTTCTAGGCCTATTTAAAGCAAGCATAACATCGAGACACCTCAAGTTTAATTAAACTTACCAGTCACCCATTCAGGCCTCAGACGAGGTGCACAAAATGTTTCTTAAACAAACCAGACCCTCTTTCTCTCCCAGGAAAAGTTACAGAAAGTGTTCATGATAACTTTGGAATACTGACACAGAATTGGTGCGTAATGTATTTATGTGTGTCTTTACTCTGGAGAAGTAAATAAATTAATGCTATGGGAGCTTCCCACTGATGTAGACCTATGGCGGGGTAACCCTTCAAATCAAATGCTACCAAGGTAGGAGACAGTTCTATACTAAATGTTCTGTCCTGTGAAAGCATCCTTTGTCTTGGATGTAAAGGTAGTAGATCTTTCAATATGTTAGAAAGAAGCTTTCCATACCATGACTTACAAGAGGACACATGAGCTTGCCTCCAACTCAGTAAGTCATCTCTCCTCAAAAAACACAACTAGTTTTGTTCACTGACTTCTTTCTCATGCCTGTGCCCCAAGCATACCAACAGTGAAGTAAAGGCTGAGTTCATGCCCTGCTTTGAAAGAGTTTCACGGGTGATTGTTCAGTCAAATTTAGGAAACAATCAAAAATGTTTTAATCTGTTCTCCTTACCCTCAGCAGCCTGAAAAATAACACCATTCTGAAGTTTTACCACTTGGCTGTTTTCTTGAATATTTGGCAGGATCCCAAAGGAATGATTATTTTTAAATGTTTTAATTTATTTGAAATAGATTCTTTTCTCACGTGATATGTCATGATTACAATTTCTCCTCTCTCTAGTCCTCCCAGTTTCTCCCCACCTCCCCTTCCTATCTTTCATAAGAAAACAAGCAGGATTTTAAAGGATGGTCACAAAATAAAATAGTAGATAAAATAGTAAGATAACACAAAAACTGACACAGTGGAACTGGACCAAAGCAAGCAGAAAGCAAAGACCCCAAGAGAAAAGAGAAAGGAGAGAGAAAAGAGATCCACTTGTTCACAAAATCAGGAATCCCACCAAAACTACATAAACAGGAAGTCATAATACATACCCAAATGACGTTCTCTAGACCAGTGCCAGCTCTGTGTGTGATGACTCAGTTTCTGAGTTCATATGAGCTTTATTCATGTGGGTTTAGTGTTTTCTTAGTATCCTTTATCCTCTCTGTTTCTTAATCTCTTCTTGGTTCCACGAGTCTGGGGGCAGGGAGATTTGATGACGAAATCACTTTAAGGGCTAAGTATTCCAAGATTTCTCACTATCTGTATTTTGTCTTTCTGTGGATCTCTTCACTTGATCCCATCTACTGCAGGAGGCTGCTTCTCTGAAGATGGTTGAGGGAAGAAGCACTGATGTATGAATACAACAGAATATCATGAGAAGTTTTTTTAATTGATTTTTATTGAGCTCTACATTTTTCTCTGCTCCCCTCCCTGCTTCTCCCCTCCCCTTCAACCCTCTCCCAAGATCCCCATGCTCCCAATTTACTCAGGAGATCTTGTCTTTTTCTACTACCCATGTAGATTAGATCTCTGTATGTCTCTCATTGTTGTCTAGGTTCTCTGGGATTGTGACATGTGGCCTGGTTTTCTTTGCTTTATGTTTAAAAACCACTTGTGATAACTGTCTTCCTGTATCTGGGTTACCTCACTCAAAATGATGTTTTCTAGATCCATCCATTTGCCTGCAGATTCAAGATGTCGGTTTTTTTTGTTTTTTTTTTTCTGCTGTGTAGTTGTGTAGTACTCCATTGTGTAAATGTTTCACATTTTCCTTATCCATTCTTTGGTCAAAGGGCATTTAGGTTGTTTCCAGGTTCTGACTATGACAAAAAAGGCTGCTATGAACATAGTTGAGCACATGTCTTTGTGGCACGATTGAGCATCCTTTGGATATATACTCAAAAGTGGTATTACTGGGTGGTATTACTGGGTCTTGAGGAAGGTTGTTTCCTAATTTTCAGAGAAATCACCACACTGACATCCAAAGGAGCTGTAAAAGTTTGCACTCCCACCAGCAATGCAGGAGTGTTCCCTTTACCCCACAGCCTCTCCAGCGTAAGTTGTCATCAGTGCTTTTGATCTTGGCCATTCTTACAGGTGTAAGATGGAATCTCAGAGTTGTTTTGATTTGTATTTCTCTGATTACTAAGGATGTTGTACATTTCCTTAAGTGTCTTTCAGCCATTTTAGATTCCTCTATTGAGAGTTCTCTGTTTAGGTCTGTAGTCCATTTTTTTTATTGGATTATTTGTTCTTTTGATAATGGATTTCTTGAGAAGTTTTTTATTGCTATTTTTTCATATCAATAGTATTCGGTTTGGAAATTTTGGGCTAGATAGTCTCAGGATTTTGGTCACCAAAGCAGTGTCATATATGGGTTTCATCTTATGGAGGGCGCCTTAAAGCAAATCAGATATTAGTTGGTTATTTTCATAAGCTTTGTGTTGCCATTATATTAACATGTCTTGTGGGCAGCATTCAATTGTAGATCAGCAATTTTTGCAGAGTTGGTATTTAAGTTTCTTGATTTTTTTGGTAGTGTCCAAAGGACCAGTTGTCCCACATGTGCTAGCACATAGGGGTAAAGGCATTATGAGGGTCCATCTTGAATTCTCCATTCTCAATGTGTTGTGTAGGTGATGCTCTCAGTAATGGGGCCTTGCTATCAGTTTGTGGATAGCAACTTTGTCTGACAACAGTCTGGAAGCTTCATTAGGTGAGAAGAGATGGTCAGCTGGAACTGTCTCCCCTAAAATTTGGCAATTTCATTTAGATCGCCTTCATATATGTATGTATTTTAGAGAGTCTTCCTCATTAGTTTTCTATACTACCTCTCAAATACCTTGCAATTTTAGCTGCTTTCCCCATAATTCCTCTATCATTTCCCCTTCCTTCCCCACCTTTCCACACTTGACCATCCCATGTGAACCCCTCATGGGTTCACATGCCCTTTTCTAAGGAAATCTATCTGCTTTTCACTCAGTACTCCACATTCTTTTACATTGTACCTAACTTTGGTGGTTCTGTGGATTGTATCTTGGTTATCATTGTCATAACAGTTAATACCCACATGCAAGTAAATGCATACTATATTTGCCTTTCAAATGATATACCTCATTCCGGATGAGTTTTCTAGTCCATTTATTTACCTTCTAATTTCATGATTTCATTTTTTATGACTTAATGATATTCCACTGTGTAAATAAATCACATTCTCTTGGTCCATTTATCCATTGACAGACTTCTAGGTTGTTTCTAAATTTGGATTCTGATAAATAGAGCAGAAAGGAACATTGATGAGTAAGTATCTATGTGGTGGAATGAAATATACGTTGGGTTATAGGTCCAAGGGTGGTATCGCTGAATCTTGAAGTAGGTCAATTCCCATCCAGGATCTGCTTTGTTTTCTAGGAATGGAAACAAAGAATGAGGAGAAGCCATAGCAAGTTGTCTGCTATAGATCTGGAAATGAGATTGAGGAATTTGACTTGGAGAAACTGATTGAGAGGAGAGGAACTGTAGTTACCCCACCTGCTTTTCCTTCCTTCCTTCTTTCTTTTTTGAATACCTTTAGCATTATTCAGTTTTTCAGGTTTTTTTGTTTGTGTGTGTGTGTTAGGGAACTCTCAAGTTTTTTTTTATGTAGACACTATTAATTTTCATTTTAGGATTGACTTCTTTGTGTCTCATATTTTTTGTATTTTATGTTTTAATTTTCGGTTAATTCTAGTAATTGTTAAATTTGCTTTTTGATTTTTCGCTTTTGCCCAAATTCCATTCATTAGTATGCTGTTTAGTTTGTAAGAGTTTTTCAAATGTATGTAGTTCCTTTTGTTGTTAATAGGAGTTATAATCACTTTTGGTCAGTCAGATACAATGAACTATGTTATTTCATGTTTCCTATATTTGCTGAGTCTTGCTTTGAATCCTAACATAAAATTGATTTTGAGAAAATTCCACTGTGTAGTAAGGAAAAAAATCTGTATTATTTTGTGTTTGGGTAGAAGGTTTTGTAAATGTCTGTTAGATCTATTTGACTTATTATGCCATTTAACTTCAGGATTTCTCTAGTTAGATTTTATTTGGATAATCTGTCTGTTGGAGAAAGTAGGGAATTAAAGTTTCCCACTAACATTTGTTTTGGGGTTAATTTGTAGTTTAAGATCTGGTAGTATTTCTTTTTTAAAATGCATATTCTCTGATTGGTGCATAAATGTTAAGACATGTAACTTTTAGTGGACTTTTCCTTTAATGAGTATGAAATAGTCTTTCCTATCCCCTCTGGTTAGTATTTGCTTTGAAAGCTACTTTATCAGATATTGCAATAGCTGCAATTGCTTCTTTCATAGCTCCATTTACTTGAACTATTCTTTGCATAATTTATACTACAGTCTTTTCTATCACTGGCATGAGGTGTGTTGCTTGTAGGTAGCAAAAACTGATCTAATCTCTTAGTCTCCAGGTTTTCAGTAGGGATTTAAGACTACTAACACGAAGTGTTGCTAGTGAAAAGGGTCTAGCAACCCTATCATTTTGTTTCCTTTGAGGTGTTATATTAGACCTTTTTTGATTTAATATTCTCGAATTGTTTATTGATTCATTATCATTACTGGTAATGTTTAACTGTCTCTTCAGTTATAAATATTCTTTCCAGTATTTTCTGTGGAGCTAGCATTTCAAAAATAAATTACTTAATTCTGTTATTAAGGAAACTTTCCCCTCTCTTCTTCCATTACAATGGGTAGCTTTGCCAGGTATAGTATTATTCTGGTCTGATATCTCCTGTCTTTCAAAATTTGTAAAACTTTGGTCTTTTCCCTGTTGGCTCTTACCGTCATCATTGAAAAATCATTTTTTCTTTTGATGGGTATGACTTTGTAGTGGCTTTATATTGTGCTCTTGAAGACTTGAATATCCTTTCTTTCCTGTATATTTATTGTTTTGACTATTACAGGATGTGGGGATTTTTTTCATCCTGACTATTCCTGTTCTTCATGCCTCATTGTTAGGCATCTCTTTCTTTGAATTGTGGTATTTTTCTCTGTGATATTGTTCAAAATATTTTCTGTGCCTTCGAACTTTACCTGTGATTTATAGGTTTGATCTTTTTGTAGTGTCCCAGAGTTACTGCATGCTCACTCTATTTTTGGGTCTTTTTAAAATTTGACATTTTGAGTAATCAAATTCTTCTATCCTGTCTTCCATACCCAATACTCTTTCTTCCACTTGATCTACCCTACTGGTGAGATTTTCCTAAATTTTCTATACATACTACTAAATTTTACACTTTAAATTTTTTAATGTGTCTTTTGTTTAGATGACATATTTCTTATTAACTTCTATTTTTATATCTTGAATTGGTTTTATTATTTCATCCAACAGTTTGTATTTTCACACACTTCATTCTGTTCTCTATTCATTTACCCCCTGAGTTCTCCACTCATGCTTCTCAATGCTGTTCTGAAAACATTGGCTTGCATGTTATCTAAGACTCTCTTGGGAAACATTGGTAAGGACGTTCTATCTTTGGCAGAGACTCATTCTTTCGGTTATTCATATTTGTGTATTCTCAGTGGGACCTTGCTCACTGGGATAAGGTTGTGCTTCTTGGGATGGGAATCACATCACCCTTTTGTTGAGCAGGTCTTTGAAGCTATTTCCTGGGCCTGTGCCTGCACTACTGTATGAGGCTTAAGGTTCTGTCTTTGAGTAAATCTGTACTGATATTATAATGGGCATCAGAAGTTGACCCATCCCAGCTTGAGCTAAATGAAATTTTTAGGTTCAGGATTAAGCCTTCTGTAGAGTTAGAATATTTTCAGAGCCAAATTTCAGGATTTGGGCAACAGCAGTGAGGAATTTTCCTCTGGCACCCGGTGTGGGCAGAGTTGGCAAAGTGAGTCAGGATCCCTATTTGAAGTGATGGCCACAGAAATCAAGCTCAAGGCAAATGGTTTTTCAGATAGATTGCCAAAATGAGTTTAGTGCCCCTAACTGGAGAGGGGCAGACTTCATGTTGCAATTGGAATTGGTGGTAGGAGTTATAAAAAAATTATTAGTGCAAAAAAAAAAGAATGTTTGCCTCAAAAGTACACCAGGCAGAATGGCTAAGATAAAAACAAAAACAAAAACAAACAAACAAACAAACAAAAAAACACTAAACATAGCTTATGCTGGGAGAATGCAGAGTAAGAGGAATACTCCTCCATGGCTGGTGAGAGTACACACTTGAACAGCCAGTTTGAAAATCACTGTGGTGGTTTCACGGAAATTGAACTCAAACTACCTCAAGACCTAGCAATCCACTCTTGGGCATATACTGAGAGGATGCACACTCATACCAAAAGGGCATTTGCTCAACTGTCTTCATAATAAGATTATTCATAATAGCCAGAGCCAGGAAACAACCTAGGTGTCTCTCAACCGAAGAATGGATAAAGAAAATGTGGTACATTAACACAATGGAGTACTACTCAGAGGTAAAAAAAAACAATAATATCTTGAAATTTGCATGCTGATGAATGAAACTAGAAAAAGCCATCCTGAGTGAGGTAACCCCAACTCAGATAAACAAACATAGTATGTACTCACACATAAGTGGATATTAGACATAAGGCAAAAGATAACTAGCTTATGGTACATGATCCCAAAGAAGCTAGGTAACAAGAAGAATTTTAAGAGAGACATACATGGATCCTCCTGGGAAGGTCTCCTGAAAAAATTGGGAGTATGTAGGGTGAGAAGGAAGGGTGAAAGGGGAGGAGCAGAGGAGAAGAGGAGTCAGGAGGTGAACATGAGGTGACAAGATGCTCAAGAAGGGGAAAGGACAGAGAGAGAGAGAACAAGAAAAGCGATATCTTAATTGAGGGAGTCATCAAAGGGCTAGCTAGAAACATGATACTACTGCAATTACCAGGAATCCACAAGGTGACCCCAGCAAAGACTCTAAGCAACACTGGAAATGATGTTTTAATTGTCAGTATCGAACCATCATCCAGCAACTGATGGAAACAGATACAGAGATCTACAGAGAAGCACCAGGCTGAGCTACTGGAGACTAATCCAAGAGAGGGAGGAACAATAATATGAGCAAAGGGGTCACAAGACCATGATGTTGATACCCTCAGAAACAGCTTATCTGAGTCAGTGAGAGCTCACCGACTCTGGACTGATAGCGGGAACCTGCATAGGACCAAACTAGGTCCACTGAATGTGAGGGACAGTTGGGAGACTTGGGCAGTTTGTGAGGCCACTGATAGTGGGACCAGGATTTACCCCTAGTGCTTGTTCTGGAATCTTGGAGCACATTCTCTTAGGAGGATATCTTTCTCGTCATAGATATAGGGGAGAGGGTCTTGATCTTGCCTCAAGGTGAAATGGTAGACTTTGTTGATGCCACTTGGGAAGCCTTATCCTTTCTGAGGATGGGGGTGGGAGAGGAGAAAGTGTGCATTGGGAGGAGGGGAGGGAGTGGGAACAGGCTTATCCATGTAAAATGAGAAAAGATTGTATTAAAAAAAATTTAATAAAAGAAAAACAAAGCATAAAAAGTAGTTATGGCCCTTAAAGTCGAACATTGTGGTATTCAGATTTGCTTTTTAAAATGTGTTGTGGGAATGATTGTTCTTAGGCATAATATGTGGCATGACATCTTGGAAAGCTAAATACCAGGAGTTGAGAGTGTTCACGTTAGTTCTGATATGGAAGCAGTAATCACAATAAGAATGCTGAAGAACGTTTGTTTTCCAAAACAACTACTTACTTTGTCTATTTTTTTTTGTATTACAAGATTGTATGCTTCACTTTGGGTTTGATGACCAAAAATACAGTGTATTTATTCATAAATTTATTTAGAAAATTAGATAGTAATAAAAAGGAAACGCTAAGTTTGGATCTGAATGCACTCCCTCTTAAACCAGCAGCTTCTATCTCTATGTAAATGATGAAAAGAATAAGACTCACACTTATCTCCTCTCGGCCCTGTGCCCAGTCTGAAGGTACCGTTGTTATTAATGAGTTATGCATGAGCCGTTCTTGCAGTAGAGCCAAGTCATGGCTGTAGCACAAGGTCTGATTAGCTGCTCTGTTGTAAGTCATCATTTCCCCTCTTCTTAGGAGGAATTGCCCTGTGGAAGTCATGCTGTGTTATTACAAGCTAAAACTAGCCTAAAGCTAGCCCCGGGGCCTTGTGGCTACTGCAATAGCTCAAGGCTTCATGTGAAAATGGGAATCTGTGTTTAGGGTTTAGTGTTTTAAAATCATACCTCTATGTGTTTATCAATTTCATCTTAAAGTTTTTTATTAGTCAGTGAACTAGACTGTGAAGCTGCCTGGGATTCAGCTTCAACTCAGGTTAGAATCTGCATCCCACTATCTCTTCACCACACTGGTCCACGTTCTTAGCTTCTTGATCACCAGCCTGGGACATGGACTGATTTAAGATGTCCATTATTCTTCTTACATAGAGTATTCACTTTACAGTGGAGTGAATTCACTGCAGGCCATCTGAACAAAAGAGGAGGGGTCATTTACTTTGATAGTTTTGAAATACGTATCAAGTTACAATTGAAAGGGGCAACTATTGAAAAAGTGTTTAAAATATCATGTACCTTGTGTGAGAGTCAATGAATATTAGAAATTTGAAAGGGTCTAAAACCATTGGGGAGAAAGCCACTGAGCATGCCAGTGAGTGATGCAGACTTGGTAACTTGAGGTGGGAAGGTCCTATCCTTCATGACAATGGCACCATTTTTTGAGTAGGACCATTCCAAGCTGCATACAAAGGAATAAGAGCTAAGCATAGCATGCATCTGCTCATCTTCCTGGCTGAATGTTCTATGGTGAGCTTCCTCATATTCTTGCTGTCACGATGAACATCTCCACACAGAGTAAATCCAAACAAGCACCTTATTCCTTAAAATGCTTTTGTAAGGTCTTTTATCAAAACAAGAAAAGTTACTACTGTATATGGTTTTATACATGGATATATTATCACAGGGAATAAAAAAATGATGACATATTGTGGAAAGTAAAGTTGCTTTCCTATGTAGATTATAGAATTGGGGTTTTTTTCTACCCAAACATACAAACATGAATAGATAAAATCTCCTGATAAGCCTTCCCAAGATGACACAATCAAGGGCAACTGTAAATGAATATAGCAAGCAATATTCACATTAAAAAATAGCCGTGAACTTTGGATGCTTCCCACCTGGAAATTCAGCCATCTATTTGTGAACCTCAAGAAACACCTAGGACTGTTTTCTCCTCTTGCTGTCCTTTACTTCTTTCTTCTCAACACGGAAAAGGTTAGAATAAAACAATTGATGTGACACATGAGAAACTTCACAGTTTGCTTTCAGCTCTTACCAAGAGCCTCATGATAAAACTGCCTTTTAAAGAAGAAGCTTTTAAACATGCTGATTGGGATTTTCAAAGTGCCCCATCTTGTAAGAATAGCAGTGGCGAATGCCTTCTGATGCAACAGTGAATTAAACAGATAAAACGGAAGGCTGTGGCAGGAAGGACTTACACTTCTCTATTCTTTCTTTCTCCTTTATCAAGTTAGTTTTATATATAAAAACATTCCAGTGGTCCTTTATGCTAAGCACATGCTCTCCCACAGAGCTACACCACCGGCTCCTGCTTTCCTAGGCATTTTAAAGAGCTTTGAGCTTTGATGTTCTGAAATTTACCTATATTAAGGCAGGATGTATATTTACTTCTGTTTACTCTTCTCAGGATCCAATGAGAATCTGAAGTATCATGAATTTTTAAAGCTCTGAAAAATTCTAATTTAGTGTCATTCCAAATACTGCCTCTCTCCAGTCTTATTTTCTACTTTGGAAATCCTCCTAGAAATATGTGGGTGTTCTTTATTGTATTTTTAAAGTACGGTAGGCTGGCTTTCACAGTTTTGATCTATTGTTTTTTACATCTGCGTTCTGGTTTTTTTCAAGGGCACTTTGTATTTCCCTCTTCAGCCTCGTCTCATCTGCAGCCTGTTCAATATGTATGTCTTAGCAATCCCATGCTTTGTTCAGAAACTCTAACAATCTTCTTTGTGCTACCTTCTCAGTGTTTCTTGTTTTCCTCTCTGCTGTCCTGACATGACTGCCTTGCCTTCCCTGCTTTTACCACAACTGATCCTCCCGCTCTTGTTTCATCTCTGTCACTTTTTTCACTATGACAGCAAATACAGGACAAAGTAAAGAGAAAAAGATTATTTGGTTTCATGGTTTCAGATTTTCTGGATCATGCCTGTTCTCTCTCAGTGTTTCCAGTTCTATGTTATAGCAACTCATCATGACAAGAAAAGATATTAAAGCAACTCAGATACAGCTATGGACAAATAGCAAAGAGAGAGAAGAGGGAGAAATTGAACCCTGCCATACCCTTTAAGGGCATGTTTCCTTCCTTTCTTCCTTCCTTCCTTCCTTCCCTTCTTTTTTTCATTCTTTCTTCCTTATTCTCTCTCTTGTTTAACTTATTCATTTTTATTATTTTTTAAAAAAGAAAACAGACTGTCTTTTTTTCATTTTGCATATCCAATCCCAGTTCCCACTCCCTCCCTTTCTCCCATTCCTTCTAACACCCCCCCGACACTCCCATCTACTTCTCAGAGAGGGTAAGGCACATTGCTTTGGGGAAGGTCCAAGGCCCTCTCCAATATATCTAGGCTGAGCAAGGTATCCATCCAAAGAGAATGGGTTCCAAAAAAGCCAGTACAAGCAGTAGGGATAAATCCTGGTGCCACTGCCATCGGCCCTTCAGTCTGCCCCAGTCATGCAACTGTCAACCACATTCAGAGGGACTAGTTTGGACCTATGCTGTTTCCTTCCCTGACTGTCTAGTGTTGGTGAGCTTCCATTCGTTCAGGTAAACTGTTTAAGTGGGTGTAACCATCATGGTCTTGACCTCTTTGCTCATATTTTCACTCCTCTCACTCGTCAATTGGGTTCTGGGAGCTTAGTCCAGTGCTCTGATGCAGGTCTCTTGCTCAGTTTCCATCAGTTGCTGGATGAAGGTTCTATGGTGATATTTAAGATATTCATCAGTTTGACTACAGGAAAAGGCCAGTTCGGGCACCCTCTCTCCTCTATTGCTCAGGGTCTTAGCTGGGTTCATCCCTGTGGATTCCTGGGATTTCTCTAGTGCCAGGTTTCTTGCTAAGCCCATATGCCTCCCTCAAACACCAATAGCACAGACACTGAGAACAACAGTAAATAAATGGGACTTTCTGAAACTGAGAAGCTCTTTAAAGCAAAGGACACAGTCAATAAGACAAAAAGGCAGCCTATTGAATGGGAAAAGATCTTTACCAACCCACATCAGAAAGAGGACTGATCTCTAAAAATAAAAAAGAATTCAAGAAATTAGCCAAAAAATTCCAAATAACCCAGTTTAAAAATGGGGTACTGAACTAAACAGAGAATTATCAACAGGATAATCTCAAATGGCCAAAAGACACTTAAGGAAATGTTCAACATCCTTAGCCATCAGGGAAATGCAAATCAAAACAAGTCTGAGATACCAGATACCATCTTATGCTAGCCAGAATGGCTAAGATCAAAAACATTAATGATAGCTTCTGCTGAAGAGGATGTGGAGTAAGGGGAACACTCCTCCATTGCTGGTGGGAATGCAAACTTGTACAGCAACTTTGGAAATCAATATGACGATTTCTTAGAAAATTGGGAATCAACCTACCTCAGGACCCAGCAATACCACTTTCGGACATATACCCAAAAGATGCTCAATCATACTACAAGAACATTTGTTCACCTATGTTCATAGCAGCATTATTTGCAAGAGCCAGAACCTGGAAACAACCTAGATACCCCTCAACCAAAGAATAGATAAAGAAAACATGGCACATTTATACATTAGAATACTACTCAGCAGTAAAAAACAATGACATCTTGAAATTTGCATGCAAATGGATGGAACTAGAGAAAATCATCCTGGGTGAGGTAACCCAGACCCAGAAAGACAAACATGGCATATACTCCTCATAATGGATAATATCTGTAAAACAAAGGATATTGAGCCGATAGTTCATGATCCTAGAGAAGCTAAGTAACACGGCGAACCTTAAGAAAAACATACATAGATGCACCTGGAATGGGGAAACAGACAAGATTGCCTGACAAAGTTGGGAGCATGGGGTTGGGAGGAGTATAGAGAGTGGACGGGAAGACAAGGGTAGAAGGGGAGGGGGAGGAGAACTTGAGGAAACAGTATAGTTGAAATGGAGGAAGACAGAGATGAGAGCAAGGAAAGAGATATTTTGATTGAAAGGCATGTTTTCAATGACCTAAACACTTTCCACCATCATGCACCTCTGGATTCTCCATTACCTATGAATGAGCTACCATTTCAGAAACTCTTCCTACCAAATTGCAGCACACACGCATACAGGATTCCTTATAGTTTCACATAAACCACTTTAGAACCATTACATTTTGAGATCTCTCTTCTGTCACATTCTTTCTCTGGGTATGTATTATATTTACTTCCCTTATTGCTTCATTCTCACATAGCTTTCTGAGATTCCCAGTGTCCTGGTGAGTCCACACCCTCTCTCCTCCCTCCTCCTACTTGTATTCCTAGCACATTTTGCTATGGAACAGATTTTGCTTATTTTTCTGTGCATCTGTCACTTACAACTAGAATATAAATCCCAGCAATGAGAGATTGTTAGTTTTTGTAACCTAAGCAACCAAAACAAAATTCCTGTTGTAATGGTCCTATGTTAACATTGGTTAAATGAAATGAATATATGTTGTTGAAAGTATACACTTCTTTCTTTATTCTTTAATTCTTTAAAGTGTATATTATCATATAGTCTGGTAATTATATAAAGTTCTTGAAGGTTCAGTGCTGATTTTTTTAAATCTTTTTTGTGTATGTGTGTGGCTTGTAACCATGTAGAGTGGAATTTTGGTCATGTTACTGCAGGTCACAATTTCATTTGAAAAGACCTATATTTAATAAGGCTAAAGTTTTTTGTGTTAGATTATATATATCTGGTCTTATGTTCATATTTACTTACAGGAATTTTCTAAGCCTTGATTTAGGACCTCTTTACAGGAGCTTCTCTATTGGTCCAAAAATACAATCAGCCTGCAAGTTCTTGTTTATCAGTCTCATAGCTTGCCAGCTAACTATTAGAATTTTAGTTGTAAGTCTAAGTTCATGAGTATGGTTTCAAAATGTCCGGACAGAGTTCTTATGGTCGCTGTGGTTTCTTAGGCATAGGCCAGTCCATCCCTTTGTAGACCTTTGATAGTGATAAGGCTGATTCTATTCTAGGCTCACTGGGAAGTAAGGGCTCTTAATAATGATTTTTTGTTTGTTTTCTTATTTTGTATCTCCTATATATTTAAAGCCTAGATTTTTATCCTCATTTCCCATAGCTATGGAACTATACAACAATATCATTTTACACGTGTTAACATTAAATTGATTTTGTGGAGAAATTTATGACAAAAATCATCTTTATAAAAGTACTATTGTATTATTTCTAGAAATCATACAACTACTAGATACTATAATAAAGTGCTACAAGTTATAATTTAAACACATTTTTAAAAGTGGAAAAGGACAAAATGGACATATTGGTAGAGTCATGTTCCAGTGTCTTTTTAAAAAAGATTCTAATTGAAATAAAATTGCAAATTGAAAAGGTGGTCCATAGGGAAATGGGAGGAAGGTAAATAGAGGAGATGGGGTGATATAAGTAAAATAACAATGTAGATGGTTTAAAAGCCATAAGGACAGATACTAAACTATTGACCTAAAACAATCCTAAAGTACTCAGTGTACAAATAAACATATATGGTTTTCATGAATCGTCTCATCTGAACTGATGGTACGTTCTCCAAGAACCAAATAACACCTAATACAAACCTCAAATCCAGACAGGAGGAGCCTCTCTTTTCAGTTATTGACTAAGGGTGTCTGAGACATTCCCAAAGCATTCAACCTGTTGCCATCATCTTGGGTTACTCCCACAGATAGGGTTGTTAAGTCCTATTGCTCAAGACACCATGCACTTCAGAAAAAGAGTCCAGAGACCCTTTAGCTAGAACTGACTCCCTTGCTCCCCTCCACCGAAGCCCTTCCATACCTCTGCCTCCTCTCAAATCAATAGCCTTTCTTCCCTCCACCTCCTGTGGCCCTAGGAATTACTCTGCTTGTGGTTATTTTTCTCTAACTCCTGCCTCCATTTCTACATAACTGCCTTCTTTGCATTTCTTCATCTTTCCACATGAGATTCCTTAGAAGAGCAATTATTCTGGATTAGGGATCGTGCCCCCATTGAAGTGTGACTTTCTTGTAATTAATTACATCTGCAGTTAGCTCATTCCTTTGTGTAGTCACAGGGTGGAAGACTGAGAGCTTGCATTGCAGTAGAGCAGCAGAGAGCAGAGTTTGACCAAAACCCAAAACTGCTATAAAAATTTGTTTCGCTGTAGTTCTCGTGTGTTCTTTCCATAGCTGAAGCTATAGTTTAAATAGCAGACTTTTCACTTTCATGTAAGGCTGGGAGTTTGGCTTCATGCTTGAAATTTCTGGCTTTCAAATATTAAGCACACTCTTATCCAGCTAATTGACTTGTTCTTATGACAAAGAACTTAGTAAAAGCAAGAAGTTAAGAAGGAAGAGTTTCCTGTGCTCAAAAATGAGGGTATAGGATGGTGGGAGGTGAGAAGTCATGCTCACAGCAGTGAGCTGGTCACAATGTGTGCAGACAGGAAGTAGAGACCAATGGACACCTCCTGCTATGCTTTCTCCTTTTTGTTCTGTCTGAAATCCCAGTCTGAGGTAGGTGCTGCCAACATTTGCACTGGGTCTTCTCTCAGAGTTGTGCCCAGGTATTTTTTCCATGGTTGTTCTAAAGTCTGCCAAGTAGGAAATCAAGATGAAACATCATGACTACTTACCAAGATTTCCAAACTTTTGCCATAAACTAATATATTTCTTTCCCATCTAATGACAACTTCTGAGTGATGTGGTTTTGCAGGCTACCAAGTGTAACCTTCTCAAGACTATGAAGCACAATTGAGCATGTACACGGGGGTGGCTACAACTCTAACTAAAATATGCTTAATGCATAAAAATACCATGCATATGTCCAGAATAGAGAAAATATGAATCACAAAGCTCCAAGTTTATGTCCCTTTATCCATAAAATAGCCCTTAGGCTATGATTTGGAGGTTATTAATCATTATCTTACACATATATCTGCAGATTGGCTAGATTTTCCTTCTCTGAATAGATTTAAATTAGGCTCTGTCTGTGAGAAACTGACGGACTTTTGCTAGAGGAAACTGTATGGATAAAAATGAGAAGTGACAGTCCTGATAGGAAGAGACAGAAAAATGAATTGCCAAATCAGTTTTAAGAATCCAAAAATCACAGCAATCTGGTGTTACTTGATGTTATTTGGTGCACTTTAGAAACTCAGCGGCACCACTATTATAAGTTTCTGCAACAACTGTGTCCTCTCAACACCTTGAACATTAAGAATTATAATCCATTGAAGTGAGTAGAAGAAAAAAAATAAGTATATTTCCAAAGTCCCAGACCTTCTTAGGTGGAAAACAGCTAGTTTGCACCAGAATGGCTGAACAGGGATCTGGAAATACTGATATGTGTTCATATTTCTTGGCAGCTAGTGTCCCATAGAAATACCCCATCCCACTGGTGTACTTACCAGCTCCACACCTCAGTCAGAACTTTAAAAGTAACAGCTAGGAGGATCAAAGGTGAAATTATTTATCAGAGTCAGATTTTGAAAGAGGTACTTCATTTTTGTTACATATCTTACACATCATTTCTAGTGCCATTTTATTTTAATCAGTAATGTCAATGATATTTATAAAGAACAGGATGTTAGAGATTATCCATTGGTGAACAGATGATATATATTCTAAGCAGAGAGTGAGGTATTGGAGGCAATAGTTGGCACTTCAGATGGCACTGTTAAGCATGAACTGTGTTTTTCTCTGCTGTGGACCTGACTTTGCATTTCTGAAAGCAGAGTTCAAATTAAAAACTGACTATACCAATATCTCACATCCACAGAGAGTAAGCTGGACAAGGACCAAACTCTTTAGTCTGCTTAGAAATTATGTTTTAGTTAAAATTGATAAAACTTTGGGATTTCATATATCTTTTCCTATAAGATCTTTTTATGTGGCCCAGTTCTGACAGTTTCTTAGTGACATGAGAATTACAAGGTTTTGACAAATCACTTTTCCAAAGCTGTAGAGAATTCTCCAAGTTAATAAGATCCCCTGGGGGCTTAAGAACTCAGCTATGAGTCATCTTTTCACACTTTTTTCTACAAGTTATATTTTGTGCTTTTACTGGGAAAACATATTCTTGAGGAGAACTTGCAATTGGAATAGACTTTTCTGAAGGTGGTTAATTTTTAAGCAATATTGGCACTATATCCAGTGGTCGAAATTTGTTGTGAAGCAATCATGAACAAATACTGACTACTAAATGTTTCATTGAAAGACTTTTACAAGACCAAATTTGTGAGAAATCCAAACAACTGTTTTGAAATGTACCAAATTTATCTTTTTACACTAATCATCTGGGTAATACTGTTACTTTTAAATAATATGATAAATAAAATGTTTTATATTTTGTTTAACCCATACTCTCATTTTCTATTTGTGTAATAAATATATGTTGAACATACTTATATAGTTATATGCTTATTTAATCCTTAATTCTTAAAATAATTTGTACTCCTTAGAGCACATTCAAACATTCAAAGTAATAACTCAAACAGTCACTATACAGAAGCAAGCATTGTCTCAAAATTTAAATAACAGTGGTTTATTTTTCAGTTGAAAATAATAAGTCCCCAACCCAAATGAACTTTGAGATAAGTCCCTCTAGAGAATTGTTCTTCCATTTGTAGAGCAAATTCGTTCTTTTGAGGATGATGACCCATTTCATGTATAGCATTTTATGAATCATGTGAGGACAACTTCCTTGTCCATCTTCATTATTTATCAAATGAAAACAAACAAACAACACTAACAAACCAAAACCAGAAAGAGTAGGAACCATCATCTTAGGATCGCCCAACTAATTTGTGTCCAAAGTAAAAACAACACTACCTCTCTTGCTTTTGACTATACTGATTTTTTCCCAGTGATTCTGTCACAGAACATGGGAATGTGAGGACCCTTCAAAGAGCAGTTTTCAAGTACTGACCCAGAATGCCTAATGATTCAACGAAGAATAGTCTCCCTTGAGTGTGCTACCTCTTTAAGGAATATATCTCTAAACTTAAGTCAAAGAATCAATTATGCATAATCACACATTTTATGAGCATTATATAAGTCAATTAGAACTGGCAGTAAAACAACATCTAGGAAAGACGATCTGAATTACTTTTATTTCTCTTCCAAGATCAGTGGTACAAAATCCCATTCCAGTTCAAATATCCTGAAAGTCCACTTGGCCCATCACAATTTCCCCTGAAATACTACATTCAGTGTGAAAATGGAAGCCGTTTGCTGCTTTTATAATTCCTTTGAGGTCTCTGAAATTCTAAATGCTATTATTGGCCAGGTAACAGAACAATAAAATGCACTAAGAAAGACATTATTGTAGAACCAGTACTTTAAATTTTTCTAAAAGAACCATAGCTTATTTTTTAAGAACTAGTGAAATATTATATCAAAATATCTTATTGCCAACAGGAAAACAGAAGTACAAGTAATAGATTTCATCATTACTTGAAACTTGAGACTTTTAAAGTATTCTCATTGCCTATGGTTACCCTCCATAACTACATGTTGATTATATTGAAGGAGAGACCTCATACTTTGGCTAAAAGGCATTAAAACTTCAATTTCAAACCCACTGGAAAGTTTCTTCCATACTAACAGACTTTTGTAGTGCCTGAAGGTGCTATGCAGACTGCTTGAGAGAGAAAAAATATCAATGGTCCTTTCTAGTGTGGGAACCTGCATGTGACAATACTAGCCTGTTAGGCAGGGTGGACACGCACAGGTAATAGTGGCATGGCCATTACATGGTAATTAACCGCTTTCTAAAAGGATTTGAGGCCTACTCGATAGAAGAGAATTTCATGTCTGGTACTATAATCCTGGTTAAAATTCCATGGCTAAGGAAGTCACAGGACATAAGGTAGAAATTGAAATTGTTATTTTGCTACATGGTAATGTCATCAAATTGCCCATAGATCTGGGCTGCTCTCAACCATAGTCAGAGACACTTTTTTTTCCCTCCTTTTTCATTTCTTTTCTTTTTCAGGGGACAGTAATCAAAGTAATGCTGCCCAATGGATCAAAAGGTTAAAAATAAGGGACTGATTAATAAGTAAAATATCAGATATTTCTTTCAACCATCCTACTCAGTCCCACCAAGACTTAGAGAATGACACAGAACAGAAAACAAAAGAATGTAGGAGCTAGACCATAGGGAGGAGTGCTGAAAAGCGCTATTTTCTAAGCGTGTTATTGTGGTTGCATACATGAGGCTACAGCAGCTCTGGTAATCTGCACAAAAAAAAGTAAAACTCCTGCATAGATTCAGAGGAGCTATGTAATATTTTACCCTTTATTTAAGGCAAGCATAAGTCACTGTAACTTTTATAATTATATTATAATCTGCTACAATATGTTACAATATATGTTATAGCATAATATATAACACTGCAAGTATTATAATCTATTTCAAGATGTAAAACTCTTAAATAGGTAGCAGAAATGGAGCCTGAAGTTTTGGTTCATAATGCCATTCTATCAGAGGAAATTCTTTCGAGTAAAGTGGATGAATTGCAAACTAAATTTTAATGAAAAGGTTTCAGCATTTCTTTGGTGCTTTTTAAAGCACACTTCAAATTGTCCTTCAAGGCCATTATTTATAAACTTGAAATGACCAAAGCCATTGTAGCCTTCACAGGAGTAGTGATCAGAGGCAACAAGTCAGTCAATATTAACTCTGCTTTATGTAATTCTCTGATGTTATTTCCTTTAAAACCTACTCATTTCTCCTCAGCTGCTAGGATGTATGAAAATATTTTAAAGCTGTATTAATTCCCATTTTAGAACAACCAGTTTCTGTTTGAGCTTTTTTATAGGGATTATGGGCACTTGAAACTGGTTGGTTGAAATCTGAGTTTAGGCGAGGAAGGTAGCTGGAGAATGAGGCATAGAGGGGGTTTTCGCATTCCCTGGTGCCCATTGTCTAAGCAAGCTCTCCTATTCCCGCAGCTATGCTTTCTGTGAGCTTTCTTTGCTGTTCGTGCAGACCTGTAACTAGGGAGATAAGAAACTATGGCAACACTGCCCTTCTCAAAGCAAGAAGGCTGAATGCACTAACCCCTTGGTCCTCTGACATAGCCCAGGCCCTCAGAAAGCTGTGACTGGCTTTTCCTTCACTGTCTGCTGTAATCTTCATAGTCTGTTTCCTTCATTATTTACCTCGGAATGATTTCACCAAATGAGAAAGTTTAGAAGCTATTGATAGAGGTCCAGCAGATTAGAAATCCTATGAACTCAGGTGAGTTAAGGAAGGAAGAGTATAAAACAATCTCAGCGACGTTCAGATCATACCCAGAGCAATGTGACATCCACTTGAAGAAGCAATTTCACAGGAAGATGGTGCCAATTTCACAACAGGACAAGAGTCTCACTATCTTTGTCACAACATTCTCCTTTATGAAAACTTTTTTTTTAAATGGACAGTTATTGTATCTGGAACTGATGGGGGGAAACCCACACAGGATGAATGAAATTAGAGGGAAATTATTAAAGTGTCTGATTTTCAGAGGCAGTGTGTGGTCCTTGACAATGCACTGAAAGAGATGAATATTTTTTTTAACCTACTTGCTGATTTTTCCTTTCTCTGCCTTATTGAATACATTGCTGTTGCTGTGACTGAATAGGGAGATTCTCTCCTTGAAGTCTGGATGGTGGCCAGCAGCATTACATTTTGGTCTATGCCTCTGGTGTAGAAGGGGTAGGTGGCTGCTGCTCTCTGTCCCCTAGTCTCTGCTGACCTGCTTCTGCCACTCCTGGCTTTTCTCATAAGCATCACCCCTGCCCTGGTGCTCACACAGTTGGCTCACACTGGAAGTTCTCTAACATTTTCAGCCTAGTAGTCACTGAGCAGCAAAATCGGATCATCCTGCACTCTGTGGTTTTGATGTCCAAGCCATCCTGGGTTTTCTTCTATTTCTGTAATGACAACTTCATAAAAAGCAGGCTTTGCACAAAGACTTTTGTTGTCATCCTTCCCCACCTGTGGGATGTTTCCAGTATTTCCAAACCATATACTAATGCCATGCCACACCATCTTTTTAGAAACCGGCAATATTCAGATTCTGCTGAGAACTGCAGTTGAAGGCACCCTGGTATCTGTATACATGGCAGGCTCAGCAGTAGACATTGGAAAGGCTCTTACCACATTGTGCTTTAGCAAGTGAAACTGCCTCAGAGTCGTGTAAACTTGGCTGTAAAGTTTAACCTCTTTGAGCTTAGATTTGCTATGATTTGGTAGCCTAAAAAGGAATCCTAATAATACTTACTTCATAGTACTAAGAGAGTAAAGAAAAATAATAAAAGAAATTTAAGATTTTTTTTCTAAGTTCTGAGTACCTTACAGGTAAGACAGTGTGCAGGCATAAACCTTATCAGCTGTATGATTATACTACTCTCAACACTTTGTATTACAAACTAATCCTGACAGAAATCCCTGAGTCTGAGGAAAACAGTCACTGTCCACTGACTGTAGAATAGGCTACTCTTATGTTCTTTCAGTGGCTTGGAAGGGAGCTTGTCATTTAACTGTTTCACTTCATGGAAGAATTCATAGTATCAGACTAATAGCATTAGTATTTAAACTTCGCAAATGCTCCTAAATGTCTTGGCCCAGGGAATCTCCTGTGGCATAGAATTTGAAATCTGTTTCGTACATTTGAACTACCATCACATCCATCACAAATGCAGACTTGAAATTCTTTCCATCAGAAGATATTTCTCATAGGGTTCAGTACAGGCCTTGGCTGACTTCGAAGGAAGAATATGGGGAGAAGGCTCCCTTAACATTGTTGGGCTGTGTCTGTTCTGCAGCTGCCAGGGAAGGTCATTGCAATCTGTATGTGTACTGTATGGGCCTAGCCACGATGCACATGCATAGTAGAAGTAGGTAACAGCTTTATGGCGATCTACAGATATTGAGGTAGACTGTGGTAGATCAGTAACTCCCTTTGCACCAGAGAACTCAGTATCAGATGGTTACATCCTATTAAACCTGGAGAACTGAGGGTTGCTGACAGTATTCAGCATTGTGAGAGGCTTATGTTAGAGATCTTAGTCCTTCTGGGCCTAGATTTCCTTTCTTATCATCTTACAATCTAAACACGCAAGTATATGCACAGTACATACACACATACAATAATATTTTCATGTGGATTTTTCCAAATACAAGTTTGATTGTGATGTGCTTGCTAATTTTACATACTAAAATTAATTATTCTAGATATAAATGATACTTTTTGGTTGTGCCTTTACTTGTGTGGAATGTGGTTGTATTGAAGAGATTAGAAATGCTTTTTTTACCTATAAAATTTATTTGGTGTTTCTTGGAGTACAAAAAAATACTAGTGTATGGAATGGAGGCTGGGGTAGGAAGAAAAGAGGCATGGCAGCGGGGGGGAGCTATACTGTCTACAATCATAGGTCAGATTCCCTGGCGAAGAAGTTCTAGTTCTACGCTCACTAGTTCTACGCTCAAAGTGCAGGCTCTGCAGCAGGCACTGAGCCTTCTGACCTTTCTCTAGATTGGCAGGTGGAAAAGCTTCAGAAAATGGGTCCTTTAGGTAATGCCTAAGGAGAGTTAGGTACACAACAAAGCCTGTGTGAATAGAGCAGCAGGCACTGGACTTTTTGACAGTCTCTAGTACAGCAGGTAGACAAATTGCAGAAGAGCAATGTTTTAGGTTGTTCTTGTGGGGAGTGATTCTGGTTGGAGATAGCAAATTACTCAAAGGAAGAAGAATTCCAGCTTGACTTCTGACTCCCATGTGATAGTCTGAGCAGAAGATTCAGTATGTACCAACTGGATGAGTCTTAATACTGGCATTGCTCAATATCTGTGTTTGACAAGTCATTTTAAGTCTCTGCCTTTCTGCTCCCAAATTGTAAAACTGAAGTAACTATCAAACACTCATTCAGTTACAGGGATTTGAAAGATCTTTTATATGTTCATTCTATGCAGAACCATGTCATCAGATATTTGTAACTGATGATATGGGACACAAAAGACTTGAGAAAACTTCCAGGAACTTTATTGACTTTTTCAATTATATCGAATCTTTGTATCCAAGAAGACTCTCATTGTTGCCAGCTACACCAAGAAAGGCATTTCCAAGCATTACACAAACATCAATAATGTGGTTTTCCTTTATAAAGAATGGCAGTCTGGAAGAGAAGACCAAGATCACTGTGGAGGTGGCTGAAGAGGCTGGATGTCAAAATCCAGTGAGTCGGCCTCTTTACACTATAGTCTAAGAAATAAATGTTGATAGGCAATCTTCCCAAGGAAACTTCTATGATAACATGTCCTTCTGACTAAATTTGCATGCTTATTATCAGGGAAAGCAGATATTACAACTAAAAGAATGGAATTAACTTATTGTTGACTTTCTTTTCTGTATTAACTAAAATGACATTGAGAGAATTCCCCTTTGTTAAGAATGAATCATAAGCAAACATTTTTATCTTGTGAAATAATGTACCTTTATATATGCCTTTATAACTATCTTTTCTGTTATCACCTATATTCATTTCTTTTGAAGACTAACTGACATTTTAAATTAATTTTACAGTTTTCTTCCATTTGAAGCAAATGATTTTCTTTCACTAAGGATGGAATAAATTTTTCTTTGTAAGGAAGATGAGTACACTGAAGACATAGGATTAAAGATTGCACCTAGGCAGTAGCTAAGCTGATTACCATGTAATGAGCATGTTTAGGAAACATAGAACTTGATATTCTCAAACTAATTTCCATTGTCATGGACCAAAGTTTTCAGAATAAAGTAACATAATGTAGGCTGGAGAACACAGTAACTTGTTATTGATAAGTGGACTTCTAATGGCAAAATTAAAACCCTTGTTTAGTTAATATACATTGTAATAGAATAAAGATAAATTGGGTTATAGCTCTTAAAGTGTGAGGTCAGAACCAACAGCATCAGTCTTACCTTGCTTCTTGATAGGCATCCAGTTTCTCAACATCTGCCCATTTCTGTACAGTGAGAAACTCTGGGCAGAAGGACCCAGTAATGTGTTGTTAATTTGCCAGGTATTTTTTCATGCTCATTGAAGCTTCAGAATAAAGGATTTTGGAAGAACATATGAAACTGACAATGAATTTCTTAGCAAGTTTGTCTCATGATATTCGCTCTCATGAAAATAATCTTGAATATGACCTTGGCCTATTGAGTATTTTTGAATGATTAGAAAGTAAAAGAAAATGCAAATTTCACTTTAAAAGAAGTTTTCTTTAGTAGAAAAGAAACTATGCATAGTGAAAACTTGATTACTGTAATCATTTTGAGGTTCTTTGCTATTTTTATGTTGAAGCAAATTAGCTATATATATAAATTTGTGACTTTCAGTGCAATGAAATATGGATATCTATTTCCAAATATCATGGACCAACCAGTAAATAGTTCCTATAGTGTTACCTGGAAACTGGTGATTTTATTTGATACTTCTCTATATACATTATTAGTTAGTATATGTAACAAAATTATTCATAGCTGTAACAAAGTACCAGAGGCAAGCTACTATGAAGAAAAGGCACATACTTATCTCACAGTTTTGGAGGTTCAGGACTTGTCATCAGCACTGATTCAGATATGAGGAGTCACTGGTGACTGTCATCTCATTCAAGATGACAATGGCAAGAAAATGTTCAGCAGCCATGAAACAAATGGAACTAACCAGAGTCTGTCAAAGTACCCTAATCCAGTCTGAGGGCAGGCCCCTAGCTTACCTAAAGACCTTTCACTATTCTTTACCACCCTAAGATCCACAGATGCATCACCTTCATGCTGAGGATCACATTTACAAGATATGGATCCACAGAGACAACCAACATCTAATCCACAGTATACACATCATACCAGATGATAAGGTAAAATGGTTGACAGGCAACACTGTTGACTAGACTGTTAGGAATTTTTCCTAACATGAGCTCTCTGCCAACGCAAAAATCCCAATCAAGCCGAGATGGCTCAGTGGTTAAGAGCATTGCCTGCTCTTCCAAAGGTCCTGAGTTCAATTCCCAGCAACCACATGGTGGCTCACAACCATCTGTAATGAGGTCTGGTGCCCTCTTCTGGCCTGCAGATATACACACAGACAGACTATTGTATACATAATAAATAAATATTTAAAAAAAAAAAAGAAATATCCGGTTTTAATGGGATTCCTGCACTCTCGGGTGGCCTCGGGAGAGGAAAGAGACCAAGTGTTTCTCATTTGGGAGCTATCTTAACTACCCTGTAGGAGTGGTCCCAATACCCCCAGGGCATGCTGAGATTTGGAGTCCAGACCAAAGCAACTCCCAGGTCAGGGAGGCTGGGACGGATGCTAGGGACTGGGGACTACACCCCCAACTTAACATGGACCAGTGTCAAACTTCTCATCCTATTGAGAATCCTCCTGCAGAGATTTTAGAATTATATCCTATATGCTCAGTGTGAACTGTTAGAGGAATTATAAAGTCATGTAGATCAGGCTGAATAAGCCATAAGTACTTAAAAGTAGAAAATGAGAGGCTCTAGAGGAGTGGTTCTCAACCTTATTAATGCTGTGACTCTTTATATAATTTCTCATGTTTTGGCAGGCTCCAACTATAAAATTATTTTTGTTGCTACTTCATAACTGCAATTTTGCTACTGTTGTGAATTGTAATGTAAAAAACAACAACTGTGTTTTCAAATGGAAAGACCTCCCATGCTCTTGGATAGGTAGGATTACCATAGTATAAATTGCAATCTGGCCACTCAAGCTCAATGAAGAGAAAATGGGAAGTAAACAGATTCCCTCTGTATGCTCTGAATGCCATTGGTTAATAAAGAAACTGTCTTGGGCCTGTGCAGGGAATAGAAGTAGGCAAGGAAAACTAAACTGAATGCTGGGGGGATAAAGGAGGAGTTAGAGAGAAGCCATGTAGCCCTGCCAGAAACAGATGCCAGTATGCCACAACCATGTGGCAATACACAGATTAATACATAGATTAATAGAGATGGGTTAAATTAAGATGTAAGATTTATCCAATAAGAAGCTAGAGCTAATGGGCCAAACAGTGATTTAATTGATAAAGTTTCTGTGTGATTATTTTGAGTCTGAGCTGCCAGTAGAAAAATGTACTAGCAGCCCCTCTTACAAGAAATTGGTGCCTACACGGCCAACTAAAATCCACTTTAAACCTGAGAGGGCTTGCAAAAGAATTCTAGACACTAAAAAACAAAGTTTAGCCACATTTTTTTTACGAATTGGCTTTGCTTGCTGATGGCATGCTGCAGCTCATTTAACAAAGATTTTCTTGATTCAGCAGTAGCAGAATAAAAGCCACAGTTTTGAAATGCCAGCTTTCTGGGCTGTGCTGCCAGTGCGAACTCTGACTCTTTCTGGAGGTCCAACTAGGGAGCATTTTAATAGGGTTTGTGAGCAGTCTGCTGCAACTACTTAATGGCTTGACTTAAACATACTGCATACTTGAGGTGGGTGGGCGTGGCTCAGAGGCAGTGAACAGACCTCCTCTACCATGTTGGACTGGGTGGGGCAAGCAGGCAGTGCCATATTTGACCTAGCAATGTCGCAGCTTAGGTTTCAAAGAAGCACTTAGCATTTTAAGAAGTGCTCCTGGACAGAAAATAATTACAGATATACAATAAAGAAAAATTCAGATAAAAAAGGCCTTTAAATGGGTCACAGTGTTGGATAAATGTACATAAACTTGGGAGAGAGAAGAAAAAAGTGTATAGAGAGTTGGAAAAGAAGTAAATTATTTAAAAATATTAAAGTCTTTAAAGAGACAGAGTACAGACAGTCATAGATTCAGGGTGATCAAACTTTAGATGATAATATCAATCACTTGGTATACCACACCCAGTATATGCTGCTCCATCATAACTCATCATACAACCCTTGTATCATCAGTGTAAATTAGCAAGAGTAAAACCAAGAATGTTCTTGGATTTCAGATGTTCTAAGAAGGAAGATTGTACCACCTGCCAAACATAAGGATTACTTATATATATGGAAGGCAGTAGGAATTCTTTAACCAAGATGAACAATGTATTATCCAGGCTAGAATTCCTGGGAAATTGACCATGAACTGAGGGACTAGGCACCCTCCAAAAATGCAGCTCATGTGAAAGTCTCCTGCTGTCTTCAGATACTCAGTTTCCCAGGTGATGTACAAAACCATTTCTCCCCAGGTTGTTCCTACTGTATTATAAGTCAGGTCCTGAATCAAGGCTCACTCCCTTTTTCCAAATCTCTCTGTGACTGGAGAAAAACTATGGCAACAAAAGCTGTCCAAGAGTCAAAATGTGCATGCAGGGCAGCCATAAGCATCCTGAGTACTAAGAACTAATCCAGCCAGGATCGTCCATAGGGCATGGATGACTCTGTCGGCTTCTTCACAGAGCAGCTAGCTCTTCCTAGTTTCCTCCCTTTTCCTTCCAGCCCTTGATAATCATTTTAAACTCAGTTCAGCAGAACAAAGTGTGGGTAAGCATATCATCCTCTCAGCCAGCGACTAGATATTCCCAGAGGAATCTACCTTCTGTTGTTAGAGTGGATGATTCACACAGAAGGCTGTGTGAACTACAGTGCAAGCCCAAAGGAAATTACAATCTTATTGATAAGCCAACTGGAAATTTTGACTTTGCAAACAATATGGCAATTTCTATTTAGAGATTTTAACATCATAACAATGATCACTTTACTATTTCTCTTACCAAATAGTCAATCTCATATATAGCACAGTAATGTATATTTTGATACCCTCAGGTTTGAATTGCTTTTTTTTCTTTCTTGAACTAAGAACTATAGTATTTTGTCCCACTGGCATATTAACTCTTTGTGTGTGTGTACGTCTGTGTGTTAACTTTTAATATGACAAATTGCAAACATGGAGGCTATACAAAACATCTTATTTTTCCCTTTCCCATTTTGCTGGAATCGGTGTTTAGTAGTTTAACAAGCTCTGTTTAGCAATCGTTGTTCAATCAACAGTGTATTTTGAATGACAAAAATACTCATGAAACAAAGCAGAAATCTTTCTGTTATACAATCCCCATAGTAATCACATTTTTGGAATGACCATGTTGATGTTTGACTCATTTCTGTTCTGGTTATCCAAAATCTTCACTCTATAGTTATTCAGAGAGTATGTGCCTCTGACTTTGTAGTAAAATTTATTATACTTTTACATATTATTTTGAGAAAATTTTAGACTTAAAACACAATTACAAAATACTGCTGAAATATTTTGATTACTTTTTCCCAGTTTCTGTAGTCTGTTAATTATATTTTTTAAAAAATGACAAGTGGTCTAAGAGAAATTAAACTTAGCTCAATAATATGAATTAATGACCAGAACTTATTATCAAAGGGCAGACACCTACAATTTCCAAAGGTCAGGGATGGTATAAAGTGGTCTGTGGGAAAGCCTTGTCTCCTGCCCATCTTCAGTCCTCTTCTGTGTGTGTCTGTCTCTGAGGCTTCCATCCTGCAGGAGTTGATGCTCAGATATAAACCTTTGTTGTGTAAGCCAATGTAATAAACTGTTTTAATAATATACACATTTACAGTCAATTGATTCTGTTCCTCTAGATAATGCTACCTTAAAATACAATTTAAAAAATAATGTGATCCAGGATGCAATGTAAATGGAGACTGCTTTTTTGTTTCTTGGCCACCCAGACCTGAATAATCACACAAAAACATATTAAGTACAACATTGTTTAGCCTATTAGCTCAGGGTTATTATTAACCAGCTCTTACAACTTAAACTAACCAATAATTCTTATCCATGTTTAGCCGCATAACTTGGTAACTTTCCTCAGTGCAGCATTTTCATCTTGCTTCCTCTGCATCTGGGTAACTGCAGACGGAGACTTTCCTCTTCCCAGAATTCTCCTAATCTGGTTCCCCTGCCTATATTTCCTGCCTGGATACTGGCCAATAAGTGTTTTATTAAACCAATAAGAGAGACAAATCTTTACAGGATATAAGAGCATTATCACATAGCACTTGCCCTGTTTTTTTTTTTTCTTTTCAAAATAAGAACTCTGAATCTAATCTCCTCTGTTTAGCTTTTTTTCTGAACATTATCCATAATAGCTCGTAACCAACACTCTAAACAAAGACAAACATCTATAATCCATTTCGGGGGAATGTGAGCATATTTTCTAGGTAACTTACTGCTGATTGGGGATGCTAACAATCTTATGAGGACCTAAAGAAAATTTAGGATTATGGTCAAGTCCTGACTTGAGTATTCTGTGGGCCTGGATCATCTCAGCCAACAGTCTTGAGGCTGTTCTAGAAGTAGAGCTCAAAGGAAACTGCCTCAGAGGTGTTCTGAAACGTTGAATAATTTGGGCCATCTGTTCCCCTTGTAGATTTTTCAGGGGGTCTTTCTTAACCAAACCTTAATTTTCTTACACCACTGCCTCTTATTTCCTGTGTAAACAAAAGCAAACTCTCTTCTCCAAAGATGTAACTCAAATAAGATCTGGTGATAAGTTCAAAGTGCTGAGGTATATTCGATCTATTAATCATTTACATTTTATAAGTCTCACATAATCTGAAAATTATCAGTTTTGTTCCATCTTCATTTCTTGATACTTCTCAAGAGTGTGGGTAAGTGAAATTTTCAAATGTGTCTCATTTTGTTTTGGGTTTGATTTTGATTCTGCTTTTTAACTATTTGTTGTTGTTGTTGTTGTTACCCTTATATTCGGCATAGAGATTTCTAGAAAGTATGCCATAAGAGTCTGTGTCTCACACACAAAAGATGTGCCTCTCACTGCGCCACAATTTGTACATGTGTCCATATTCACATGCATTCACTGTGATGCCCATCTTGAAAATTTTCTATGGATAAGCTACATTTTACTTTTTCTTCTTGAGGTTATATGAATACACTATTTCTGCATAAGCTTTTGCCCACTAATTTTAGTGAGCTTCTTGTAAACTTGCTTCATGTAAATATAATTATGAATACTAATGGTTTTCTTAAAGTCCTGTTATTTTATCTTTGCATTTTAATCAGTATACTTCAGTGAAGAGAGGATATTCTTTGTTTGATTAAGTTATTATGCTACTAATTATTATCTATTAACTTTTCTTTCCCAGTTTGTTGATTGTTGTTTACTGAGGCCTTTTGTAATGCCCCTACCTTTCACTTCGTTTTGTTTTCCATTTCCTCATCTGATACTGTAGGACGCAGCAGGTTTCTATTCGTCTCTCCCCTCCTCCCTCCCTTCCTTCCTCTTGCATATTTGCTATATGTGGAATCAATTGGTCCTAAAATATTCTCAACCTTTTAGTTAGAGAATGGTGTTTCAGAAATCAGCATCTAGGAGCTTATTATTTTCCTTGCTATCACCAATTATTTTATTACATAATTTCAATAGAAATTGTATTATTTGGTAATCATTCCTGAAAATACTTGTCATCATAAATCTTGAGTATAGGCAAATTCTAATCCAGTACTTGCAGCTGAGTGTCACTGGGCACTGTGTTGTGGTGAAATTCCATTGTCTAGTATAATACAAGACACTTAGATATCCAAACCAAAGATTTATAATGTATTCCAATGAAGAAAATTTCCAATAATTGAACATAAATTAAACTTACTTGCTCATGCCAACCCAATAGCATTCAAAGATAAACTTCAAAAACATTTTTCCACTTTTTCTTCAAAACATAGACCAAATCCAGCAGAAGGAGGAAGACGGTTTGAAAATCAGATTAGGAAATGCCACTTTAAACAAAATTTCCTATTCTAATCATCTGAGAGTCATCAATAGTTAATGAGATGTTGGATATAAGCTACTTCAATTCTCACACTTTGGGCTAAGAACCTAACACAGTTGTCAATGCTTCCATCAAATCTGGTAATGGAGTACTTGTTACATACAGCCACACTCAGATCACCCTGTCTCTCTATCTCTCTCCTCCCAGGCTCTTGCTTAGACTTATGGGAAACATAAACACACTGACAAATTTTCTAGGCCTCACTTATAAAGCAACCTGACTTGTTAACAGTCATCTTCTTTGAATATGGGCCCAACATTTATAGTTTCATTTAAATTATTTTGCAAGGCGTGGACAGAAGCTTTTTAGAAAACAGCATGCAGAATTTTTGACAGTAGGAATCTACTTGACAAATGAATTAAGTGGAAAATAAATATATATTTTAAACATAAAGTCTTTAAGGATTTTTTTCTTAAGAAAACAACATGTACTAATTCTACCACAAGTTTTAATTTATTAATTTTAATTCATAAAGAGCATTCATCTTTTGGTTTTACTTTGTTCTGTCAGGTAATTGGAGCCACCTGAGACTGTGACACAGTTAATTTTTAAATACGAACTATGTGAATATTATGACTTGTTAAAAGACATGATAAGGCCACAGTGAAACATTCATTATTTAAGTTATAGTAAACATCTCTAATATATCCTGTGATAATTCTATGTTAACTGGAAAACAAAGGTGGAAAAAATATTCAGTGTGCAAGTTTGTCAGCACACACTTACATTTTCACAGGCGACGCAACAGCTTCTCTCTGAAAGTTGCTCATTTGTTGTTTCTAGTTTGTATGCAAAAACTTCAGATACAGTAATCATTTTAAGTTATCACAGTACACTGATAAAAAACAGAAAAGCCAACAAATGTCCAACTTGGATCTAAATTCAGAAATGAAGATTATATGATAACAGAAGGTGAGATAAAACAGAAGTTTCTTAATTGATGTAGCAGACAATACTTTGCACAAAGTAACTATATCAAAATAATTTCTTGTATAGCCTCTTATGTTTTAGTATCGTATAAAGGTTAAGGCAGAAATCATAATCACCACATACGGGGGAGAACAAACAGACAAGACTTAGTCTAACAAGCTGAGTCCTAGGAAACTTAAAATGGACCCACTTGAACTAGATGAAAAAATGTGTGACTGTTCAGCTAAGAGATGAGTAGTTGGCCAGTTCTGTCTGTCAGAACCCAAGCCTGGTATCAGTTTCTTCTCTTAGCTTACTCTGAGTATAACCTTTTGCTCATTTGTGTATTGTAATAACATCTTACCAATAAAACCTATACCTCCATGCTAGACTTTTATTAACTCCAGACTGTAGGCCCAATCAACCCTTCTTTCTGCACCTGAGTATTCCCAGAATTTTAAGAGGTTTTTTTTTTTGTTTTTTTTTTTGCCCCAATTTGAGCATTTAACCTCACCTCTTTTCCTAGCCAGATCTTTGAGCAAGGGATCAGATTGCGGGAAAATGCAGGAAAAACTTTGGGGTGAGGAGGAATTTCTGAATGAGTTAAGTCCTGGAAGAATCTGTGCTGTTGACATGGGTACATCCATGGTGAGGACTCCAAGGACTCAGATCCATGGGTGAATCACAAAGCCTTCCCTCTGGGTGAAGTTCAGGTGGTAACAAAGACTTCCTCTTGTTCATGTGCTAACATTGATTGTGCAGAATAAGCACACCACAACTTTTTCCCTTTCCCAAGATATTAACTACATGATGGCTGGTTCCCCAAGAGACTGCTCCTACCTAGATTAATAAAGTATATCTCCTGTTTCAGCTGTATATAACAAACTCTGTTTACTTGATTCATCTGTGTGTAATAATGCTGCCTGTCCATTCAACCATATGCAATAAATATACTGACCTTTGGAATGCTGTATGTGCTCCAACAGAGAGTTCAGTCCACCCAATCCCAGATTTTCTACATGTCTGTGTTTGTTCTTTCTCCATTTCCTTGCTATTCCAATCACATCTGTCCATGGAGTTATGCTAGAGAAGACAAACATGTTAGCACATCTCGATTTCCACCTGAGTTACTGCAATCATTTATTTCTTAACATGTTCCAGGAGCTCTTTTAAATGTTTGGTGACAATCATCTTTAAGGTCAAAGAACAATGGGAGATATCAATCAAGTTCCTTATAGCATATCCCTGAAAATTTGACATTTGAAATGTTTTATAATCCCCTGATTATTCTAAGAAATATTGGTTAAGAAATCAGGGCAACTGTTGTACTTTTATGATTCTTCTTTTAGAACTAAAATATAAAGAACCAAAGGATGGTTAAAATGAATCATAGGAAAAGGATGGTGGCACTAGCAAGGTATAAGGATAAACCTAATTATTCATAGCTCATAGCTGGCTTTGCTGTAAGTGTTGATTCAAGACCTGGTTTGTTAATAATGGTGAGTTCTTAGCACTGATAACATAAATATTATTAAGTCTGCAGTGATTGTGCATCTTATACAAATCTTAACAATGATACTCAAGATATAAAAAGTTTTCCAACAGACTATGTCCTTAAATTGGTGAAATTAGAGTGTATACTGTTATTATCCTTCCTTAGAGAACTGAGTATTAGGATATTTTAATACAACTTTATAGTATCTAGAGGTGATTTTCTGTGATTCAATACTTGCTTTAGCCTACAGTTGTTTGCAAAAATCTTCACAAGACATGTGAAGAGAAGCAGATGTTCATATTTGACAGAAAGTATTTTAATAAAAATTCAAAACATTCAAATCCCAAGAGGAAAAAAGCAATATTCACTCCTACATCAAACTAAAGTCATGTGGGTAGCACAGAATACCTTGTGCTTAGAGATAAGCACTAAGAGATCCAGGATTGTTAATACACAGGGTTGTCTCTTCAAAGGGAGAGATGTATTACCCATTTTCTTCCCAGAACACTGGGAGCAGATGAATTTAATAACCTGGTGACCTTTGTGCTGTCTGTGTGACCAGGACCATACCAGATCCTGCCCAAGACCCTAATCATGAGCTTGTCAATCTATAGAAGCACCTTTATGGAAAATGTCATGTGTACTTTACAAAATGTTTTTATGCTGTTACACCTTAAAGTTTATTGTGCACACAGGATTGAGTTGTTTATCACGGCACAGATTTTCACCAAATTTTTCTGTGCTTAAATATGCCTAAAATAAACTGTTTGGGGTCAGACTCTCAAAGTTTGAAACAACATTGGCTACTGAGTCATGTTAAAGTGAACTCTGATCTTGCCTTCCATGGATGAACTGAACTCAGCTGAACATGGTAGTGACAGAGACCCTACGATGTCAAATGCTTACTAATGACAACATGAAATAACATAGTCTCACAGCCAATTACACTGATTCAAGTATAAGTGTAGTCTTCATCCCTCATAAAAGAAACTTCTCTTTGCAACATACAGAGACCATTTCAGAAAACTAAACAAAATGCAAAGTTGTGGAGTTCAAGTTTCAATGTATACCTCTATGAAATACCCCACACCTAAGGTTCAAAAGAGTACGTGGAGGATTGTAAGAGTCAGAAGTTCAGGGAGTTGCTGGGAAATTGTGTCTACTAGTATCATCAGAAGCTACACCGTTAAACTCTCACCAATCTGGTGTTGCTGCCTAAGCTTGAACCGAACAAGGTCAACAATACAGTCAAAGTGGGCAGGAGAAAGACCATAAATCTTCAAAGACTACACAAAGTTACAGGGAACTAAGAGATGCTGAGAGGTGGGTAAATAGTCTTCCCCCATGTAAGAGCACACCAATTGGTTATCTAATAATAAACATACATAAAAATAACATTATATAACTCAGCTGGTTTTATTTGTGAATATACATGTATATACATATATGTAAATAACAACAATGAATAAAAGACACCAGAAATTTGAAAGAGAGCATTGGGGAGTGTATGGTAGGAATTGAGAAGAAAGGGAAGGGGAAATTATGTATTCCTATTATAATCTAAAAAAAAAAAGAAAAGAAAAAGTAAATAATATATATTAAATGTGAGCTATGGGCTACCATAGGATAACTCTTGGAATCAGTTGCAATTTTTCAAGAGTCAATACATGTCTTAAAGGTCAGCTCTGTACCTTGATAGGGCTATCATTCCAAAGTTGTTGTGTCAAAAGCTATCCACTTCTAGCCAGTCACTAATTTGGAAAATATATCCTTGAAAACCATTGAATTCAATTTTTAATGTTAAATTATCTTGGTCAGTAATTTCCGTCCTGAGAAAAAACTAGGACTCTGTCAAGATGATGTTCTCCATATGGTAGCAAGTCTACTAGACTAAATTTGCATATACAAAAACATTGTTTCCAATTGGTCTACTTGATATCAGAGGTTGATTGCTATATAATATTCACATTAGCATTTAGAAGGAGCTATACTGTCTTCCTGCTATTGACAAGAATATTAAGCATAACGAGATGGAACAATTTGTCTCATGTCTCACAGGCAATAAGCACAAGAACCTGGATTCTAAGTAGTCACTATTATGCTGCCATGCTCTACCTAATCCCCCAAGACAATTAAACTTTTTTCCGAAACTATAGATGCGTTTCATCAGTCTTCTACAATCCTTTCTTTCTGATTCACTCTATTATCATCTTATACTTGAATCAGTGTAATTGTCTGTGAGCTACTCTTACTTCTGATTTTTACCCCTCTCACAATCATCCTCCAGACAGCCAGGCAGACTGCCAAAACTGTCTTTGGGTGTTCAGATTATATCCTTTACTTATGAACCTTTCAGTGGTGATCTACTGAGTATATAATTAAAAAAGGAAGTAAAAATAAAACTCACCTTCTCCACATTAATTCAGTCATTTCTCTAAATTAGGTCTTTGCTACTTTTCCAAGCTAAAAACTTAATAATCCTACATAATTCTTTCCATCTATATTCAAAATATTGACATTCATTTTTTCAAATATGTGGGTGGTCTTTTTTAAATAACACATTGGGTCACAGAAGTTCTTGATACTAATCAATAGAACATTTAAGATACAAAAAAAGTGTTGTAGGGAGGGCCGCTTGCTTGTTTCCTGGACGCCCGGCAGCTCAGATTAAATAATCACATAGAAACAATATTATTTAAAACACTGCTTGACCCATTAGCTCTAGCTTCTTATTGGCTAACACTTATACCTTAATTTAAGCCATTTCTAGTAATCTGTGTATCACCACTTGGCTGTGGTTTACTAGGTAAAGCGACCAGCATCTGTCTCTGGTGGTGCCCTATCAGGACAAGCCAATTTCTTTATTCATTAATGGCAATCACAGCATACAGAGGAGAATACCACATCAAAGAAGAAGGTATGCAAACCACATTTTACTTGAATTTCCTACTTCCTAAAACATGGCCACAAATCTGACTAAATCTCTGAAATCCATGGCTTTTTACATTTAGGTCCTGACAAGGAATTCTGTATATTTCCATTTTTTTCAATGTTTCTCTTTGCTTATAATTACTGCTAAGGTTATATTCCCAAGGTTTTAGTACATGCCTTTGATTTTTACCAGATACCATTTTAAAAACCAAGATTTTTATGGGTTTTATGTATGCACTCAAGTGTCTCAGGTACTCTTGGATTCTGCATTGCTTATATGTCCTGCACTATGCCTATCAACTTCACTCTCTTCTGACATTTGGTACCTCTAGGTAAAAACAGGCTATGGGGACTATGTTCAATCTGCATGTCAACTACAGAATTATTTGCTATCTTTCATATACTTTCTTCATAGAGAGGTTTTGAATGTCTCTGGAAATTATGAACCTTTTTGTTGACACCTGAGAAAAAGATTAGCAGTTACATGGCATCTATTGACTTTTACATGAACACTTCCCTTTTTGTCTCCACATGTTGGACAGGAGCTTTCTCTGAAAGTTGTCAAATGTTCTAATTCTAAAGGTAACATTATGGTTCAATATAAGAAGAATCTTTTGTCATTATCTTTATCACTAGTTCTTCATATTATGGAAAGGGATCCAAATAGAGCCTCCATTCTTTCCTTTTTTTCTCTCTTTCATGGTGCTGGCAATTGAATCCTAACTTGCAAATTCTGAGCAGACTTCTACAGAACACCTTATTTTCAAACTTCAGGAACAGGAGTTAAGATGCTGGTCAATGTCCTTGACAATGTCACGTATGGTCTGTGGTTGCAGAGGAACTAAGTTTAGCCCAGGAGACAGGGTGCTTGGCCTGTTGCTCTACCATAGTTCGCTCACACTTAATTATGCTCTAACTATTCACAGCAGATTTGAGCATCTGCTTACCTGTATTCCATTATCCATATGTCTAGATTCTACAGAGACTGAAGAGGTCAAGATTTAGCTTGCTTGTTTCTCCCTAATTATTCAACCTTTGTTCAGATTGTAACCTGATGCCCTCATAGCTAGGAGATACTTACTGCCGTTTTCCACATTTTCCATATATGCTGAGTTCTTAATTTAATTTTCTTATTGTTCATGGGTCTCTTTCGGCCTCCTGCCTCTCTGTGTGCATGTGTGGGAATGTCTGAGTGTGAGTAGGCATATGCCATGCAGTATTGTGGAGGTCAGAAGACAACTTTCATGAGTTGGTTCTCTTTACCCAATGGGTTCTGAAGATTGACCACAGGTTGTCATGCTTACATAATCTTAGTTAGTGTTATAGTGCTGTGAAGAGACATCACGACCAAGGAAACTCTTAAAAGCTAAAGCATTCAATTGAGGCCTTGCTTACAGTTTCAGAAGGTTATTACATTATCAGCACGGCAGAACGTATGCAAGAGGCAGAGACAAAGTGAGACTGGGCCTGGAATCAGCTTTTAAAACCTCAAGACTTACTCCCAGTGACACGCTTCCTCTATTAAAGCCATATGTCCTAATTCTTTTCCAATAGTTCCATTCCCTGATTACTCAGTGTTCAAATATGTGAATCTATAGGGGCCATTCTCAATTAAACCACCATAAATATCAGGTGCTTTGACCTTCTGAGCCTTCTCACCAGTTGATAGCCTAAAATTTTCTGTTTCTAGAAGTAATCATTTGTAACCCAGAATCATCAAAGTGTCCATTGCTTCTAACCTACAGTGCATTACTGCGGTGATGCGTTATAGGAAGCTATGGTAAGAGCATATCCTCATGCCCTTGAAGCCTATTAGGAATTTGAACTTTTGACCTTTAATCGCAAAGTCATTCCTATGATGATCCCAGGACTGCAAATGTGACCTTTTGTTTCTGAGGAAATCTACTTCTCATGGAATCTGGAGCCTTCTAATTTCTAGTTCCTATGAAGTTTGCTTGAATAAAAAGCAACTTTTGGAGTGAGGAGTTGGAATAGAAAGTTTGCATCCCTGCTTACTTAGTAAAGTAATGCTTTTCTGTAAATTACAGCACTAGCAACGAGTTGTTGACCCAGGGCTTATATTTTTCAGTACCTCTTGCTCTGAATGTTTCTCTAAATGTGTCTCAAGCTATTACACTTGAATATAAAGCTTTTCTTTCTCATATGGATGTCAATTCACCTTCAAGTATAAAAATATATAAAAGATTTTGAATAACTTTTTCTATATCAAACTTGATCTTAATTTATAGGAAATTCATCAATTTAAACTGACTGCATTCATGGCAAATATCTATAACTCTTTAGCTTTTACAGTTTCTCAGGTGTGAGCGGTAAGATCGGAAATGCCCCTTTTCTTATCTTAGGTCCCAAGATGAAGTGAGTACATCAAAGATCATCTTCTGTACCTAAAGTTATTAATAGGACACCAATTATTTATTGCGATACTTATGGATTTTTTATTGAAAGTGAAGCACTGTTGCAGAAGAATAATTTAATAAAAACAAATTGCAACATTCAAGTAAATTTGTTTCCCCTTTTAAAAGTCACTTCTTGATTGATTTAGCTGTATAGATTTTATATAAGTACTGTATTTACATCATTAACTTCTCCTCTCTCTGACTACTCCTAACCCACCCACCTTGTTCCCTCTCAAATCTATGGTGTTTTACTTTATTATTTTTTCATATATACATACATACAAATTACAAACTCATCCTGAGATCAGTCAATGTAGAGTTGCTCATTTGTATGTATTCTTAGGAATAAAAACTTTTATTGTTAAGAACAATTCTGAAGTAGAATGAGTCCCTTTCTCTCAACTGTAATTAATTGCCTATAGTTCTCCACCTGGTACTGGGCTTTGTGAGAGTGACCACATCTATGTTGACATATCAACTGATATTGTCATTTTTGGGGTCTTGTTTTAGCAACCATATTGGTGAGGTTTCATTGGTTCAGCTTCCCTAACATATGGAAGTCACAATCTCCCACCAAATGTCCTCTGTCTCTAAGAATCTTTGTGCCCCCCACCTATGCAGTGTTAACTGATCCTTTGGTGTAGGGGTTGTGTTGTAGTTGTATTTGTTGAACTACACAGTCCATAGTCAGTTGTTCTCTTTAATGCCGAAAGGTTGTAGATTCTGATGGTCTTCATTTACTTAAAAAAGAAACTTCTTTGATATAAGGTGAGAGATTCAGTTATCTGTGAGTATAATGATATGTATTCAAAATGTAGTTAGGAATTATACTTCATTAAAAATGGCCATAGCAGTGTGTTCTTCTCTATGGTCAATGGCTTTGCCTGCCACAAGCTTACAGCACCAGGCATGAAATCCATTCTATTGGTTAACTCTTAAGGTCAATTCAACAGCTGTTGGTTACCTTCAAGATGTAAGTATGATCATTGCACCTTTGGGAATGTATTTCCACGTTCTTTTCCTTTCACTACAAAAGAAAAGAATTATAGGCTTGAGGATACCTTACAGTTGCAATTAAACTCTGTGTTTCTTTTTGCAAATATGTTCCTTGACTCAAATGCAGTCTTTCTAAAAATCAGTTGTGAAAAACATTACAAAGTATATGATATAGAAGTTGAAGGACAAGTCTGTAAAAAGAACAGAATTCGCTGGTAGATAATTCTGCTGTAAACAAATAATGGGGTACTGTCATAGATTTGTCCCTTCTGCAGAGATAAATGTGTTTTTAGGATCAATTATCAAGTCTTCAACTCCATCCTAAACTTCAGATGGCTGGAAGGCAGCTAAAACCTGGATAAATAAGAATGTCATGAAAACAGTCCAGAGAAAAATGGATGTTCTTCAGATCAGAGCTCACCACCTCACCCATTCTGTCAAAATGAGATAGTTTGGTTATTTTTGTTGTTGTTCTTGTTTTTTTGTTTTGCTTTTGCACTATTGAGTATTTCTGGTAGAATAAGGAGATGACTGACCCCTGACAGACATGTGACATGTAGAAACACCTAAAGAACATCCAGATGCCAACTCAATTCTTCATTTGAATGTCTCTTCAACTCAGATTTTTCCTTGTATACTTTAACTCAGCAATTCGTTTGTTCCTTCAAGTTGGAATTATTTCTTTTCTCTGATAAATGCAGATTAGCTTCTGCCTCTTAAATACATTGTTCTTAAATACATTGAGCTCCACGCCTTACAAATCCCACATGATCCAACATGATAATCACTGTTGGTAACACTACCTACATGTAACCAGAACACTGGAGTTTTCAGTAAGTCTGAAAATTCAGACACATGTGTCTCTCTCCACCCTGTGTCTGAAACTGATGTGAATAGATGGAACTACATAAATATAGTTTACAAGATTATGCACATCATGATAAAAGATCTTCACAGTGAATCTCTTCTAGCAAGATTTCTTTATGCGTGGTTAGCTTTATATATCCTTAAGTAAATATGTCTTCAAGATATTCATGTTTGATTTGTTGGTCCATCAGTTTCTTATCACAGTTGTACCAAGATATTTTATTCAAGATCAACATTTTATAAGCTACCCTTCTAGGAGGTGATTTATATATTGTATTAGTTGGAAACCTAATATAAAATTCTTATTTTTTTCTATAATAAAAAGCCATGCAGTGTTTGCTCTTAGATTATTTCATTGTCTATGTTATGCTACAGAGCGATTTTTAATAATTCCCTAGATATTTTAGTTCCCTTCGAAGTGACTTGAGGACATTAAGGATAGCAAACAGAGGTCTCTGGGAATAATATTTTTATAATGCAGATGCTTTTGATTACTCACAGGTACTGAGTGTGACATTTTAATGATCGACGTATTTTTTCATTTCCATCCCTGTCATCTTCATCCTGACAATCCGCATTCAATCATAACTAACAATTAGTTTTCCCTCAAACCTCAAGAGTACCTCTTGGCTCAGTTAACACTCAACACTTTTCAGATATTAGTTCTGTTGTCATTTCATCCATTTAGAAAAAAAAGTACATGTGCTAGGCACTAAATTTTTCTTAAAAAACAGAAAAGAAAAAAGATTTCTAGAATCTTGTCTCTGGTGTGTTTATTTTTGTGATGTGAAAAGAATCAGGTAATAGAGAATGGAAAAAACTTTAATGACAGGTAATTAATGATGTGTAGGGGAAGAAATTGAAAGTGATATTGTGAGCAAGGGGAAAAATAACGCAAGACTCTGTGTGTGTGTGTGTGTGTGTGTGTGTGTGTGTGTGTGTGTGTGTGCATATGTGTAATATAGATTTGTACTTGGGAGAAGAGAGGCCACATAACTAAGATACTGCAGCTGTTTCCTCTTTAGGAAGATGAATGTGGCGAAAAGGAAGAGGTCCAGCTGATCATCAGTACCAACATGATTCCACAGGACTGTTGCATAGACGGAAAACTCAGGCACAGGAGTCCCATTTAAATACAGGAGCCATTGAGACAGTAGGTAAAGGCACTTGCCTCCAAACTTAAAGATTTGAGTTCTATACCTAGGACCAACCTGGTGGAAAGAGAAAAACCCTCCTACAAGTAGTTCTATGGCTGTGAGAAAAGACAATGACCAGATAATACAAAGTATTTTGGCAAGCTGTGTATTTCTACTTAGAAGTTTTCAGCTGTTCCTACATGGTAATTTAAATTCTGCTTCTATTCTCAAGAAGTTACACTAGAAAAGAAACAAAAGCTCCTGTAGGTAATAATATATGAGATTATTAAAGAAAACAAAGAAAATTAAAAAGTTCATGAAAAATATTTAAGTCTCTTAAACAAGAATTGTGTGAATCTGGGCAGCACACAAACATTCAGTTATAAATAACAAATATAGGAGTTTTCTCAACCATGTTAGAGTTTAGTAATACTAATTTACTAATTAAAATCCATTACTATGACCAAATTTGCATTAATCAGGTGAGAAAGTAAAAAATGACCCCACAGCTCATCAAAATTCCTCCTGTGGATAGTAATTTGAGCGAGCTTTGAAAAAAGGACATTTTTAGTTAAACAGGCAGTAGTCTGAATAATGCAACTCAAGGAGTATGGTGTATTGCTAGTGGGCCATTCTTTTCAGGAAGATTCTCAACTGACTCCAACTCCCAAACTGGGGAACACCAAAGCCGTATTTGCAATTATGAGTACCTGGTCACTTGCCAGAGATTTGAATAAAATGACGTAATTGTTCCTATTCTAAAAATTTTAATTAAGAAACACAAATATCTTACTTTTTATATTGTCACATTAGCGATTTGGGTGGGGGCCTTTGATGACCACACTCTCTGTCTGACAGGTACTCTCAGTATCTGTAAAATTCCACAGGTATAAGAGAACAGTGGGGCTCAAAACCAAAAATTTTAGCATCTTTGAATTTCCAGGATTCAGTCTTTTGATACCTGGTTTCCTTCCCTTTCCTTTCTGATTAGTACAGACTGATGTGGACTAATAAAGAAGAAGAACTAGAGCTAATTTCTTGGAGCAGTGTCCTAGTATAGGTGGAAACTATTAATTAATGACTTTTTTCTTTTTTGATTTTTTTGAGATAGGGTTTCTCTGTAGCTTTGGAGCCTGTGCTGGAACTAGCTCTTGTAGACCAGGCTGGCCTCGAACTCACAGAGATCCGCCTGCCTCTGCCTCCCGAGTGCTGGGATTAAAGCCATGTGCCACCACTGCCCGGCCTACTAACTACTGATTAACAGAAGGAATTCAGCAATCCGGGTGCCAATGAAGAAAGGAGCAGTGCATACCCATGCACAGGTTTTGGATTTCTTATTTATCTTCTAGATGAAGTTTTTAAAAATGTCACTACATGGGCTGGGGAGATGGCAACCAGGAGACCCTGAGTTCCGAACCCCAGTACCCATGTTTCAAAGGCAGATGTGGTCGTGCATATCTGTAGTGCTAGTGTACTACAGATGGTAGGGGGATGTAACAAACAGGCAAGTTCCTGAACCTCACTGTCCTTCCAGGAAAGCCAAATCAAAAGTAATGTTTGGCAAGAGTTTGTCTAAACATAGAGGGCAATGGAAGAAGATACCCAGTGTTGATCTCCCATCTCTTTGAGCACTCAGACATATATTTATTACACATATAAGGTTCATTGCAAATTCCCACAGAGTACTACTGCATTTTGATTCAACACAGTGCATTGTGCCTCAGCCTTTAAGACTATGGTGTGTGTGTGTGTGTGTGTGTGTGTGTGTGTGTGTGTGTGTGTGTGTGTGTGATCTAGGAAACCAGAGTTCTGTCTGTATAGAGATAAATAAGTACACAAATGTTTCACTTAACATTTTACACTGTGTGTTGTAATACAGTTAGATATTGCAAACACACAATCTGGCAAGTGCCAGGTCTTCACACACGTTTGGGTCTTGGCAGCTGAGTCAGCTCTGGATCCAGCTTTCTCCATCAGCACTACTCTGTTTAAAGACTCACCGTGGGGTGTTTCTGAGCTCGGGACCTCTGGATTGCTTTGTGTCGGTTCTCATGACCTCTTGCAGCCCTTTTAGTATTCTGCTTGCACTGACAAACTAGGTGCCGACCAACATCAATATGATTTACAGACACTCAGTGGTGAGTAAACCCTGTGGGACAAGAAGTCAGAATTTCACAAGAAGCAAAAGGGCAACCCTTGACTATGGCATTTAACAGACTTGGTTTCAGCTTTTATTAGTAGTGTGACCTCATGGCTGTTCCTTAAACCGCTCCCATCCCCCGTTCTCTTCTTTCTCATTTCTAAATGGGAATGATAATATTCACATGCGGTGGCTGCCAGGGCTATAACAAAGTAGCCTATGTAAAGTGTAGGGCACGGAGCCTGTCACATTAGAGGCACAGGCACAATGACGACTGTTATTACTTGCTACAGGGAAATCCCTTAACACTCTGATTCTGAACTTAGTCACGTTTATTGATGACCCAAATCCATTTGTACTCTGATGTACGCAGACACTTTCAAACTTTATTTCCAGAAGCAGAGCTTCACTCAGGTAATAACTCAGCTAAAGAGATTTTTTTTTCTTGAATGAATTATGCTTCTGGTGTGCTAAATTATCTCGAAGCAGTCAACCGTGAAAATTATGTTATGTATTTCTCTTGTGTAACTTGTGTGAAGGTAGAGTTTCTCAAAACTGGTTGCCCAGCATTTAATGGGACCCTCCACTGCATTTGATCCAGAGTCAAGCTGTATATAAAAAGCTGTATATAAACAGGGAGGCTGGGAAGACTGCTAAGAGGAACAAAACGAAGCAATAAATATTAAGAGGGAAATTTACGGAGAAACCAAAATGAGGCTGCTGGAGGAAGTACTATGTGAAAGGAGAAATTTCTTTGTGTGTGCCAAGATCTAAAATTATGGAACTTCAGTCCATTGAAGGTTTTAACACTCATTGCCGAAACGCGGAACAGATGTCTCTGTGACCTCTATCTATTTGAACAGCAATGTCAGAGAAAGGAGAGTCATCAATCTTCACCTTGTCTTAGAGAAAGTCTTTAGAACTTTCTGAAAAGTGATTGTGTTACACAGAGATGATGTAAAATTATAGCAAATTGAGAGATAATGTTGTAGCTCATTGTTTCTTAAAATCAGCAGTTAGGTCCCGCAACTTTTGCTGTCATTGTTTCTAATCTATTGCAATATTAAATGGCATTGCATTCTCCTTTGTCTAAAGGAATTTCAAGATCTCCCATGTAGGGTTGAGCAAACACTTCAATGGTACAGCGTTTGTCTAGTAAGCATGAGTCTCTAGGCTCAAACTTCCAAACATTCAATGCAAAGAAATTAAGACAGGAAGGAAGGAAGGAAGGAAGGAAGGAAGGAAGGAAGGAAGGAAGGAAGGAAGGAAGGAAGGAAGGAAGGAGAAAGGAAGATAGAGAGAGAAAGAGAAGACTAGTTCACCTTAGTCCTCAGTCACCTTGACTTGTAGTTCAAATATTCACTGGAAGTCCCAGGAATTCTCACTCCAATACAGAGCGACACGGTAGATAACAGTGTTTGTGTGTGGAGCTCTGCCGTTTCCAAACCCTCATAAGTACTATTAAGACAGGATGTGTTGCAGTGCATCAGGGCACCATCTGCTTCTCTGTCTCCCTTATTAAGCTATGAGAAATTATGCATCCTCTTGTTTGTTGTACTTTGAGCACTAAGCATAGCTATTGGACCTGTTCATTAGTGTATTAACTCACCACCCCTTACCAGAATTGCTACAACCCAATTTTTCAGGTCACTTCCCTCCATATCTTTCCATGCATACAACAAATTGATTTCTGCAGGCATAAAAACATGCAGTTTTTTTGCACACGTCTCTATTGGTCTTTATAGCTTTGAGAAACCAAGATCCTTTCTTACTCTTACTCTAGTATTAACTTTGTTAATCAGAATGTTTATATTGGGTTGGGAATGCAGTTTTATTGATAGTACACTCAGACACTGTGTACACATTAGATCCTCAACACCCATAAACAAGGTAAGTCATGGTACATGACTTAAATCCCAGCATTTTGGGATGTGGAGGCAGGATAGTTAGACATTTCAGGCAAGCCTGGGTTACATGAGATTTTATTTTTAAAAGAAGTATGTAATGCTCAAAATTTTTCCATTTCTTTCAACTGTGTCCTATTAATTTTCTACCTATACACTAGGAAATCTCATACATTTTAAAAATTATTTTTTAACTAAAATATAGTTATGCCATTCCTCCTTCCCTTTAACAGATGTGGGGAAGTGTTAACTGAGAAGAGTGGAGTGAGGCAAATGCAGAGGAGAGGGAGAAAGGAATGATAAATAAATATGAAGATGTTTGGAAGAGTCATATAAATATTATTTCGTATATCTCTCTTACAGTTTTGACATGTTAGATGAATAAATAAACCATACTAATGGGAAACCAATGATGGTGGATAAGTCACAGGATAGCTCACTACTCTCTCTCTCTCTAATGTTTGCACTTCTCAGCATGGCCAGAGGTTTCCCTGTGTCTGCATTATTGGTTAAAAGCAAGTTTCTAAGTCCTTGACCCTAATTAAGTTCAGAAAGGGGATTTTGTGAATAACATGATGTTACTGTTTAACACACTCTCTGCTGTTTGCATTTACAACTATACCTTTAGGCTACAGGACAAGTACTGAGGCTATCTGTTAACACTTAATGCGGGTAAAGGCCTCAGATAAACTATTCTAAAGGTTGGCAATGAGCATAAAAATGTTTTATAAATGTTCGTAAAATTTATGTATTATTTAAATAGTAATATAAAGTATATTTCTTTTTAAAGGTATTTATTATTTATGAGTATGTGTATGTGTGTGTGTGAGTTTATATGAACTACATATATACAAATACATGAAAAGGCCAGGAGAATGTATCAGATCCCTTCAAACAGGAGTTGTATATAGTTATGATCCACTGTGTGGGTTCTGGGAAATGAACCTGTTTTCTCTGAAAGAGCAGTTAGCACTTTTTCTTAATCATTGAGCCACCTCTCCAGCCTCTATAAAATTTACTTCTCGTCATTTGCTTTGCCCAGAAAGCTTAAAGTCTTTGACATATTGATGTAAAAACAACATGCCTTAGCTTTCTGTTGTGAACAAATGGGATCATATGAACTTAGGGGAAGAAATGATTTATTTATGCTATGGGTTACAATCCATTGTCCAGGGGCAGGGACCAAGAGGAAAGAATGAAACAAAAACCATGAAGAAATACTGCTCACTGACTTGCTTCTGATGGCTTGCTAGTCCACTTTTTTACACAACCCAGGATGATCAGCAGTCCTGTGCTATCACCACCCACAGTGGCGTAGGCCCTCCCACATCAATCATCAATCAATAAAATCCCACACAGACTTGCCTACAGGACAATTTGTTGAAGTCAAATTTTCCATTAATGTTCCTTTTTTTCAGGTAACTCTAGATTGTGTTGACTAAAACTTTCTAAAATCCAAGGCAAAACAAGTTATTTATAAATTCAATTTATGAATTCAAAGTGAAAGAGCAGAAAGTCCTCATATGGACAGCATACTCAACTCTACAGTTTTTTTTTTATTTTATGAAGTTACAATATATTTATACCATTCCCCCTCTTCCTATTTCTACCTCCAAAACCTTTTGTTAAGCACCCTGCATTTGTTCTTTCTCAGTCGTGGCCTTTTATTCTTTGATGTTCTACACAGACATATATATACATAAACACACAAATAAAGTCTTGTCAGTTGTAATAATATTACCTTTATGTATACGATTTCAGAACTGACTACATGGTACCCTTTGGCAGTAATCAACAGCTTTTTAATAAGTCTTAAGACGTGCTCAACAAAAAAGGAAACCATGCTTGGTGTTGGAAACCTAGCCAATTGTCTTGGACTATTGGGTAATGTGGTGTCCAAAGCCACCTGATACAACTACAGCACAATTTCTGTACCTAAGGCTCAGAGGCCATCTCAGAAGAGGGGGCAGAAAGACTGTATAAGCCAGATAAATTGGAAGTTTGCTAGAAGCTTGTGTCTCCTAGAAACCTCAGAGAGGCTAAGCCCGTTAAGTCTCATCAACATAGTAGTGAAAATATAAATGGAACAAAACTAATGCCAAGGGAAATGCTAGCATGGAAGGGTGAAAGCTTGTAGTGACTTAACCGTAGACAAAGAGCTGTAGGAAACTGGGAAAGCTGGGAGTGGAGACACAGTCTTCCCCAGTGAAGAGTTGTCCAATTGGTAACCTCTTTTGTATGGTTAAGAAACAGAAGAGTTACTACAAACTTCATGAAAATGAAGGCATTTAAAATTACAGCCCAGGTCATATTGTACACAATCAGAAGGCTAATCTATTCCTAACATGGTCAATTTGCAGGATTCAAAAGCCAAATATTTTGAAGAGAGTTAGATCAGTACCATGATTACTGAGTCTTGTATCAGACTTTCCTCAGTTTAGCACTAGGATGTGGGTTTCCTGACAATCTCCTCAGTTGTAAGCACACTGCGATTGTCACATAACAGATCACCTAATTATTTCTGTCTGTTGTTCAAGCATATTTCAATTTGGGACTCTAACTCACCAGCAGCCTGTGAAGTTATTCTGTTCTTTCTTAGTACAATCAAGCTCTCCACGGGGTTTCTTGTCTGCCTTCCTTTCTACTAAGTTTCTTTGAGCATGGTGAATTGTTCAGACCTTCTATTTCTTAATCTGGAATGTGGCAATTATATACTATTTTCTTCCAAGGTACTCATATTTCTAACTTAATGCCACCTTGATTTCCAGATTTCTTGTTCAGCAGTATGCATTTTAGGAGGTAAAATTGCTGCACACTTTTCTATAGAGAGAGAACACAAAGGATATTCTAACTTGCTAAGTTGACTTCATAGGTTTATTGAATACTATTTAAAGACAGACGTCTCAATAGCAAATGAAATATAAATATAAATGTCAAGAAAAGTTTCTCTGCAAGCCCATGTTTTAATATCTAGATATTAGAATTCTCAAATACAAAGGATAAAACGCTTTGTAAATATTTTATAGCTATGGAACCTAACATAGATGTGGAAGTTTTGGCCAAATCATAAGCTAATATGAAGTCTGATATCACTTCTAAGTTCTATCTCTATTTTTCTCTTGGTGTGTGTATAAATCATTCAAAGGAATTGGAATTCTAATAGAAAAAAATTCTAGCTCACTTTTAACATGTCTTCCAATGTGCAAAACTTCTGAGGTGGCATCACAAATATACACATTGAACTATCATTGGAAATAAATCATACAAATCTGAGTAAGTGCAATTAAAATTCTCAAGTGACTTAATGACTATACTTACATTTAATTTAGCTAAATGAAGCATCAATTCAGAAGTATTCAGTGTTATCTTTCCATTGATAAATATTGGTATACTGACCATTTTTTGGTATGTACAATTAAAACTATGACCCTCTAAATACTTTTAAAATCATAAGATTTAAAATTATGTGTGTGATGGTGGATTGAAAGAAAATGGCTTCAAAAGGGAGTGACACTAATTCAGTCAAGCGGTTCTAGCCTTAGAGTTAAAGATAGAATAAATGGACTCTGGAATTTGCCTCCATGCCTAAAGAAAGCCACTAAGACCAAGCATTTGTCAGACATGACCCTGAATGGAGGCCTAGTAACAAGGCTATTGTGTGAAGCTGTGGAGTTGTAGACTGGATAACCTTGGAGAACCCAAGATGTTAGAGATGCCAGTGTCATGAGACACCTGCCAAGGAGAACTTCTTAAAGGGGGTATAACCAATCCAAGACAAAGAAGTGTGTTGCAATCAACATAGCTGAAAAGGATTTTGACCTCAGGCATGGAGATGATGCAGAGTTTGGAGTTTGCATAGCTGGTTTTTGCTTTGGTTCAGCATTTCCTTGCTATTCTCTCTTCCCTAAGCTTTAAAATGGTAATGTATATCCTGTGTGAGTATATGTTGGAAGTATGTGATCTTCTTTTTTAATTTTTAATTTTACCTGAGATTACAGTTAAAAGATTGCCATGAGACTCATAAGATCATTTGAAATATGAAACAAGTTTGAGATTGTTGTCGACTTTGGGACTTTGGAAGTTGGACTGAGTGCATTTTTGTGTTATGATATGGCTACAAGTCTTTGGAGGGCAGGGAGTGGAGTGTGGTGGTTTGAAAAATAATGCCCCCAAAGTGAGTGGCACTATTGGGAGGTGTGGCTTTGTTGGAGTGGGTATGACCTTGTTGGAGAAATGTGTCACTGTTGGGGTAGCTTTAAAGGTTCCCTATGCTCAGGATACTGCCCAGTGTCTCAATAAGCCCCTGTTGGCTGCCAATTAAGATGTAAGAACTCTCAGCTCCAACACATATCTGCCTGTACACTGCCATGGTCCTCACTATAACTGACTGAACCTCTAAAACTGTATATGAGCCACCAAACTAAATGGCTTCTTTGTAAGCATTTCCATGTCCGTGGTGTCTCTTCACTGCAATTCTAAGACAGTGTATTTAAATAACTTGTCCATGTATATGGAATAAAGAAGTCTGTTTCATAATACTTAGGTATATAATACAGAGTGGAGGGGGAAATATTCACCATGGAATTAACAACATTTCTAATCATTCTGCTCTCAGAAAAGTCTGGCTAAAGCCCAGGCATTTTAGGCCTCCCTTTAAAATGGGAATTGATTCCTGGAAAGAAACCAACTAGGTCTTAATAAAATCCAGTGCTTTGTTGATGGATTCAATTAGTATCCTCGACTGAATACAAGCAAAAAAAAAAAAAAAGATAAACCCATGGTTATGAACACTGTTCCACAACCTCACAGAGTTTTGCTCTTTGCAATACAGTAGTTTAACAGTCATCTTGATTAAGTAAATTGTCAGCCATGAATGAAACCACTTCTTGGAATGAGGTCTGCGACCAAATTTAGTTTATTCACATCTTTACGCCTTGCGTGGTCCCTGTTGTGATTTCTGTATGCCTGTGAGTTGTTGCGTAGTCCTCTTCCCACTACTGTGCGAAACAGCTTTCTGCGTTGCCTGGTTATCCCGCCTGGAATCTGGGCAAAGGACAGTTAATCTGTGTCAATTTGCAGAGTCACCTGGGTTACTTTTCTCCTTGCCTTCTCTCTGCTAACAGTTGCTTGGATAGTCAGTGCTGCAGCAATGAGATATTTCCTAGACGACTTGCTGGCAAATCCCAAGGGCAGAGGCAGGGAGACTATAATATTTTTGGCCTCCAGTATAAGGTACCTTCATAGATTCCAAAATATGATCTCTTCAAGCAAATATGATTGCAAAATACATGCACTTTGTTTTGATTATAAAATACTTCCTCTATTACAATATAAAGCTGCAATCTTACATTAGAAGTGATGTAATTAGATGCGACTGCCTTGAGAGAAAATAAAATGCATGCAAAAGTCAGAAAATGACCCCGCCGGTAAACATGTGCTGTGGAGATGGTCCTACAGGCTTACAGAAAAAGCAAACAGGCAGTGTGATGAGAGATGAGAGGAGTTCAGACAGAAGTAACACTTGGGTTTTGACACTGTCCACATTTTATTTTTTAAATGGTTCATGGTTTGTTTTGTTTTATTGTTTCTGTTTTATTTTGTTTTTGCTTCTGAGACAGATTGCCTCTGTTTAGCCTTGGCTGTCCTGGAAATTTGAGGAGCAGGCTGCCCTCAGATTCACAGAGATATGCCTGCTTCTCCCTCCTGAGTGCTGGTATTAATGTATACACTACCACTGCCTATTATAGTTCTAATATTATTCATCAACACCTCTTTTTTTCTTTTTCCAGTATGCCTTGTGAATTTTTTGCACACACACAAACACACACACACACACACACACACACACACACACACACACACACACACACACACACACACACACACACACACACACACACACACACACACGATGCCAAAGGATGATTTGGGATCAAAGAAAAAAATTGACAGAATCAGAGAACTAGAAACAACTAAACAATTTTCAGGATGGTTTTTCCCCTCTCTCTCTCTCTCTCTCTCTCTCTCTCTCTCTCTCTCTCCATCTCTTTCTGTATTGTATGTATCTATACTCACTTGTCAAGGCCAGATGAGGACATCAGAAGTCTTCCTCTATCATTCTTCACCTTATATTTTTTTTAAAAAAATCAATCTACAAACCAGAAGCTTTCCCTGCCATGCAGGCTTGCCAGTTGGTCTGGGACACACCTGTTTCCAGGCTCCGCATGCTGAGGTTCCAGGCATACTTGGACATGCTGAGCTTTTACGTTGGTGCTGGGGCTTAGAATCAGGTCCTCTTGCTTTAAATAGTAGGCAATCTTCTGTACTGAGCCATCTCTCCAGCTGTAGCTTCTCTTTTTACTTTAGTATGAGTATGAAAGAGAACACTATATAACCTTTGGGGGAAACAATTAGGAAGTAAACTTTATAAAGTCACACATTCTACCCCCGCCCCCGACATTTTTCTATCTTGTCTGTATATTGTCCTTTGGCTGTCTGTATCAGTTTGGCAATGCTAGCTTCTCATGCAGAGGACCTTCAAGGTTTCACCTTCAGAACCGCTCACCCAAGACAAATTAGCACAGCAGGAAGTGAGAGTTTCTCTGTGTGACTCAAGAGGAAAAATGTACATTATTTCTCTGTAATCTGCTGAAGCACATTTGACTTAATCCCCATGTCGATTTTCATTTTGACAAGATAGATGGCAATGGAAACACAATTGCATAGATTTGCACATTTATTCCCATTTTCAAGGCACGGGTGGAGAAATCTTCCCCAGCTGATGACATAAAGTGTGCTGTCACTCTCTTCCTGAGGACACACGTCTTGGAAATCAGGACCTCTCTATGCCAATGTAAAATCCATTAACTCAGCAGCTGCACAAGAATTTTGAGATTTCAAGGGCAAAGAACTCTGACTTAGTCACCCTGATTTGCTACTTTAACTGATAAGATAAGGCAGATGAATGTAAGGGTTTGGTTTTGAAAACCACCTTCCAGCTCTGGAGGAAATGAAACCTTACAAGAGAGGAGGAGTCTGTCAGTTTTCCTTGCTGCTTCCTGTGCTTATTGTCTCTGGATAAACATGCAGTGGTCCATCCCTGCAGTTTGGGGTGATAAGAACTTTGTACCCATACAGCCATATGCCTTTATGTCCACCTGTTTTATTTCATATGTTTATAAGATTTTCATTGAAGTCTTGACAACTAAAGAGCTGACATGAACCTATTTTCATTGTTTCAGTTATAATTTTCATAAATCTTTGCCTCATTTCAATGAAAATAAAATATGCTTTTAAGAAACCTTTGGATTACAGTGTAGTAAATCTTGAGTCAAGGAAAACAAAATACAACAAAATTCAAAGCAGCAGGTTATGATTTCATATGTAGAATCACTCCACTGTTCTTTTACTTTATTTAACTAAGCTGAAGCTCAAGAATAGGGCATTTGTTTAATATGATCAAAGACCATGAGTTTCATTTCTAACACGAACTCACCCAAGTTCCAAAGAAACAAAAATCCAATAGCAAATCCTAAGCTGTAGCGAGCTACTTTTCCAGTGTGATGGATGACAGGAGTACTAGATTCTGTCCTCTGCAATACTTGAGGCCACCATCATGTGACCAGTGTTTATAACAGCTCTATGCTATAGTTCTGGAATAATAGCACTTAGATCTTTTACTTAAGGTCACTGACTGAATCTGTACATTTCACTAGTCCTCTTACCACACAATTGCAATAAAATTAAATAGAGTATATCTGGATTTATGAAGATATATTACCCATGAACATGTCCAAATTACCAATCTCTCATTCGAGTTAAGCCATCAAAATTTATATCTGCTTCAATTATATGAGAGACTCTAAGACAACACACGGAGAGATGAAAGAAAAATACACCATGACTGGCAAAGTTACAGGAAGCAAAATTAGAGAAATCTCTTTTCTGTGTCATCTAGTCTCCCTCATCACAAGAACATATGAGACAATCATGACACGTATGAACAATGAGACAAATCATGATAAAGTTGCACACACTCTTGTGGTCTACAGAAAAGCAGAAAAGTGTCTGAAGCAGAGTGTAATCATGCCAGCTAGAATGTCAGATAGTGGCCCATAGAATCAGTGCTCGCCTGACATAGAAACCCCCACCTACAACATTACCAGAGACAAAATGGAATCCTGTGACCATGACATCATATATAGACTCCAGAACCAGTCTCCCTGCTCACATGCAAGTCACTTTGCTCACCCTATCTCCTGGGGACAGTATAGCATTCTGTGACTTCGAAACCAAACCAAGTAGGGACCTGAGAAACAGTCAGCCTGCCTGTCCAACAGCCACCCTACCTACAAGACTGTCCTCATATTACGTGATATCCTAAGACCCTGAGCTCACTCAGGGGTGACGACCAGAGCCAATGCACCACCTTTATACCAGGATGCACCAGGATTACATGGAATCCTGAACCCTTACCTTAGATAAGGATCTCCACATAACCTCTACTACACCTACCTCTGCCCAAGGACAGTGTGATATTCTCAATTTTGTCCCTATGGATCACAGCCCACTCCATGTCCAATCTAACCTCAGCTCCTGCAACTTAAGGACCACTTAGAGAGCCTGGTAAATTCTCTACTAATTTCTAAATATTGACACTGAGAACCTTCATAACCTATAGAAGGTTTGTACTTTGGCTAAGAACTGTACCTATCCAAAGCATGGCTAAGATGACTTCTGACACCTAGTTTATGTAGCGTCATTGGTTTGTCCCAATACTGAACCCCAAGCATCACAACCTGACTGGTTAGAGAAAAGCAAACAAAGACACAAACACCCACTTAACAAGGTGAGAGCAGATATCAAGAAACACTATCAAAGTCCTAACTCCAGACATCAAGGTCCCATCACAGAAACACAAAAATGTACAAAAAGGGAATATATTTCTTCTAATAATCAAGCATCTTAATGTAATGTTCTCTGAGAAAATCCACTTAGTTATAGACAATTATTTAAAAATAACAATTATAAATAATGCTGAAAGGGTATGAATAAATTACTGAATGAAGATCATGAAAACACTAATGGTTGAATACAATGATGAAAATAATTCAATCTATGAAATATAATTTAATAAAAAGATAGAATATCTGATGAAGAATCAAAATGAAATTAACCTTAGAACTAAATCTCATGAATTCATATCAATAACTCAGAGGAAAGCCTCACCAATAGATTGGATCAAGTCAAAGAGAGAATATTAATATTAGGTCTCAAAGACAAGGTAGAAAAATTTATTCACCCAATCAAAGGGAATCTTAAGTCTAAAAACACCCAGGAACTGAACACACAGGAACTAAGGACATTTTAGAAAGAAAATCTGTAAATCATGGATATAGAAAAAGAAGAACACCAGGTCAAAGACACAGGAGCAATTATCAAAAGAATTGGGGAAGAAAATTTCCAAAACTAATGGAAAAAAGAGGACTGTCAATGTACAAAAGGAATACAGAACATAAAATAGACAGGACCAGATGAGAAACTTCCAGCCCATAATAATCAAAACGCTGGCTTAAAGTAATAAATAAAGGCAAGTCCTTCAAAATAACTTTTGACTTTTCAATGGGTACTTTCAATGTCTAAAGGGCTAAGACTGATGTTCTACAAATTTCGAATGATTGCAAAAGCCAAACTACCAGAATACCCAGGAAAATTATGAATTGTAATTGATGGAGAAAACCAAAATAGACACAAATATAAGGAGTACATATCCATTAAGTCACCTCTACAGAGAACACTACAAGAAATACTTCAGTCTGAAAAGAATATTAAACACTCCTACAAAGAAAAAAAATAAAATTCCAGAACAGTTAATAGTTAACAAATAGAGATCTGTAAAAATGACATCACACATGTACACACAGACCATAAACATACACACAACACACACACACACATGCTAAGGTCATAGGGGGAGCAATAGAAGTTAATAAACATTGTTCAATAATAATCTCAATATCAAGTGTCTCAAGTCTACCAATAAAAAGTAACAGAATAGCAACAGATTAGAAAATATGATGGATTCAGGTGTGTGGCACATGACTGTGACTTTAATACCAGCACTTGAGAGCCAGAGACAGACTGGTCTCTGTGAGTTTGAGGTCATCCTAGTCTACAGAGAGCGTTCCTGGAAAGCTAGAGATGTTGCACAGAGAAACCCTGTTTCGGGGGAAAACGAACAAAAGAAAGCAAAAAACAAGGAAGGAAGGAGGAGGGAGAGAGGGAGAGAGAGAGAGAAAGAGAGAGAGAGAGAGAGGAAGATGAAGAAGAAAAAGAGAAAAGAAAATATGAATCATCATTATGCCGTTTCCAAAAAACAAAATTCATTATTGATAAGCTCAACTTTGAATTAAAGGATGGAAACAGTCCAGGCAAATGCAGCCAAGAAATGATCAGACAGAGTTACTCTAATATTTGGCAAAATAAAGTTTAAACCAAAATTAGTCAGAAGTAAGGAAGGATATTTCATATGAAATGAAGTTAAAATCCACCAATGAGCCATTGTAATTCTAAACATTTACTCACCAAGCAAAAGAGTACCCAGTTTCATAAAAGGAACACTATTAGATCTAAAAATCACAGCTTGACTCCAATAAGGTGCTAGTATATGACGTCAACAACTCACTCTTTCCAATAAAAAAAAACATTTCGAGAAAAACTAAATAGAGGTACTATTGTGTTAAATGACAAAAAAAAAACAAATGAAACCAAGGGACATTGACAGAATATATCATTTAAACAATAAACATTCTTTACAGCAGCTCATTGAAGTTTCTCAAAGATCTACCACATTTTAGGACATGAATAAAGCCTCAACATACTTGGGAAAATTGAAGTAATAGCTAACATTCTATCTCACCATGAAAGAAAAAAGAAATAGTGATATAATATCAAATAAAACTCCACAAAATACACGAATTCATGAAAATTATACATGCTACTGCTAAAAGAATATTGTATCAGGAACAAGAGAAAATAAAGAAGAAATTTGCAAAATGCCTGGAATTGAATGAAAATTAAACACAACATTCGAAAATGGATGAGACACAATGAAGGTAGTCCTAAGAAGAAAATCCTTTACCCTAACCATTTATATTAAAAAAGACAAACAAGCAAAAACTTTGAGAGATCTCATATAACTTAATTATGTATTGGAGGTCAGGGACAAATTCAAACAAACAACATTTAAAAAGAGTAGATAGGAAATATAGGATATAACCAAACCCAGGGCTAAAATTAGTGTCAGAACTGAACAAAATTGATACAAAGAAGCAATGAAACAAAGAGTTGGTTCTTTGAAAAAAATCAAAAAAATACTTGACAATTGAATGGGAGAGAAAGAGAGGAAAGAACCTACATTGAAGACATCAGACATAAAAAGGTAACAATTTTAACAAATACTGAAGAACCTATAAAAATCTGTATTCTACTCATCTGTAAAATCTAAACAAAATGTATAAACATAGACACACAATATACCAAAATTAAAACAAATAATAAAAAATTTGAGTATATCCATAAAAACCAATGAGATAGAAATAGTAATTTAAAATCTCCTAATTAACAAAATCCCAGGGCCAGATGAATACAATGCAAAATTCTACACACTTTAAAGGAAGCATTAACATCAATACTGCTCAAAATATTCTGTAAAATTGAAAAGGAATAAACACTTCCAAACTGTTTTTAGGAAAACAGTATTATCTAGATACCAAAACCAGAGAAAAATCAAACAAAGAAAGAATACATCTGTCTTTTTGATAAGCACAGACACAAAACTCTCAATAAGATACTTGCAAACTGAATTCAAAAGCATATCAAAAAGATTATCTACCATGATTAAGTCAGCTTCATCTCAGAGATACAGCAGTGGTACAAAATCTGTAAATAAATAAGTATTTTCTATCAGACAAATAGATAAAGGACAGTAACTGCATGATTATCTCATTAGATGCAAAAACGGCCTATGACACAAGTCAACATCGCTTTCTGATAAGTCACGAAGAATACAGAGATACAGAGGCCATATCTTAACATAATAAAGATGATAAACAATAACTCCACTGGTAGCATCATGCTAAATAGAGAAAATCAAAAATCATTTCCAATAAAATCAGGACCAAGACAAGAATATCCACTGTCTATTCACTTACATTGCAGTGTTTGAAGTATTAGCTATAACAATAAAAACAGGTGGAGATAAGAAAGATACATCTGATAAAAAATCAAGGTACTATTATGTAAATGTGATATGATTTTATACATAAATGACACTAAAGTTTCCACTAGAAAACTATTATAACACCCAGACACAGATACACACACACACATTTACTAGCCTTCTTGTATATGAATGACAATCATACTGAGGAAGAAACTGGAGAAATGATCCATTCACATAACCTCCAAAGATATGAAATAAATACCTTGAAATAAATCTATTTAACAAAGTGAAAGGGTCATATAATAAAGACTGCAGAAATAAGTAGAAGAAATGCCAAGATTGAACACCTCCCTTGCTGATAGATGGACAGAACCTATGTTGTGAAATGGCCTTTCTACAAAAAGTAGTATAAACATTCAATTAAACTTCCAAGAAAATTTGAACACAATTCTTCATAAAGCTTGAAAAATTATCTTAAGCTTCATATGGAAATTCAAAAGACCCAGATATCCAAAACAACCCTGAACAATAAAAACCTGCTGGACATATCACCATCCCTAATTTCAAGTTACATTATAAGTGCTATAGTAATAAAAAAAAGATAGCACTTGAATTAAAGCAGATATGTTGATCAATAAAACAGAATTAAGGATCTAGAAATAAAACCCTACCCCCACAGCAACCTGATGTTTGACAAAGGAACTAAAATTACACAGTAGGAAAAGATAGCATCTTCAACAAATGGCAGTGGTAAAAGCAGAAACTTTATATAAAAGAATAAAACTATATCCCTATCTCTCACTCAGCATAAAATTGAAATTTATCAAGGATCTCAATCTAAGACATAATACTCTGAATATTATATATGAGAAAGTAGGAAAGACACTTGATATTATTGCCATAGGAAAGGAATTTGTGAATGGGACCCTGTTAGTACAAGCATGAAGATCAACAATTGACAAATGGGACTACATGAAATTTCAAAGCTTCTGTTAAGGAAATGACACCACCATTCAAGTGAAGATGTAACCTACAGAATGGGAAAAAAACATCATAACCAACTATACCCCTCACACAAAGTTTTACTCAACCATATGCCAATACACACAGAGAAACAAGCAAAGGTCTAGAACATTTGGAAAATGAACAACCAAGTTAAAACTTGGGGCAAGGAACTGAAAATGGAGTTCTAAAAAGATGAAATGCAAATGTCTAAGAAATATTTTTCAAGATTTCCTTTCTTTCCACATCCTTTCTAACATTTGCTGTCAGATTTGACAATAGCCATTCTTTCCGGGGAGAAGCAGAATCTCAAGTTTTAAATTGCATTTTCCTGATGCCTAGGGAGACTGGACACTTTTACAAATAGTTAATGGCCATTTATATTTCTTTTATAACCAAATGTCTATTCTCTTCATTAGCCCATTTATTAATTGACAGTTTCATTTGTTTGGCATTTAATTTCTGAAAAATTCTTTGTAAATTCTGAATATTAGGCCCCTGTCTGAAGTGTAGCTGATTAAGATTTTCTTCCATTTTGTAGATTGACTGTTTGCTGTACCAATTGTTTCCCTCATTCTACAGGAACTTTTTATTTTCATGGAGTTCCATCTGTTGATACTCGGCATGAACCTACTGCAATTATTCTGTCAAGTGGAGCAATATTTAATGATTCCAAATATTTAATATTGTAATAAACATAGATTTGTACATCTCCTAACCCTCAACAGAGAAGGATCTTCATGCAGTAAGTGGCTTATCACAGAGATTTTCAGCTTGCCAATGTGCAGGAGTAAGAAACTGTGAAGTGTTTAGCCCTATATCATATCATCCCTTATCCCCTGACCAAGTTTCAGAGATCATGATGCTAGATGGGGCAGAAATAACTTTGAGAGCCAGAGGTTATGGAAGATGACTACAAGAAAACAGTATTTTCATTTACTCATTAGAACCCGTAGTGATTGTAATTGCATGCATGAGAACTATGCAAGCTCAAGACAGACAAACTCCAAGCACGGATGAGGGAGGGTAGGCAGGTCCCAACCCTAAATGAGGAACTGTTGGCAATGATAGCCACCATGAGAGGGAGAGACTGTACTATTTAAGGGTGTGTCCCTGGCAGGTCTACCACTATTCAGGAGCACCCCACACCCAAGAGTATTTGAACAACACAAAATAGACCTGCTAGGTCTAGAAAAAACAGGGAGTGAGAATGAACTTGAGCTTTAGATGGTTTGGAAGTAGGAGTGAAATTTAAAGGAGTTGAAATTCAACAAGATAAATTGTATGAAATCCTTAAAGAATTAATAAAATTATATTTTGAAAGTATTTGGTTGAAAAAATATAACTACAATGCAATTAGGAATAGAAGTAATTTATTAAAACATTGTAATACATTAGCTTTACAGTGAAGCTTCCAGCATAGTAAGATTTACTATACCACAAGCTTACTCAATGTCAATATCATTTATAATTATGAAGAGGATTTAAATGAGGTCAAATTTCTTATTATACTTGTAGCTCTGAGTAATGGGTGATGTTTTACTTCTATAATCTCATTTCCTGCATCTGTTGAACTAGCCCCAAGCCTTGATTAGAAACAGAGTTACCAACCAGCATTCTAGGTTGATCCTCTATGCTGTAAGCAAGCTGCTCATAGGCCTTCATCATCAAACTCTTAATCCTCCAATAGCAGAAAAGATGAAAAAGAATGCAATACAGCTTACCGATATTGTACAAAAACTTTAGGCCAGACCCTAGTTCTTCCCAGATCACTAGCTTTTCTGAGTACAGTGTAATAAAGATGAGTTCTCCAATTCTCTGAAGACGTTTTTGGTTTTTGAACGTTTGAGTTCTGCAGCATTTCTGACTTTTCCCATAACAATACAAATGGTACATTTGTCAAGAGTTAGAAAACTAACCACAGATTTCACTTGAATTTCACATGTTTTTTCTACATTTCCTTTTGTTTGTTTGTTTCAGGAGTTTGTTTTAAACACACTATTGCTGCCTTCCTCATGCAAATAGTCTTAATTTGTGGCTTCCATTGTCAATTATAATTTTTCATTGAGTCGTGTATTAATATCAAGTTGGTAAAGCTGGACTCTCTGCTCATAAATGTCTGGTTTTCAATTTTCTTTTTGTCCTTATCTGACAACAAAGTGTGAGGTCATTCAGTCTTTTACAAGTCTGTAAAATTGACAAGAAAAACCTATCAGTGAAGGTTGTAACTGGAAGCTTGAAATTGGCTAAGAGATGCTCCGGAGTGTGACCTTTGCCTCATTGTATACTAACGTGCACACCCCTAAGAGAGGAGATTCTCATAAGACACAGAAACAAAGAATTATATGCAAAGCTCCATTTACACAGCATGCATATGAACAATCACAGTGTGCCAAGGACCCAATTGCCTGCATAATTTGTCATGACAGTCTCATATTCCATGCAGCTTTGATATTGTCATTTTTTTCCTCTGCTCCAACCGTCTTCCTCCCACAGAAGGTCATTCTTTCAATATAATGTTCTGTTTCTGCCACAAACCACATGCTCATGTCCAGTTACTTTTTCTAGGACACCAGAAACTAGATCCAGCCATAAAGGGGCAACTAAAGCCTGACACCTGCTGATTTCAAAACCATCAAGCAATCTAACCTCTCTAGATCTTGATATAGTCTAAAATTAACCTGGTATAGTCTAAACATAACTAAAAATAATGATTATGGCAACCCATGAGTTGCTGTGCTATTCCAAACAAGGGAATAAATTGGGCATTTAATGATTGTTAGTTGTTGGGGAAGACTGTTTCTTTCGTTTCTAGCTTTTCTGACTAGAAATAATCACACAGAAACTATATTATTTGCAATAGTGTTTGGCCAATAGCTTAAGCATATTTATAACTAACTCTTACATCTTAAATTAACCCATCTCCATTAATCTGTGCATTACCACAAGGTCATGGCCTACTGGCAAAGTTTCTCCGGGCTCCAGCAGAGGTGTCTGTCTCCTGTGGTAGCTACATGGCTTCTCACCCACTCTGCTTACTTTCTCCCAGCATTTAGTTTAGTTTTCCTATATAGCTCTATTCTGCTAATCCACTGACCAAAACAGCTTCATTCATTAACCAATAAAAGCAACACATATACAGAAGAACATCCCACACCAGTTAGTATGTACTGTGTTTGGTTAAAAAAAAAGGGGGGGAGGGGGAGGTAAAAGAAAAAGATGACACAGTTTTAAAACTATGCTACAAGAACAACAAAGCATTTTGTGCTTCAAATTAATATCAAGTGTGTAAAGGAATTTCTAAAAGTTTTTCTATTCATGTGTTGAGGAATGGGTAGGACTTGGGTAGATGACATAGGGCACTTTAGTTAGAGTTTTCTATTTCTGTGAAGAGAAACCATGACCATGGCAACTCTTCTAAAGAAAGCATTTGATTGGGATAGCTTGCTTACAGGTTCAGAGGTTCGGTCCATTATCATCAAGAAGGTGAGCATGATGTCAGGCAGGCAGATGTGGTGGAACTGAGAGTGCTTCATCTTTCAAGCAACGTGATTGTGATGCTGGGCAGTATCCTAAATATAGGAAACCTCAAAGCCCACCCTCAGAATGACACACTTCTTCCAACAATGCCATGCCTACTCCAAGAGCCTCACCTCCAAATAATGCCACTCCCTGAGATTATGGTGACCAATTACTTTCAGACTACCACAGTGGCTTAAGTCATTTTATATGTTCATGAGGAAGAGCACAAAGCATATTTCAAGAAGAGGAAGATCAGGTTAGCATAAGAGCACAATTTTATAAATGAGTAGGTAAGGAAAGGCCTTAGAAGGAACCTGTGGTGTCGTACTGAGATCAGAATCGCTGCAAGGGGACTTGATTTGGTTCTAGAATCAGCAGGTAACCCACTTTTCAGGCTCAGAAATTTGTCATGGGAGAGGTCCTTTCAGAAACCCATTACCTCTAATTAATGGCATGCATCTAAAGTGCATGCATATATGAACAAATACTGCATTAACTCTCATTAGTGGTATATATCCAAGTTTCCTAGATGTGTGTGAGCCCTGCATTAACTCTCACTAATGACACATATCTCAAGTGCCTGGATATATGGACAGGAACTGACCTGCCGGTCTAATGCTTATTCTTTGGTGCCTTTAAAAGTAAGCTTTATATCTTATACAATCATTGCAGGAAACTCTTCTGGCTCTATTTTTATTTAGAAACTACATGTGAAGTAAATAGACAGTAGAATAAAAATTACCACCAATGTTTAAAAGGTAGATATTCTGTTCTCTCCTAATGGGTAATCTGGGATGTGCTGACATTCATTCAGTTATATGAAACTGGAGGTCATACACACTTTCTAAGGAGTACCCACAAATGTGCTTTAATAGCAGAAAAACCATATAAAACAGCAAGAGAAAAATTTAAGGGGAATTCTCTGGATTTTCTATGAAAACGGATGTTCTGGATTTAGGACTTATATTAGATAAAAATTTGCAAGTAGTTCCAGTTCCTTTACACCTTGATTGATGGGTCAAGTAGAAATGGTAACTCATAACACTGGCTTCTCAAACTTAGTAAATGGGTCAAATCAAATTCTTAATGTGGGAACACTCTGAAACATGTAAATATGGATAACAAACATCAGTCATAACTTTTTAATACTATTCCAAAATGCTACGTTTCTCATATTTAGGGGCAAGAGAAATGAATGTTTAAAATCCATGAATTTAATTTTATCAAAGAAGTTTTAACTTAATTCCCTGCCAGCTTTTTATTTATATTGCAAAGTAAGATAATGGATAATGTGTCTATTCCCCTCAATGTGATCTGACCTCATTTCTGCTTTTTTTTTTTAAAAAAAACTTGTCATATTATGAAATAACAAAGGGCATAACATAACACACAAGGAGCAGAGCTGAACCCAAGAGAGTCATTCATCCTAAATGTGTGCTGTTTATGTTTTCCCAGCAGTCTGACTGTCTTTCTCTATTCCCCCATGTTCAAAGCCTAGCCGTCTTTGATGTCTCATGAACATTCTTTGGTACATTTCTCAAATACGATAAGGAATTATATATGAAGCGCTGTGTTTGACCGGGGAAGATAATTGAAGAATCCTTTAAAAAGCGTATTTCTGAAGATACGGATTCCAGAGTGAGGCAGTTGTCTACAGTTCCCAGAAGCTCAAGCCTAGTGACTAGCAGGGGAGGCTGTAACTGAAAATTAGATTTAGAGACCCTCTCACTTCGGGAGAAATTTTTTCAAATGAATAAATGATTAAAATGACTGTATGAAAAATCATATGCAAGAGGGTGAAATATAATGACTATCGGATCCGCTAAAAGGAAAAAGCTTTTAAACTAATCGATCTTTCCCACAACAATTCATGTCACAGCCTTTTACGATGATCCCGTCTTAAATGGGGAAGTGACAAAGAAATATATATTATATCTAATATGCTTGCTCATGGATAGATTTTTCAGTACTCGAGGAAAACACATTTAAGAGCTTTCATTTTTAAAGGAGAACACGTGTTACATTCCTATGAATGATCATATGTTTAGTATAAGATTACCCTTGGTATCGCTACAGTTTAGAAGGTAGGAAATTGAGACAAGCCTTTGTTCTTTAGACCTGATAGGGAATTGGATAGCAATCATTAAGCCTCCTGTGCTTGAGTGATGAGGTCCCTCCAAGGGCTCCGAATGTATCACACTAATGCTCCTAATCTGTCTACTTCATGTACATTTCACAAGGGTTAGCTAATAAGGCCGACTCACTTTGCCAATGCACAGTGCAAAGAGGAAGTCAGACATAAGCTGAAGGAAGCAACGAGGCAGTTCTGAATTTTCAGGTGACTTGCACATTTCAGTAACTTTGCTGTGTCCTTTACAGTGAATTGAACTCATGCTGCTCCATTTTAAAAAGTATATTCAGAGATGTGAGTAACAGATATGGTTTGGATAACTTCTAGCATTAGAATGTTTATAATTAATTCTCAACATATCCTAAAATTGTACATATTTTTTACATGAATCAGAAGTGATTTTTTTCTTGGCCTATGTGTGTGATATAGAATATTTCATAATGACAGAAGAAAAATACTCTTTAATTGGCCACAAAACCATGGTGTTTAATTATAGTATGTTTCTACTGACTTCTGAGGCAATGAATTCCAGCTATGGTAAGAAAGATAAGATCCAAGGGAAAGAGTCATTTATTCCTTCTTGGTTTAATATTCAGCAGTAGTCAAGCCTACTTCACTTGTCAGGAAAAGACTAATTAGGACCCATGGTGATGGGAGGTTTTTCCATGCCAAGTTTTGTCCTTTCAGAATTGAATTGACTCAGAATAATTCCCCATACTCTGAGAAATGGAATGTTTTCACTCTGCCTCAGCTAAGTGTCAGCTAGAATCACATCTTCCACACTGACATTATAGTTAAAATGGGAGGTAGACAGTCGAGTGCAGAAGGAGAACTTACCTGAGATAAAGCAGGAAAATCAAACCACTCTGGGTATTCATCAGTTTGGGCTGACATAATAGCAGAGCACTGATAGCTTACAGCGTTTTAGAGGCTCGATGTCTTGACAAATGTTCGAGGAAATGTGATTTCTTCCTTCCTTGAAAATTGTCACTTTCTCAATGAAACCTTATGCAGCTTCCCAGCCTGTTGGCAGAGATAGTCATCTCTGATGTGGCTTCTCTTCTGAGGAGGAGATTGGTTCTATATGTTTAGATCCCAACCATAGTACCTCACTTAACACTGATTACCCCTGCAAAAAGTCCTGTCTCTAAATGTAGTGTGACAGTGGGGTGGGGCAAAGGCAGTTTAGTTAGCATAAAAATTTGAGAGAACATAGTTCATTTTATTTTTACCACAACTTACTTTAGTGAGACTCAAACACCCATTCACTTCCTGGTCTACAGGACATGCAGAAAATATCCCTGTCTACTTTACATGTGTGAAAATAAGTGTAAATTCTTACTTTCATTTTGGTTCCATATACAACATCTCCACTTTCTGAAGGCGATGAACTGGATTAAATCAAAATCATTCCCCATATTTTGGAAAATGGAAATTTTCACTGACTTAGCCAAGTCTCTGATGGCATCACTTCCTTCACAAAGACATGATAATTATAAACTAGATAGTCAAGTGTTCAGTGAAATTCAGTCACCAGGCTCTTGCTACTCAAAAAGGAGATCCTGAGTAGCACAAAAATGCCCCCATTCTTTCCTGGTATCAGTCTAACAGTTATCTGAAAAAAAAAAAAAACAAGTGATATGACTTTTTAATTTAGTAAGCAACAGAAACACCCAGTTTCCTTGGGATTCAGAGAGAAAATTCAGTTCACTACATGATTTTCAGCAAAAATCAGTTCTTTTAAATGTAAAAGCAGCTTCTTAGATTTCCAGATGTTGAAAACCTACTTTTATGCCAAAAAGAGTGGTAATACAGTGCCCACCTAAGCTTAAAGGTAGTAATTAGATTGGTCTTAGACATTAATTATATGAACTAATTAGTCAGTGAAGCTGTTACCCTTGTGTGATGTTCAGGAACTGATTTAGGAAGAATTTTCTAGAATGACAGAACTGATGAGATGATAGGAAGAGAACCTAATAGTCTCTCAGTTCATGAGACTGGATGTTGTAAGAGGTTGCTTGCTTGTTTTCTGGATGCCCAGCCGGCAGCTCAGACCCAAAATAACCACACAGAAATTGTATTAATTAAATCACTGCTTAGTCTACTAGCTCTAGATTCTTATTGGCTAGTTCTTTGTTTGTTTGTTTGGAGACAGGGTTTCTCTGTAGCTTTGGGGCCTGTCCTGGAACTAGCTCTTGTAGACCAGGCTAGCCTCGAACTCACAGAGATTCACTTGCCTCTGCCTCCAGACTGCTGGGATTAAAGGTGTGTGCCACCACCACCTGGGCTTATTGTCTAGCTCTTACATATTAATGTAACCCATCTCCAGTAATCTGTGTATCACCATGATGCTGTTGCTTACCTGGTAAAGTTTCGGTGTTTGTCTCCAGTGGGGCTACATGGCTTCTCTTTTATTCCACCTTCCTTCTCCCAGCATTCAGTTTAGTTTTCCCTGCCTAATTCTACTCTGCCCTATCAACAGGCCAAGCCAGTTTCTTTATTAACCAATGGTATTAGCAGCATACAGAGGGGAATCCCACATTAAGTGGATGTCAGTATCTTAGCAGTTCCAGTCTGGAGATGAATTCTCCATGGCCTGGAGCATTCCTGAAGAAACTGGGTGTTAATATCAGCTAAGAAGCTTAACAGTGGCAGTATAATAGTAAGTGATCTAGCCAGATTAACCATCACAGTGTTTATTGTTGTACTGGTTTGCTGTTATTGTAATTCTCAGTAGTTCTTCATTGGTTCTAGAGCAGAGACTATTGTTTGCATGAAAGGAAGACCAAATGCCCTCTTCCCATGCAGCCATTTGGGTGGAGAAAATGTTGGGATGAGATTCTCCCTACTGCATATTAAGGGAACATGCTCTCTAAGAAACTACATTTAATTTAATAGGCAGCAGCCCCATTAGTCTCTCCAGTGGTGCTTAGTTTCAGAAAATAATCATCTGTCACATTCAATTAATTCCAAAATTGTGACCATTCTATTTAGCTCTTTTATAATTACTAAAATTACAAAGACATTGTGTTTATGTAGTTAGATAGAACAAAATAGGAATTTTATACTTAGTTTTTATTTGTACATTTAGTGGACTATAGCAGCTCAATGTATACAAATACAAGAATGTGTTAAATATCACCAGTTTTAGCTTACTTTGATCTTTTCATTATGTGAAAGGAGTTATTCATCCATACACTGATTTAAAACTTCACTGCCCTTCTCTCAAGAGAGGGAAACTAAACAAATTGATTTTATGAGGCTCAAGGCCTCTATAACTCAAAGGGTCTAGTTTTCAATTGCTTATCATTTGAACTCCAAATTTAATGCTCCACTGAGACTATTCTGCAAATGGCTATTTTTAAGGAGAGAGTGCAGAGATTTGGTAAGGTGAGCTGAATTTGGGAGACAGAAGCTGACAAAACAGGGTGAGCAAAAACTTGGAATTTTCAACTCAACACTTGATCACTGTACTTTGTTGAACTGCCACTTCAAAATAGAGATGTGAACACAACCTTTTCTCAGATGCAATTAAGTCAAATATCTTGGAGTGAGACATAATGGATTTTTTCACCCCTTAATACAATGGTAAGTACCTGCATAGAAGACTAAACAACGAAAATAAGGTCATGGAGGGACTGCGACAAAAAAATAGAGTGACTTTCAACAAGACAGGGAGTGTGAGGACTCACTAGAGACTGACAGGGACAGGCAAGGTGTTTCCAGAAACCTCCAAAGGTACTGTAGCCCTGGTGAGAGTGATTTGTAGCACAGAATTATGAGAGAATAAATTTACTTTCATTTGAACTCACTGTTACACATCATTACAGTAGTCCTGGGTAAAATACAGCCAAGAGATATGGCAGAAAGAGACACTTCAGAAACCTGCTATGTAGGACCATGGCTTTGGGTTGATAAGAGTTTTCTTTGGCCCATGGACTGCCCTTGTCAGATGCATGAGACTACATCTTTCAACTAGTGAACCTCATGGAATATATCTGGTGGCAGATTCACTTGTTTTAGATACTGAGTTTTTGTTTTTCTTACTAATTATCACCACTGATATTTCAATGCATGGAAAAACCTTTCGTGCCCCATCTTCAGTGAACAGATTGTGTATCAGCTTCACCGAGATGATCTGGCATACCTAGAGAAAAATACAAGGACAATCCAAGAGATCTGATTAAGAGATGTGTAGGAAGGTGACATTTGATAAGGAGAGCTACCTATAAATTCAACTTGGCAAAGGAGGTTTTGTATAAACTAAAATCCACTGATCCTTTGAGGTATCATGGCAAAATGGATTGACTTGAACTTACATGAACTCACAAGCAGAGGACAAGGCATGCCTTTATTCATATAAATCATCTTCAGGTCAGTAGCAGGGCATATTATGAAAGAGGACATCACCAGCTCAATTATCCCTGAACTCTGAGAAATTCACTCTCAGGTCATTTTCTCCTAAGCTTAGAGTACTGGGTTAAGAGAAGGGTAAGGGAGTCATCTATTAGATCTTGTATTCAAAGTCTTTGGTATAAAATGTGTGAGGAGATTTTGTTCACTAATTTAAAATCACATTCTTTGTGCCAGGCTCATCATTACATCCTTGGGATTCATTGATGATCAGTACATAGTCAAGGTTCCCATTAAAAGGTCTGTTCAGTTACATATCCAAAAGGTAAATATCTTTCTTGAACACTTGTGCAGGCACGCACTAAATCTCTCTGTAACCCTCACATTTTAGTCCATTATTTTAAACCATTCACTTATTCTTTTGGAGCCTACTTTTCACAATATGGCTTTTTTTGCTTGCCTTTTAAAAGAATAAACTGCAAGTGGGCTTATTTTTCTCCAGGAATCTCCTTATAGCTCTGCACAGTGCATTTTGCACCCAGCTATACTTTCTCACTCCCCTGAGAGAACCCATAAAACAGGTTCTTTACCTCTCCCTTTGTTTCAATCCCATGACTGTTACATTCTGTTTGTCTGTGATATTTCTGGTTTTTGAGGTGCGTATACATTCATGTCACTCCATCCTCACAGGGTCATATCCCAAAGCCAAGGATACTCTGCATTACCAGCTGGCTCTACTTCCCAGTATGCCATTAAATAAATATTGAACAGACACCCCACACTTATGACACATGATGTACCTGGCTTTGGTGGTGTTGGCCTTTAATCCCAGCGGAGGCAGGTGGATCTCTGTGAGTTTGAGGCCAGGTTGGTCTACAGAGTAAGTTTCAGGAAAATCAAAGCTACTCAGAGAAAACCTGTCTCAAAAAACAAATTGAACAAAAAAAGACACAAGACCTGGGTAATCCAAGAAGAATCTGATCTGAAAGCCTCTTTTAAAAGAATTAAATGTATTCACATTTTTAAATATAACTTATTTTATTCATATTCTAACCCCTCCTCCAACTCCTCCCAGATCCTTCTGACACCATTTTGGGGACAGGAACCATTATGCTCCATTGTTAAAAACAAGAAGGACAGAGATGAGAGCAAGGAAAGAGATATCTTGATTGAGGGATCCATTATAGGGTTAGCAGAAACCAGGCTCTAGAGATATTCCCAGGAATCCACAAGGGGGACCCCTCCTAAGATCCTAAGGAGTAGAGGAGATGGGGTCTGATCTTGACTTTCCCTGTAGTTAGACTTATGAATATTAAAGGAGTAAGTCACAAAACAATCCCACATCAGTCTGGAATTATGATGAATAAAAGGGTTATTTATTTAAAGGGAAAAACTGACAGATCACCATCCTAGACAACAGCCCTCTGCACAACCAGGAAAAGAATCTGTTAGCTGAAAGCGGATTCCGGAGCAAATAGACCATGCCCAAGTGGGCTGGTATCTTAAAGGCTATTGGCTGAAGGAACAGAAGAGCTCCCGCAACAGAATATCTTAAATATCACCATAGAACCTTCATCCAGCAACTGATGGAAACAGAGGCAGAGGCCCACATCGGCGCATTGGACTGAGCTCCCAAAATCCAGTTGAAGAGTGAAAGAAATGAGAATATGAGCAGAGAAGTCAAGATCATGATGGGTTCATCCATTGAAACAATTTACCCGAGCTAATGGGAGCCCACCAACTCTAGCCAGATTGGGAAAGGACAAGCATAGGCCCAAACTCGACCATCTGAATGTGGTTGAGAGTTGCATTGCTGGGGCAGACTGAGGGGCTACTGGCAGTGGCACCAGGATTTATCCCTACTGCATGTACTGGCTTTTGGGGATCCTAATCTCTTTGGATGTATACTTTGCTCATCCTAGATATAATAGGGAGGGTCTTGGACCTTCCACAAAGCAATGTGCCTTTTCCTCTCTGAGGATTAGTTGGGATGGGGTGGGAGGGTATGTGGAGGGAATGGGAGGAGGAGAGGGAGTGGGAACTTGACTTGGTATTTTTTTTAAATCTAATAAATTAAAAAAAAAATAAATAGAGAAGCAAAAAAAAAAAACTTTTTCCTTTTACTCTAAGAGTTGAGCTGCTGTTTTCAAGTTTGTTTCCTGGACCGAGATCCATCCCAACCCATGACCGTAACTTGTCTTCGAGACACCCTAGCCTTTTCCCTAAACCCTCCTTAATAGTTCACTATCATGCGGTGACCACATGGGTTTGTTTGTTTGTTTAGATATTTTTTTTGCATTTGTTTATTACTTCCTTATTTCTATTCTATATACCTGCTTTTCAACTACTCCTGATTTCCCTCCTTAAAAGGGGCCCAAGACCCACCCCAGCATCCACCAGAATATGAACTGTTGAAACATGTGAAGGGGATGAACCTACAGATGCAAAACAGCAGGATCCCCATGACACAGGACAATAAAAAGAAATCCAAGAGAAGCCCCAGCAGAATCAGCCCATTATGGGTGGTGTAGCAGAAACCAAAAGCCATGATTCAAAGCAATGAGCACTTACAATTAAAGGTGTATGGACTAAAGGGTAAACTGTGACTCACTGGGCCACACAACACATTACAGCTTCCATGACAAGAACTTCTTATAATTCTTTTTAGTTTGTTTGTTTTTGTGTTGGTTCTTTGTTTTGTTTTGGTTTCGTTTTTGGTTTTTCTTTTAAATTTGTTTCTTTTGCAAGGGCAGAGGTGGATTTGAGGGGACAAAAAGATAAGTAAAATTGGAATGCATGATGTGACATCCTCAAAGAGTCAATAAAACTTAAAACAAAGTGGGGGGCAAGAAATGGATTCAGGACTGTTATCTTTAATCCAACTTAAGAAGCAGTTGCTGGCTACCTCTTGGGTGCACCCCAATAAAAATAAAGCTTGCTTCAAATTTGATTCAAACTTGTGGTCGTGGTTGTATTCTTCCCTGTTGGGATTAACACCTGCTGGTCTGTCTACCAACCAACTCAATGTCATATTCTTTGTCTCCCTTTCTCTAAAAAGCAATAAACCAAGCAAACATAACCAAAAGAAACCCTGAAAATCAAAACTCACCAACCAAAAAGTCTCCTTCCTGTGGTTTAGCTTTCTTCCTGGTACCATAACTTCTGTATAAGTTGCCAAGGGAGGAAAGCAATCCAACACTCCTACTCAATTGAAACAACTGCAGACTGTAAGCAACAACATAGTGAGATATATGTAACAATAATAATCAAAGAAAAATAGGTTATCAACGTGGGAGTTGGGTGATATGGAACATGGGAGAGATGAGTTAGGAAAGAGAGTGAAAAAAGTGATGTCATTCTATTTCAACTAAATATATGATTAAAATAAATAAATAAATATTCAACACAAATACCTACTGAGACTATATTTCTATGTGAGCTAGTGGTAACATCACTCATTCTCACAGAATATATTTTCTCACATTTAAGCAGAGAAATAAGATTTCCTTATAGAATGAGTTTTAATTTGGCCTTAGATATTAGGAAATTGATCGGCTTAGGATGAAGAAGTAAATGCTCAATTGTGTTCTTCGATGGTTGTGTTGTGAAGAGTGACATGCATTTCACCCTGAGTCTGTCTTTTGGAAGGAAAGTGATGCTTTGCCTTTTCCTGTCTTGGGGTGAATAAAGACTGGCACCATGGAGCACATATTTAAAAAGCAGATCACTTTAATGTTGTGCAACACGGTTGATGCACTGGATCTCAGAAGAACAGAGAGAAGGTCAGAAACTGAAAATTGTTTCCAGGATAATTTCATTGAATGTCTTAAGGTTATGAAGGTAAAATGCTACCAATTTTTATTGTATATTTCAATCTTTAGAAGTAATGTTATTGTGGAAGTGAAAGTAAAGGTGACAGTTAAGGTATCTTAAGAATGCCTCTGAAAGCTTTAGAACTGACAAAAGAATTATTCTTTTTCCAAAAAATTGAAGATTATCAATGTTTTCTGTCTGAAGAAAAAATGATATATATGAATTTAAAACTAATATTCCCCTAAATCAATTATTTTATCCTAATCAAAGCACTTTCATACAACTGTGCTAGATTATTATGTTCTATAATAAATGGTACAATTAAAGATCATGTCATAAAGCATGTTGAAGATGATTTAATAACTTGAAAACATAAATTTTACAGAAATAATCTGAAAAACTAAAGTATACTGCAAACTACTTCTATGAAGTCTTAAAATATCAATATAATAATTGCATCTATATCAAATGTACATACTGGCTCCCTGTGGGATACTTACTACACAAACTCTCTAAAGTTTAGTTACTTTTAGTATTAAAAATTAAAGCAGATAGTTTCATATGGGAAGGGCGCTGAGGAGGATATTGGGGAGTTAGGGGGTAGGGAACTAGAACCAGAATATAATGTATAGAATTAAATCTATTTTCAATAAAAGAAGAATAGAAAATAAAAACAGCTACATACATAATCGATTTCATAACCATTATGTATGACAATCAGTCTTCAGAATTACTACATTTCAAACTATCACGTCAGATAATGTGTGTTCATTCAATTATCACAATCTATAATACTCTGTAGTACTTTTCCCAAATTTCACTCATCTAAGATCAAGGAAACTTCTGCACTTGAAGGAGGGACATAATATATTAAAGAATAAAAATAATGTACATGTCATAAATATAACTGTTCATGCCAAGTTTGTTGGGTTGCCTTTCGGAAGATCATTATATCAGAGGCATGGTGCCTCTGATAGAAATTCACCATGAATAGATATACTAAGTGTCCTTGACATGAATGATTGGGTGATCTGTTCCTGCCCCTTTCCTTCTAATGCTCCTTTAATAAACTACTATGAGATATTAGAGTACAGCAAACAGATCCTTTTCTAATTTTTGTTAACAATGTATATAATTATGCTGTTTACAGACATCAATAAGTATTGAGATTTTTATAATATTTATATTGTAACACTCAGGAATGAGCTTTTGAGGTGTTAATCATAACATCCCAAAGTACAATTAGAAGCTGGAAGCCTCTGTCTGTGTGTGAGAGAGTGTGTGTGGGGGGGTGCAGGGCATGTGCATGTGTGTGCACGAACATGTAGAGTCCAGAAGTCTATACTTCAAGTCTTCCTGAAATGTTCCTACCTTATTATCTGAGTACCTTTTCTCACTGAAGCTGGGCCTTGCAGCTTTGGCTTTTGGTTGACCAGTTAGCCCACATATCCTCTGGTCTCTGCTTCGAAGCTTTGGAATTGCTGTGTAGTGCAGTTGACTCTTATGGGAGTGCTAGGAATCCAAACGCAGGGCTTCCCTATTGTGCAGCAGGCACTTCACCATCTTTCCATCTCCAGAAATTGGAAGGCTGATAAGTAGCAAACAGCATAAGATCATTTAGCCCTTTAGAGCATATGTCACGTGCTTATATAAAATAAAATATTAAATATGTGAAAAGTGTTCTAAGATTTCAAATAACATAATGAATTACTTAAATGTAATAATAATAGGAATTTAAAATTGCATAGACCATGAGACCTCAATAAGCAAAATTTTAATGATTTATGCCTGTGATGATAGAACTGTGGGTCTTCAAATCTATTACAGTTAGTTTTTTCAATTTTACTAATAAATTATTATAGGAAACATTTAAAAAACTTTTTCCAGAAAAACAGGGTTTATAATAAAAATATAGATGGACTTTAGCAAGAGTGGAGCAATATGAAGAAGTTGGACATTTTAATATCGGTGAAGTCAACAGTCCTCTGTGATGCTGCCTTAAGTCTGGTAGGACATCACAGCAGCGGCAGTTCCCCAGGGGTGTAGGGAAGCATTGTCAGTGCCTCTTAGTGGTATTTTAATTCATCTCTCATCTCTTCAGAAAGAGACAATACAGCAGCAAAGTTTGTAGGCTTGACCTTCTTCACCTATGAAAAGGTTTTACCTATGAATGAATATTGTTTAGTGATCATGTTCAGGGTCTAAGTATTATAAACAACAAAATGTATTGGGTTTAGTGTTAAGAATTTCTTTTTTTCATTTTTATTGAAGATAATTTTCTTTTTTCATATTCTTTTATTTTTTCCATTCAAAAACATAATTAAATAAATAAAATTTTTACATTTCTTCCCCTTCTCCCGGTCCCCTCCCACTATCCCCCACTCCTCCTCCCTCCTCCTTCTTCCTTAAAAGAGGTCATGGTGCCCTGCCCTGTTGGAAGTCCAAGGCCCACCCCCCTCCCTCCCGGCCTAGGAAGGTGTGCATCCAAAAAGACTCAGTTCCCAAAAAGATAATACATGCAGAAGAGATAGGTCCTGGTGTCATTGTTGATGGCTTCTCCGTCCACCCCCATTTGCTGCCACATTCAGAGAGTCTGGTTTGATCATATGCTCATTCAGTCCCAGTCCAGATGGATTGGTGCGCTTCCATTAGTTCAGACACACTGTCTCAGTAGGTGGACCAGCCCCTCATGGTCCTAAATTCCTTACTCATCTTCTCCTACCTTCTGCTCTTCAACTGCACCTTGGGAGCTCAGTCCATTGCTCTGATGTGAATGTGGGTCTCTGTCTCTATCTCCATCCATCGGATGAAATTTCAATAATGGTGATCAAGATATTCATCAATGTGACTATGGGACAAGGCTAGTTCCGGCACCCTCTCCTCTGCAGCCCGAATACCTAGCTGGGGACATGCCCTTGGACACCTGGGATCCCCTCCAGGGCCAAGTATCTTGCCAACCCTAAAATGACTCCATTAATGTAGATATCTTATTCCCTTCTCCAATGTCCACCTTTCACCTGTCAGAATGGCCAAAATCAAAAACACCAACGATTGCCTATGCTGGAGAGGATGTGGAGTAAGGGAAACTCTCATCCATTGCTGGTGGGAATGCAAACTTGTGCAACCACTTTGGAAATCAGTGTGGTGGTTTCTCAGGAAATTGGGAATCAACCTACCTCAGGATCCAGCAATACCACTCTTGGGAATATACCCAAGAGAAGTCCAATCATACTACAAAAGCATTTGTGCAACTATGTTCATAGCAGCATTGTTTGTAATAGCC
>PVIU01000348.1:10626-117306 GCA_004026605.1 Ondatra zibethicus | reverse complement strand
TCAGAAAGATGATTATGGTATGTACTCACTCATTAGTGGACCCTAGCCATAAAATAAAGGACACTAAGCACTTAGCTCACAAGCCCAGAGAAGCCGAATAGCAAGGTGAACCCAAAGAAAGAATATACAGATCCTCCTGGAAGTTGGAAGCAAACAAGATCATCAGGCAAAAGTTGGAAGCCAAGGGGCAGGGATAGAGGTGGGGGTTAGGGGAGGAGGGGAAGGGGAGAGGGGGAAGGAGAAGGGAGAAGGACTGGAGAGCTTGGGGGAGTGGGAGGGTGAAGATGGAGGAAAAGTGTTAAGAATTTCTAGAAGATTTTATAAAATTGTCCTGGATTTGGACATGAAGTTCTCTCATAATACTTTGATTCATTTTTTCACATTATTAAATGACTCATAAATAAAACCTTCATTAATTTAAATTAGGATTTTTCTTGCCACTGAAGTCAGAGCATTTCAACATAGGAGAAGCACTTTGTAAATAGAAGAGGAAAAAGAAGGTATGTATAATGGACCTAGCTGTTGCACATCTGGTCTGTGGGGATGATGGGCCACAGCTTTATTTTTCGCTTATTTTATTTCTTCCTTTTTTAATTTTTATTTATGCTATTAAAATATAATTGCATAATTTTTCCCTTCCTTATCATGCCTGCGGCCCCTCCCAACCTCCTCCCTTAAGCTCCTTTTGTATCTTCCTCTCACTCTTACATTTATACCCTGGGCTAATCACTGCCATAGACTAAATCTCTATCTCTCTGCAGTCATTACCTGCTGTTTTTCTCTAGCAGTGGAAATAGGAGATTTCCCCACTTCCATGTTAGGATGTGTAATGATGCTGTGAATGTTTAGTTCTTGCTTCTGCAATGAACATGACTGAGTAGGATATCAACTCTGTTGAGCAGGATGTCAAGTCCTTTGGACTTATGTCAAAGAATGATATATCTGGGTGGTATGGTAGAATTATTTTACGCTTTTTCAAGTTTCTCCCACTGATATTCAGAGTAACTATATCAATTTGCATATAACAGTGAATCATTTTTTTCCCACAACCTTGTCAGCATCTGTTCTCAGTTTTGTTGATCTTAGTCATTGAGACTGGCATGAGATGAAATCACAAAATTGTTTTAACTTCCCAAGGCTAAGGATAATGGACACTTTGTGAGACATTTTAGCTCTGTTTTTAAATTTAGTTGTTTGTTTCTTTAACTCTGTTTTTTGTGATCTTTGTATATTTTGCTTATTAGTCCTCTATCAGGTGTGTAGCTGGCAAATATCCTCTCCCATTCTGTGGAATTTTTCTTTGCTCAATTGATTGTTACCTTAGCTGTTCAAAACCGGTTTGTATTGTGAGCTCCCAGCTGTCAGTTGTGGGCCTTAATTCCTGGGCAAATGGACTCCTTTCCTACACCTGTATTTTATAGACTACTGCCTATGTTTTCATCTAGCATTGTTAACATTTCACTTTTAAAATTCAGGTCTTTGATCCTCTTGGAGCTAAGTTAGTGGTTTAGTGTATGACCTTAATTTCATTCTTCTGTATGTGGACATCCAGTTTTTCCAACATTTCATGAAGATACTGTGTGTTTCCAGTGTATGTTTTTTGTTTTGTATGTTTTGTTTTGGTCTTTATCAAGTGTCAGATGACTAGTTATTGGTACTCATGTTTTGTCTTCAACTGTATTTCATTGGTCTCTGTGTCTTTATTTTGTCAAAGGCAATACCTCAAGTATTATTTTTGCTCTGATTTCTTTTGGCTATACAGGGTCATGAGCTTCATATGAATTTTAAGATTTTTTTATTTTTGTGAAGAATGTTGTCCATAGTTTGATAGGGATTGCTTAATCAATTGATTTTAGTAGGATGCTCATTTTCACAATATGAATTCTACTGATCCATGAATCTTTTCATTTTCTAGTGTCTTTCTCAATCTCAATCTCAATCTGTTTCTTCAGACATTTTAAGTTTCATTGTAGACATCTTTCAACTCTTTGGTTAGGTTTATTTCAAAGTATTTTATTGTCGTTGATGCTTTTATAAATGGGATTGTATCCATGATCTCTTTTACAATGTGCTTGAATGTATATAGAAAGACTACTGACTTTTGTAAGTGATGTTGTATCCCACCAATTTGCTGAAATTGTGGATTCATTTCTATAAGTTGTCTGATAGAATTTTGGGAATTTCTTATATATAATATCATATCATCTGCAAATATAGACACTTTTACTTCTTTTACTATTTGTATCCTTTTAAATTCTCACTCACCTTACTGTTCCAACACTGCATTGAAAAGAAGTGGGGATAGTAGAAAGTCTTATATCTCATTTCAGATTTAATGGGATTGCTTCAATACTTTCTCCATTTGGGATATTTTGGCTGTGTGTTTGTCACAGAGAGCTTTTATTACATGTTCCCTCCAGTCCTATCTTTCCTAGGACTGTAATCATGAAAGCATGTTCTGTATCTATTGAGATCATCATATGATTTTTTTTTGTTTTTAAGTCCCTTTATGACTTATTATATTTATTGACTTATGCATGTTGAACCAACCTGTATTTCTGAGATAAAGTCACTTGATCATGATAGATGATGTTAATATATGTATGTATTCATTTTGCTAGTATTCTATTCCAGATTTTGCAGGCATGTTCATCAGGGACATTAACCTGTAGATTTGTTTTTGTTGTTGTGTCTTAACCTGGTTTTGGTAATAGAGTAATACTCATTTTGTAGTATGACTTTTGTTGTGATTTTTCTGTTTATATTTTTCTAAAAGAGTTCAAGAAGTGTTTGATGTAGTTCTTTGAAACTCTGACAGAATTTTGCTGTGAATCCATCTGTACCTGGACTTTTTTAGTCAAAAAGAGGCTTTTTATTATTCTTTCAGTTTTCTTTTCCCTATTGGTCTGTTTAGGTCATTAGTATCTTCTTGGCTTAATGTTGGTAATTTGCATGAATTAAGAAGTCCATTTCTTTTATATTGTCCAATGTACAGGGTTTTAATTAGTCCCTTATAATTTTGAGTTGGTATATGTTGTAATATCTCCTTGTGTTGGCAGAGGATTCTATCCTGCCTGGTCCCACAGCTGTTCCATCCCAAAGAAACACACAGAGGCCTATATTAATCATAAACTGGTTGGTCTATTCACTCAGTCTTCTTATCAACTCTTATACCCTACATTAACTCATAATTCTGTGCTGAGAAGTGACAGAGCCAGGAACCAAGGAAACATTGTCTCATAGAGGCATGCACAGAGACACAATTGCAATGTATTCAAGGTTTAGGTAGCAAATAGCAAAAGAATCTTGGAGCTTAAGGGCTCTTGGAATCTCTTCTTATATAATGGAGGCAATCAACTGACAGTTCTAAAGTCAATATAGACCTGAGAATTTTCATAGCAACTACAATCATTAGTGAGACATTCTCTAATAGCTTCCACAAGAGGAGGCAGAGCTGTGATAATTTAAATCAATGGAGTTAAAACATGAGGAAAAATCTGAGGAGAAATATAATAAAGGAAGGCTTTCCTTTAACCAGTGGGATTATTGGCTCTCAAACTATTCTATGTTCCCCAAGTCAACTTCAAAGTATTGATAAGAGCAGCAAAGAGCACTTCCACCACTGAGAATTTATACAGGAAAGAACATCTACATTAACAAAAAGGGATTATAGGAGGAGGTTTCTGCCTGTCCAGTCCCTCAATAAACACACAGAAACTACATTATTTGCAGTACTGTTTGGCCAATAGTTTAAGTGTATTTCTGGCTAACTCATGTCTTAAATTAATCCATCTCCATTAATCTGTGTATCGCCACAAGGCTGTGGCTTTCTGGGTAAAGTTCTGGTGTCTGTCTCTGGCAGGGCTATATGGCTTCTCCTTATTCCACCTTCTTTCTGTCAGCATTCAGTTTTGTTTTCCCTGCCTATCTATATTCTGCCCTGCGCAGGCCTAAGTCAGTTTCTTTTTCTTTCTTTCTTTCTTTCTTTCTTTCTTTCTTTCTTTCTTTCTTTTTACTTATTTAGGATTTTTAAATTTTTTTATTGATTTTTATTGAGCTCTACATTTTTCTCTGCTCCCCTCCCTGCCTCTCTCTCCCCCTTCATCTCTCTTCCAAGGTCCCCATGCTCCCAATTTACTCAGTATATCTTGTCTTTTTCTACTTCCCATGTAGATTAGATCTATGTAAGTCTCTCTTAGTGTCCTCATTGTTGTCTAAGTTCTCTGGGATTGTGGGTTGTAGGCTGGTTTTCTTTACTTTATGTTTAAAAACCACCTATGAGTGAGTACATGTGATAATTGTCTTTCTGTATCTGGGTTACCTCACTCAAAATAATGTTTTCTAGCTCCATCCATTTTCCTGCAAAATTCAAGATGCCACTATATTTTTCTGCTGTGTAGTTCTCCATTGTGTAAATGTACCTCATTTTTCTTATCCATTCTTCAGTCAAAAAGCATTTAGGTTGTTTCCAGGTTCCAGCTATGACAAACAATGCTGCTATGAACATAGTTGAGCACATGTTTTTGTGGCACGATTGAGCATCCTTTGGATATATACCCAAAAGTGATATTACTGGGTCTTGAGGAAGGTTGTTTCCTAATTTTCTGAGAAATCGCCACACTGACATCCAAAGGGGCAGTACCAGCTTTCATTCCCACCAGCAATGCAGAAGTGTTCCCTTTTCCCCAAAACCTCTTCAGCATAAGTTGTCATTGGTGATTTTGATCTTGGCCATTCTTACAGTATAAGATGGAATCTCAGAGTTGTTTTGATTTGAATTTCTCTGATGACTAAGATGTTGAACATTTCCTTAAGTGTCTTTCAGCCATTTTAGATTCCTCTGTTGAGAGTTCTCTATTTAAATCAGGACTCCATTTTTATTGGATTATTTTTTCTTTTGATGACCAATTTCTTAGTTCTTTGTATATTTTGGAGATCAGACCTTTTTCTGATGTGGGGTTAGTGAACCTTACAGAAGAGAAAGTGGGAAGTACACTTGAATACGTTGGCACAGGAGACCACTTCCTAAATATAACCCTGGCAACACAGACACTGAGAGAAACAATTAATAAATAAGACCTCCTGAAACTGAAAAGCTTCTGTAAATCCAAGGACATGGTCAACAAGACAAAATGACAGCCTACAGAATGGGAAAAGATTTTCACTAAGACAGTTTCTTTATTAACCAATGGTATTCACAGCATACAGAAGGTAATCCCACATCAAGATATGTTACTTTGCACAATGGCTAAAGAATTTGCTTAGTGTGTTCTCCACTGAAACATTTTCTGTTTTTATAATTGTGCTTGCTTGCTTTTCTGTAGTTGGTCTGACTAGCTGCTTAGGCCTTTGAGGCCCATACACAATGGCTCTGTGGGGAGTTGTACTGGAATGTTTCATTCTAAAATCAGCCAGTACCAATTTATTACATCATTCTTTATTCATTTGCAAGAAAATTGAGATGTTTTTATAGTTGAGACTAGTAAAGTTAAACCTATAGACAGTTTTATTGCTTTCTATTCTTTTGATTATGGTTTGAACACCAGCATTCAAAAACTGGCTTACTATACCATGTATCCTTAGCCATAAACTTCTACAAATGATATTTTTTTTAATTTTTATAAGATTTTTATTTTCTCTCTCTCTCTCTCTCTCTCTCTCTCTCTGTGTGTGTGTATGTATGTGTGTGTGTATATATGGGGGGCAAAAATGAGTCAATATATGTAAAGAATTCAGACAATAACTTCCACTATGTGGCTCCAACTCAGGTTATCAGACTTGACAGCAGGAACATTTATCTGTCTCCCTGGCTCTAAATTCTACAGATCATCTTATACACTAGTGTGACATTATTTTATATGGGTGTGATAATTCACAATAGAATCTAGCACTGTTGTTTTTTAAAAAGAAGAAAAATTAAACTCTTTAATTTTTCACATTTACTATTTTCTACAAAGGCATAAAATAGATTTACAAATCTACTTTCTAGTACAAGGGACATATGTACATTAGATTTAGCATAAAACCCTCTGATTCTTGCCTACTTCCAAGAATTCTTAGTAATATTTCTTAGTTCATTGAAATGAATGATAAGAGGAAAAACTCTTATCAACTCCCAGCCTGCCAAGTGCTGACCCCTCCCTGAGGAGGTCAGGACCACTCCCACAGGCTATTTAGGCTTGCCCTGGGAAAAGGAACTGTGTGGTCTCCGTGGTTTGTTAGGGCTCCATTCCCCGCCATGCTGTCCGGATCCACCCGGGAGTGTGACATTTATTAAATGTGAGTATTTTAATTTGGTCTAATCTGGTCTGATTGGAATTATTTTGCATTGGCAGAGAGGCTCTTCTTAAGGATTATGTCTAACAGAGACCTTTAATAAAGTTCTGTTAATGAAAACGGATTTCATACTACTCACCAATGGGCTCTAATGATCCAATGTCCTCCTCATCACTAGGATTTCACTCAAAGGCATCACCCTGCCCAGGTTTTTACATAGACGCTGGATGGACCAAGTCAGGTCCTTTTGATTGCATGGCAAAGCCTTTAGAGGCTGCTCTTCTCTCAGCCCCAAACTCATCAAATCTTGACTTTAAGAATTCAAATATGTCAGAGTTCATATGTAAGATATCAGAAATGTAGCTTCCTTGAGGTAAATAATGAAAATACAGCACAAAACAACCAATGTCCTGATCTACTCACAATGACATAAAGTACTCTGGAAATATATTCATAATTTAGAAAAATCCTCGTAGCTTACAGTCAAAATAATGAATTACTTTCTTAACATTGAGATTGTGTTCACAAATAGTACACAAGGAGATACCACCAAAATATTACTCATATATTCATCAATTTCTATGTCATGAGACATTTTCTCATATCCAAATATCCATATTTTATGAATATCACCTTTTTTGTTTTGTTTTGATGTGGTGTGTGTGTGTGTGTGTGTGTGTGTGTGTGTGTGTGTGTGTGTGTGTGTGTGTGTCTTCGTTTGGGCCTTTGAGGATGAGTGCTGTACTTAGTAACAATTCCTCTCACTCAAGACTCTCTGGTTTATTTAAAAGATGTGTAGCAGTAATAAAGAGTCTTCTTAAAGTATTTGTTTTATTTTTGATTTCTTGTATGTTCAGAAAGAAAATCTTTAACTCCTGACATTTTAGTGAAGGTTGAGGAAATCAGAATGCTAATGACTAATAATAAGACTCAAGTACAGGAAACACAGCTGAGGAATCTGTGGCCTTTGCAAACACTGCAGCTGCCTTGGTCTTTCTCATTCTTTTCAAACACATTACAGAATCAGGAGGATTTGGATAACTGTGAGACAATCCTTAAATACCTTGAAACTTGAGAAAATTAGATCACTAAGCTTTAATATCTTTTTACCTTAATGTAGCTAAGTCTCTAAATATCTGATGACAAAAATAATTGGTAAGGTAATTTTTTTTTCATATCAAATCACTTAATGGAGAGATTCAGAGAGGCTTTACAGTTTTGGTTTAATATCCACATCAAGTGTGTATAACGGCTGTCAGCTGAAAAAGAAAGTTAAAAAATAAAATTTCTTTGGATAAAGTGGTTGTAGCATTATGAAATATCTTCCATTTTTCCCAAGAGTAACAGGAGATACTACAAATGATAGCTAAGGAAACTTGCTATGTGTCTTTCTGTGTTTTCAGTAATCAGTGCAGTGGTTTGAACAGTTAACATAAAATTCATAGGCAGGCCATACCTATGTTTCTATTTTTAGGCAGACATGAGGACAAGAAGAAACAGAGGTTCCAATGCTATTATCTTAAAAAGTGTGATTCCCAAATTCATATATCCAACATTTTTACCATTATTTTTTCAGTTCTTTTAATTTTTTTAGATCATAATGTAATTACATCACTTCCACCTCCCCTCTCCTCTCTTCGCTCATTCTCTCACATATACCCCCTTGATGTTTCTCAAGCCCATGGCCTTCTGTTCATTGTTATTAAATACATACATAGAGATCCATAAATATATAGGTACGAGCCAGGCACTAGTTGTGCACGCCTTTAATCCCAGCACGTGGGTGGCAGAGGCAGGTGGAGCTCAGTGAATCCAAGCCCAACCTGGTCTACAAGAGCTAGTTCCAGGACAGCTAGGACTGCAACACAGAGAAACCCAGTCTCAAAAATAAATAAATAAATAAAAATTTAAAAAAGTACATCCTACTGAGTCTTTATAATATTATTGTATATATGTTTTTAGTGCTGACCAGTTGGTATTGAGTAACCCATCAGTGTGTGCTTCTCTCAGGAAGACTATTTTTCCTGCTCTCAGATTTCCTTAGGCACCTGTAGTGCTTAGTATAGGAGTTCAGGCCTGCAGCGATTTCCCTTGTCCGTGTTCACATGTCTATTATCATCATGTTTAATTAGCTCATGTTTAGGCAGGCATTTGCCCATAAAGGCTCATCAATATGACGGCCTAATGAGATGTTAAACTTTTATTATTCAGTCCTTCAGAATACAATTATATTTGGAAACAGCTTCTTCAAAGAGGCAATTGAGAGCTATATAAGGCACTAATTTAATATAATAAAGGTCCTTATAATGTCTATTTTAAAGCACTGAAAGACAACCACTGTTGGTAAGCCAAGAAGACATGTTCAGGACAAAATTAATATGCCAACACCTTGACCTGAGAGTCAGGGCTTCCAGACTGTGAGGTGATAAGCTACCCCTGTAACTGACCACTCTGTGACACATTATACTAGGAGTCCCATAAACAATCCAACTAGGCTTTGCTGAACTTGGAACTCAAAGATGAGAGAACACATGGACATTTTTAAGTGAACCAGTGGTGTCATTTTGAATCCTGATAATGAGCAAGGACTGAAGGTTCACTAAAATACCCAAAGGAGGTAGATCAAGAAATTCATAGTTGCTGATAATCTTCATGTTAAGGAAATGCAGTGAGCTAGTCTGTGGTTGTACCATAACCGTGATATGTATTGCTGTCCATAGCCCATGTTGCTACCAAAGACCACACAGATGACTGGGGTCTAGGTCAGCAACCAGTATGCTGGCAAACAGTGACATGCCAATCTGAGTGGTCTATGCTGCTACACGGGGCTGTGGTGACATCCTTCCTAGGCTGCTGGTAAGAACCTGCCTGGGCCCACAGTCCTGCAGAAGTCAGGGTCTGAGTTGCTTTCTGTGGCTCCTGTTACCACCGCGGGCTATGTGGATGCCATGTAGTCAGTCACCTGATACCATGCTGGTGTCTGAGGCTCATGTTGCCACAGGGACCATGGTGATTTTAGGACATAGTTACTGCCAAAGGCCATGTCTTGGTCTGTGGTCCTGCTGCTGCTGGGGTCTGCGTTGATGTTCATAGCCCACGTTACAACAAGGGACCAAATGAATCATCTCATTGAAACCTGTAGGCCATGCTGACTGATTTCAGCTAGCACCGAGATCCATATCTTGGGCCTTCTATTGGTCCACCCTAACATCTATCACATCTATGACCTTCTGGAATGCATGAAAAGGCTCATCCTGTGTAACGACGGCCAAAAGATCTCCCTGACGCTGGGCAACAACAGACTATCTGGGAGGAGTTTCAATGAGAGTCCAGTGATGATGGTGTGCCAAGAGGCAAGAAGGCCTTGACCAGACCAATGACTCGTTGCAATGAGCATTTGTTTCTTGGCCTGTTTGGACAAAAGTGCATACTGCGGGATACATTGCAGCTCCCAACGCCACGAAGAAGAATGAAGAGGTGTTGGAAAGGTAGGAAAGGCAGAAGATCCAGGTGGTTTTTTTTTTTTTTTTGCTTTGTTTTGTTTTTATTAATTCGTGGGGTTTCTTTAGAGGGAAACATTGCAGGGTTGAGAGGCAGCTATCGAGGGACTAGGAAGTGAGCAAGGCTGGGTGCATGATGTGAAAGCCCCAAAGAATCAATAAAGGATTATGTTACATTTAAAATGGTGGAAGATAAGGTTATTAATTTGACTTATTAAATTTGCTGATTGAATCAATTGTGAAATTAAAGATGACAAAATAAATGTTTATTATTTTAAGCAGTGCATAAAAATGATGGTGTTCAAGAAATAATTTGACACCAAAATGAAGAGACCTTTCGCTTGCCGCCTGTGGAGTGCTAGTGTGGAAGATGTTAGTGGCATGCTAATGCTAGGTGTCTGAATGGATACACTTCAACGAAGTAGAATTTAGAGTAGGGGAGACACATTTTCGCCACCACTCTCATGGTTTCTGGCAGAGCCTGGGAAGTACAAAGTAGCAAATCAAATTAAGTGCTTGTGCCTTATGTTGCAGAGAGAGAGAAGCAACTGCGGAAACTAAGTAATTATGGGAGGAGACTAAAAGAAGAGAATTATTTCACAAATTTGTTTATACTAAAGTCTCTGACCAGGGACTCCTTACTGGAAATGTTGCTTTCTCTAGGCAACATTCATATGAGAATTTTCATCTAGTTTTTCAGGAAGAAAAGTGAAGCATAGGATACCTTCTTCTGTCTGCTGCTCTTCCAGTGCCTTAAGTCAAGCAAAATAAATCTATATGACAAATCTTATATTTGGGTGTGTCTTCGCCTCATTAGGAAGTATTAGGTGCTTCTTAGCAAAAATACACATTTTGTAGCAACAGATAACTTTAAAGTTGTTTTCAATTGATTTACAAGAAATAAGCAAAGGATTCTAGCACCTGAAGCCTAATACATCCAAGAACATGTTCCATGGTTGTGGACATCTTACCTGGAAATTATATATGGAACAGTTTGAAAAATAAAAACTGATGTAACATTGCTTCCTAATGAAGAATATTCATCAAAGAAAACCTTAACAACAATCATTAATTTGGCGATTTTAATTTAGAAAATTTTATAATACAGCTTTTCTTTGGAATGTAGCGAGGCACAAATTTTAAAGGTTTATTTAGTTGTGGGTGTATGTGTATGCTTGTGCCTGGACAAGAGTGCAGAGGCCAGAAAGGACATTGGTGTCCTCTTCGTCACTCTCTGCCTTTTCCTTTGAGGTCATCTCTCCTCGAAAACAGTTTTCTTGGACAGCCTGGAACCTAGAAAGTCCCCCATGGAGCTCAAGTGACAGGTATGAAATGGGTGTCAGCCTTGTAATGAGGGTGTTGGGATCTAAACTTCAGTCCTCATGATTACACAGTAAATAACCTTAGCTGTTGAGTCATTTTTGCATGACAAACTTCAAAAACAATCACCACTTAATAGTGAGGGGAAATGTATATTGTAAAACATTTGAAACAAAGTGCAAATCTTCCCTTAGACATCTCTTTGAAGAATAGACTTCTAAAACAGTTTGAAATTTTAAGAAAGAACAGGGGTTTTACTTGGTGACATAAGATGTCAAGTTGGGGCATTTTCTCCTTCATTATATTGTCACTTCAATTAAATTTCTTTCATATATATGTATATTTTAGGAAGTGTCTACAATAGTAGGTTTCCATGTGGCTTCAAAAGGCCTTTAATGCTAGTCATCCCTCCCCATGGCCCCCTTTACCCTGCTTCCCCATTTAATCCTTTTTAATTCTAGTTTCCCCTTTATATCTCTATATCAGTATATTCTAGTGCCTCTTCTTTGGATGATTGCCTACTTCCCACTTGTCCCTTATATGCTATTTTAACTCTGGTTATTCATATTGAAATACATGTATCAAAAGATTAAAAGCTAATATTTGTGCATAAGAAAAAACATGCGCTTTTTTTTGAGACAGAATCCCACTGTGTAGCTCTGGTTGTCCTGAAACTCACTATGTAAATTTGGCCTCAAACTCAAAGAAATCCACTTGCCTCTGTCTCCCAAGTGCTGGGATTAAAGGTGTGAGGCACTATTCCCAGTTTACAGTATTTGTCTTTTGAAGTTTGGGTAACCTCAACTCACTCAGTATAGTTGTTTCTACCTCCATCTATTTGTTTGCAAATTTTATAATTTGATTTTCCTAACAGCTGAATAGTATTTCATTTTGTACCTATCACATATTTTCATCATTCATTTATAGTTGATGGACACCTAGGCTGTTTCCAATTTCTGACTATTTTGAATATTTTTTTTATTTTTCCTTACATTTTTTTGAGAGAAAGACTATGAAATTATATAGATATGGAGGTAGAGAGTATTTGGGAATAATTCTGATGGGGAAAAGATAACCAAAATATATTTCACAGAAATTTTAAATAAAAAATTGAAACATTAAAAAATAGAGGATGAGAAGCTCTTAATAGAATACAATAGAATTTGATTAAATGTAATATATGTACATATATATATTATAATGGTTAGATATTTGAAAATATTGAATACACACATTAAGTACAAAAATAAGTATACATAGAGCTGTGAAGATAGCTCAATTGGTAAATGAATATTACACAAGCATGGCTACCTAAATTTGGATCTTCAGGACACCTAAAATGTTTGTCATGGTAGTGTTCTCCTGTAACCCCACTGCTAGAGATGGAGAGAGAGACTAGATGAGTAGATACCTAGATCAGTAGCAATGTAGTTTGGCACAATTAATGAGCTTCATGTTCAGGAAGAGACACTACCTTAGAAAATAAAAATGGAGAGTAGCTAACACAACATGCCAGATATTGACATGTGGCCTTCAGGTGCATGAGCACATACCTGCACATATGCTTGTGCACAAATGTGCACATATTTACACTAACAAGAACAAATATACAATGTCATGTACACAAATAATCAAGAGTTTGCAGGATGTGCAAGTAACCTCAACCAAGTACTAACAATTGAATTTTGAGTATATTTTGTGATTTTCAAAAAAATCATTTTCTATTGCTTCATAAATAACTGAAAGTTAACAAAAGATTCAATTTATATCTTTGACTGAATTTTTTTTTTCTGTTAATGTTCAAAGCTGGAGTAAGGTCATATATGTATCAGATATTATCAAATATTTGGAAATTTTAATTATAGAAATAATAAGGGTGAGAAAGCAGTGCAAGTGTTGATGCGTAATGACATAAAAACCAATTATTTCGTCAAAACTATGTTCATTGAAAACAAATATAGTTAAAGGGATTAGTGTTTGTGTGTGCATGTTTGCCTAGTTTTCTGTGAGAATGTGTGTGTTTGTGTGAGTGGTATGTCCATTTGTGAGTGGTGTGTGTATGTGTATGTGCAGTGTGTGTGATGTGTCCATTTGTGGGTGTGTATATGTGTGGTATGTGTGTGATATGTCCATTTGTGTGGGGTGTGTCTGTGTGTGTGTGAAAGCCAGAAGTTGATGTCAAAAGACTTACTAGCTGAGGACTGGGGATCTGGACTTTGGTCTTCAGGCTTGTGTGGCAAAGCACTTATGCAAGTGAGCAGACTCCTCCACCATGAGTTAATAGGTTTTATATATCAAATATATATTAACAGGTTTCATAATTAATAATATGAAGACAATTGGGATCATCAAAATTAAATGTGTCCCTATATTAAAGAATATATTAGAGTATCTAACATACTGGTGTGAATTATGAACTTCTAAGGGAAGCCATCTAATGTAGATAATCAAAATATCATTTTGGCACAGAGAATGCTTTTGTAAGCGCTATCAGTTTAATAAGGAAATTGAAGATATTTTGGGTTACACTATTGAAAACATGAATCAAAGCAGAAACCCCTGAACTGCATGCATATTAGTTAAACTATATATTCTTACCTTTTTTATAAGTTTGAAACACATAGAAATGTAGCATAAAATTTTGTAGGAATTCTCATTAGACTAAATGACAAATAAACATATCCACTGTTTATTTTTCAATTTCTTCTTTTAATTTCAATAACTCGCCAAAGTTATCATCTATTTATTTTCTTATTTTATTTATCTTTTTCTTTTTGAGACAGGATTTGTCTGTAGCTTTGATGTCTGTCCTGAAACTCACTCTGTAGACCAGGCTAGCCTCAAACTCACAGAGATTCACCCACGCCTGCCTCTCAAGTGCTGGATTAAAGATGTATGTCATCATGGCCAGGCTCATCTATGTATCTTCAATCCAATATAAATATAAGCACATTATGATGAGGTATTATTATCTTTTCTGACACCAGTTATTATGATGGCTTGTTGAATTTTTGTGAGAGAGTATTTATGCTCTGTGAGATGTAGGTACATGGACTATCCATCCCCCATGACATGTGGCAGATAAAGGCTTCCCTAGGGAAACTGCACTTTGTGTAAAGTACACATTTATTTGAACATAAATCTGATGCAGAGCTAATTAACCTGATACTCTTTTTCCTTTGTTTTAATTGTAAGTTACATCCAGAAAGAAGTGACTACAATCAGATGGGAGAGAAAAGTACAACGAATGTGGTATCGATGGACAGTGCTTTCTTGGAGAAGGACCTGCTATTTCGGTGATCCTGTTAATAACGATGCCATTAGATCTCTGCTTTAATGCCAGCAATTTCCTTACAGATTACACTTCATGCAGCTGATCTGTTATATTACTAGTCTAGTTTTTAAGACTACTAATGCTCGGTGATGGTGCACGCCGTTAACCACAGCAATTGGGAGACTGAGGCAGGCCAACCTCTGAGTTAGAGGCCAGCCTGATCTAGAGAGAGTTTCTGGACTACGAGGGCTATGCAGAGACCCTGTTAAAAAAAAACACACACAAATCAAAAACAAAATATAAAACAGAAGGAAAAGAAAAAAGAAAGACATTATTTCATTTTGTAAGGACTAAAGGAACCCTGAATACTGAGAAAAAAAACTATTTTAAAACAAGCTATGATATTGTGATAGACAGTTTGATGAACATATTCTTTTGTAAGACTTGCATACTCTGTCTTCTTCTTGAAGCACAGGCACAAAATATAAGAATACTAGACCCAGCTGTACTCTGAGTAAATGTATGTAACCAGTCTGGTATGCCTGTATACCTGGGTATACAGGTGGCATGCTAGACTGGGAGAAATGTTCTCCAGTTCCTGAAAGAGATGCACCGTATGGAATATTGTAACCTTATTAAACAATATAAAGCAAAGAAGTTGAGTGAAGAGGGGACAAGAGTAAGACATGACTCCAAGATTTTATACTACAGTAAAACAACTTTTATCTAGGAATGTCCCACTTTATAGTGAGACCAGATTAAACAAACTCTGCTCAATATATATGAAATTCTCTAGATAGTTAGGTCTTAAGCATAGTGATATTGAGAGAAGGAAGTACTTTTAGCCTATGCAGTTGACTGCTCTCAAGGTTGCAACACATTCTTATCTGAGACTTCAATATAGATCCACCCCCGCACAATAACCCCCCAACATGTAATGAATATCTACATGGCTTGATTTTTACCATACTCTTTTTTTCCCTCAAACAAAACATAAAAGATTATTAATATAGCAACAAATGTGTTTCTGCTTCCAAAAATCAAATTACAATTTTTCCATAATTTTCCATAGCACCAATTATCAAGTATGTTGTAGTTGGACATGCTGCTAAACCTAATTAGACCAGATAGTTAATTAATGTCTATTTATTGGTATTCCAGACCAAAGTACCAAACAAAATAAAGAGGTTTCTTCTCAGGAATGACAAAAGCTATTTTTCCCATCTGGGTCTTCATTTCAAATGACTACTACAAATTCTTCAGACACAGCCATTGTTGTACATATGATAAAGAAGCAAGAGTCACTAATGTAGAACATCCATGTAAACAAACCACAAGATAAAAAATTTAACATTCCCGACCTAGCTGTAAATAAGGAGCAATAAGAATGGAAAAGATCCTGTTTCAAATTTGAAGGAGTCATATGTCAATAAACTCTTGGAAGATTTGTAATCCTACCATTACTCTCCCTGCCCATACTCTGCTAAATAAGTTTTCTTCTTTCCTTCTATCTGTGATGTCTATTTTCCTCTCCTTCATTTCCTCTGTTGGGTCTTAATATGCCTCAAATCCAATGTTCTCTTTGTACAAGATAAAACACAGCTTACCCTGCCTCGACAAACCCCATCAACTTTTAAAATTTAATAGCAAGTGCTTTTTAGAAAACATCAGGTGACATAGTTCCTTAGAAACAGAGATCTACTGACTGGAGGTTGGATTTACTAACCTTTTTCTGTGGCTTCACTGCTCAAAGCAAACACTTGTTCTCAATTCTTCCATGCTTCATGATAAAGTACGAGATATTTTAAATTGTATAGAAATGGTGTTTATTTCTAGTCATTAGAAATGAATATGTAAGGGTAACAGAAAGAAATCTTGTAACTGGATTTCTCTATTAGGGGAGCACACTTAATGTCTCAGTCAATAATTGTGTCAAATGTGTTGTATGTACTTTAACTATAACTTTCTCATGAATATTAAGTAGTTCAGGTGGAAGGCACACACACACACACACACACCAAAGATACTTTTATTGGAGCTTTATCAGAACTAAATACTGGAATAAATGGGACACATGAGAGAAACTGAGTGGAAGGTCTATTTAAAAGAGAATGAACAGGATAGCTAAGGCAAAGGTGTTCCATATGATAGAAAGCATTTGACACCCCAGAATAAGCGGAGAAGAGAACAGAATGGAGAATGGCAAGGTAGCTCAGTTTAAAAAGTATGTGAGGACCTGGGTCTCATTCTATGTTTCATAAACAAACTGTGCATGACAGTTATCCTAGCAGTGAAAAGACAGACATCAGAGCCTCTGGGGCTTGCCAGGCCACTGTCGTGACCTACTGTTTAAGCCTCAGGCCTGAGTGAGAGACTTTGTCGCAAAATAATGAAAAGGCAGGCCAACCTAAAGAATAACATTCTGGCCTCTTGCTCATGTATCCAAACACATGCACTCACCTGCACACAGATATAAATACATGCATACGCACACATGTTCATGCAAACATGCACACCCATAAAAGGCAAGGGAAGCACACAAGAAGTGGTTTACATCTGGTATCACCCCCCCCGACACACTTCCCAAAATACAAGATGCCCAGGAACATATACTTGCAGAAGTAGGATTGGGAAGATGGTTCAGTCAGCAAACTGCTAGCTGACCAAGAATGAGGACCTGAGTTTGTATTCCCAGAATCAGTGTAAAAAGCTTAGTGTGGTTGCATATAACTGTAATCACAGAACTGAGTTGGCAAAGATAGAACTCTGGGACCTCCCACTAGCCACTCCAGACAATTGTTGAGCTCCAAGTACAGTGAGAGATGCTGTCTCAAAGAAATAAGGTGGAGAGGGATGGAGAAGACCCCTGAAATCAACCTCTTGCCTTCACCCCCACAAGGGAGTGCACATACACAGACAACACACACACAGACACAAACATAGTAAGTAAGAGAAAAACAGAGGGATCTTAGGAAGAGAACCATGTTGAAAACACCAGAAAAATACAATCTTGTATCTTTCATGTATTTAAAACCAGATTTGCTAAGATTTGCTGCCAGATGGAGATTGATCACTTCTCTACGAAGTTAATGCATGCTGGGTTCTGGGAAACATTCTCCTACGAAGTTGCTTTGAGGAGCAGGAAATTTCTGAGCCATATTCTCAGGTCAGGCTCCCTGCTTTCACAGGGTGCATGGGGTTTTGCCTTCCTGGCATCTTTGCTGTTGCAGTCTAGTGCAGGGTTTTTCTCTTCAGTGCCACTGATTTCTTTAACAGTTACAGCTGTTTCCTCAACATCTGGACTGCTATCCTTTCTTGAGAGCTCCTTGTCTACAATAGTTAGTGGGCTATCTTCAAATTCAATCCCATGTCAGCTCACTGGATATGAAAATCCAGACAAATGCGTCTTATGCTTTTGTCACTGTTTTGTTGCTGGAATGTAGAACAATTTGGTGCTTGGCACTAGAATAGCTCTGGCATGCTGGGAGCATATAATAATATGCCTTTTGGTGGGAGCTTGAAAGACAAAGTTGAAAGAAACACATACTATGAAGGCATGGCTTCAGTTTCAGAGGGAATTAAAGGCTTTACTAGGAAACAAGCTAGGGGCCACTTGGATGATATTTTAGTCAAGAATCTAGTGTCGTCCTGATAATGCACTAGAATTACAGATATATACGACAGTGTCCAGCTTTTATGTAGGCTCTGGGGGCTTGAAGTCAAGTCCTCATGATTACATAGCAATCACTTACTGAACCACCTCTCCAGACACAACTTTTCTATTCTTTTCATTAGACAACATTAGGATTGGGAAAATACACACATTGTTCTATTTATTTTTTCCACAAACATCAAAGTATCTCTATATATTAAAATATGATATACTGGAATATAAATAGAAGCTTACAGAAGTATAACAAAATATCAAAATAATTTACCTTAGTATACAAAGCCAGCCAAATCTCTGAGTTCATGTTTTGTTTCTAAAATGTATAATTTATGATAATAAATTCTAATATTGTATTATTTTAAAAAGGGAAACAAATGACCAAAATGCTATCCTGAGGCTTAAGCTGACAAAAACACCACAATGACAATATATGAGGAGAGAATCCTCTACCAAAAAAAAAAAAAGGGTGCTTATTTTTCTGGTGAGAAAACTAATGTAAAGTATCTAAAAATATTTTATTAAATAAATCTCAGAAGTTAAGAGAATGTACAAAATTGACAAGTGGCAGAAAATGGGTATGATGTAGCTTTCATGCCTTACTTGGCAAGCCTAAAAGTAAACATGATTGTTGATATGATCCTCTCATTGACTGAGTCATGTATATTATTAGTGCCTTGTGTGTGTTATATTTAATTGGTTTTTTCAATTCCTTAACAAAAATGACACTGTGATTCGGTCTGCACATAGATGAATGTGAGGATAAAAGCATGTAAAAGAAATGACTGACACATGATTTAAAATAATCCATGCCATGATGGTTGAAAAGTCCTTTGAAATAGGTGTAGACAATGGAGTACTACACAGCAGAAAAAAATAATGATATCTTGAAATTTGCAGGTAAGTGGATGGATCTAGAAAGCATCATATTGAGTGAGGTAACCCAGACCCAGAAAGACAAATATAATATGTACTCACACATAAGTGGCATTTAGACATAAATTTAAAAAAAAAAGCCTACAATTCACAATCCCAGAGAACCTAGACAACAAAGAGGACCCTAAGAGTGACATTCATGGATCTAATCTACATGGGAAATAGAAAAATATAAGATCTCCTGAGTAAATTTGGAGCATGGGGATCATGAGAGAGGGTAAAAGGGGAGGGGAGAGGATGAGAGGGGAGTGGGGGAAAACATGTAGCTCAATAAAAACAATCTTAAGAAAAAGAAATAGGTGTAGAATAAAAGTATCATATGATGATAAAGTGTGGTGAGTAACCAAGTAACTTAGTTAATTTTATGATTTTGAAATGCTGATTACTTGTCTCCAATAGCAGTATGAAAATAGAATCAGAAAGCTAAGTTGTGAATCAATTCTTGCTTTTTCTTAAACATCTATTGTGAATATGAAAGCCCATTTACTAAGTTTAAAATAGTCACAGGACATCATGAAGTTGGTGGCGTTTATTTCATTTGCAGGAAGAAAATGTATTTTGCAATTAAGTTATATTTTGACATGTGAATCAGTTGGTTTCTTGGTACACTGATAGAATACATTCATCACTGGCACTCCTCTCTTCATTTCTATTGTTAAATCATGGCACCCACATAAGTAGACAAAGGATTGGATTTCTGCTATTTTTGTTGTCTCCAACTGCAGATCTTAAAATAAATTACAAAAGAGAGTTGTGCTTTCAATATAAGAGAGCAGTTCCTCCCATGTTTTTCAACTGCTGACTCCAGACCAATTCTCCTATAAATAACCATTAATTCTGAGAAAAACCCACTAAACAAATAAAACTATTTTGGAAAAAAAACAATGCAATCAGTAATAATTTTGAATAAGCAAAATGATATGAAATGGGTTGACTACAATTGTGATTGTCTCCCTGGGGACATGGGGAAGCAGCAGAATTGCCCTGTGGGAACAGGTCGGGGATCTGTGGACTGAGCCTGTCTTCTATGCTACATGAAAACCTGTGCCTACCAGTGGGAAGAACCCATAGGAGTTTGTGAAGGTAACACAAGATAAGAAAGAACATGAGAGAACAGAAATAGGAAGAGCAGCTGTCCCGAGATTTCCTGCCGAAGAACCGAAGCAGCTTTCAGCTAAGACTCAAAATACTGAACTGAGATTTATCTTTGATATATGAATTGTGCTTTATTTTAAACAACTAATTAAAATAAAAATGTGTATAAAATGTGCATGGTCTTTGGGACAATACTAAGATAATCAAACTGCAAAACATGAAAATTATCAAGGATGCTCTTGGCATTTTCAAGATACGGAAAGAAAAGACACAAAATTCAATCTCAAGACAGTAGAAAGTAAACACACCAATCTTTAAATAAAGAATAGAGATTTATAAAAAAATATTCTCTGGTGAGTGGCTAGATAAAAGAAAATTTTCTCAGAGTTAGATCAAAACCCAGGTATGGTGATTCACACTTCTAATCTCAGAAGGCAAGAGGTAGAGACAGAATTTTCTGTGAATTCCAAGCTAGGCAGGGTTACATGGCAGACCTTGGCTCAAATGGAAGCAAGCAAACAAACAGACATTAACAGAAAAAAAGACCAATTATAGAAAATGTTATAAATCTAACAGAATATAAAGAAAAGAAGAAAAGGTAAAAGGTAAAGTAAAATTTAAAAATAAAATTCCATCACTCCCTATAATGAGAACATTACTAACTAGGCTAACAGCAAAAAATTAAAAGATGAAATTGAAGGCACACAAATAGAACTTGTTCAATTAAATAACACGAAATTGAAGACTGAAAACTTATGCAGATTTTACCAGCATTTTTATGGTTCTCTGAGTTAATATCGTTAATAAATGAATTTTAAAATGGACTTGGAAGTAAGCTGAAGGACAATTGTATGAGCTAGAGAGAAAATTGACAGAGCAGGTAAGCTGTAAATCTTGGCAACTGCCTGAAAGAAGGGAATGGAGAAGAGAAAGAGAAATCCATCTCTTTTAAAGCAAGCTCAACAAGGGAAGCTGGGAAATAGTTTATATGCAAATGAGAAGTGGGGCTTTAGGAAAGAAAGAGCAAGCCCAGAATGTCAAAGAATGTATGCTTGGGCTTTTCACCAGTCTTCCAAAGAAAAAGAGAAGAAGGAAAATTAAGTAATTCATAAAATTGGGTAAATCCTGCAGCAGAGACTCTGTAGGCAGATACACAGCGGGTAGGGGGATTTCTCAGAATACAAGTTTACTATCTTCTTATAGGGAAAGTTATTCCTCCTCCTGCTAGGCAAGTAAGATTTCCAGGGGCTGTGCTCCTGGCCAGGTGAGTGACAGCTATTCTAGTTTTGCTTCTGTTGCTATGATAAAAACACCCTAACCAGAAACAATTTAGGAGACAGAAGGGTGTATTTCATCATTGAAGGAAAAATCAAGGCAGGAATTCAAGACAGAAACTCGAAGGCAAACCTGTTCACTATTCTACACAACACTGCTTCTGATCAAGGAACTTACTTCATAGCAAAGGAAGTTGAACCACAGAGAATGCTGCTTGTCAGCTGGCTCACAGGCAAACTTATATTTAGCTACTTTCCTTACACATAAAGAACTGTTCACCTAGGAATGATATTGCTCACTAAGGGCTATGCTTTCCCATATTAATGAAGAATCGTGACAATTCCCCATACTCCTGCAACTTAACTATGCAATTCCTCAACTTCTTTTACATGAGTCTAGGCCATTGATTCTCAACCTTCCTAATTCTGGGAACCTTTAAAACTTCATGTAATGGTGACACCCAACCATTAAATTATTTTTGATGCTACTTCATAACTGCTATTTTGCTATTGTTATGAATCATAATATAAAAATCTTAAATAGGGGATATCTGATATATGAACCCCATGAAAGGGTTGTTTAACCCCCAGGGTAAGAACCACTGCTCTACGCTGTGTTAAATTGATAGTTAGGCTAACCAGAACATAAACTCAACTGGATTAACTCTGAAGAGAAGACATAATGGTCTGTATTAAGAGAAGACATAATGGTCTGTAATGTTCTTATCTTTGAGGATGATCAAAATACCATGTTTTCTCTAAGGTCAGAGATATATATGAATGTATAGATTTAACATGACAACAATAACAAAAAGTAGATCAACAAAAAGATAAATTTGAGAGAGTTAACAATTGAGCAAATTAAAAAAAACCCAAAAGCTATTACAGAGAAAAAAATTACAAAAATCTTGTAGTAATCAAGAGAAAAATTACAGATTCTTTATAGGTATAAAACAAATTATTAACAGGCTTCTCAAACATAAACATGAAGATTAAGAAACAATAGGAAGAAAATGAATGTGGAAGAGTAGATATGTCTTTTGGTAGGTTATAGTGTCCGTTGGATACATAACTGAAGGTGGTATAGCTGTATCTTGCAGTAGATTGATTTTCAGCTTTTGAAGAATCCCCACACTGACTTCTAGAGTGCAGAATAGTTACCACTGAAAGATCTGGAAAAATCCAGACCCCCTAGCAGGAAGAGTAGAGCCAAAAATCTAGGTTAGCTGGTTCAGTGACTCTGTTCCAGGAACTGGTTGACCACAAAGTTAGATTATAATCTTGAGAACAATTTTGAGAAACAGGGAGTTACCCCCTTGTGATTATCACTGATATTTTCAGAATTTTCCAAATTCTTCCCTACCCCCTTTGCATTGTGGTTTCTTCCCTTAACACCCCTTCTCCCAGCTACTCAGGGTCAAACTCCTCTACCCCTGCATGGGATATGAGTCTCGGCCCCAGAACGCTGGTTCCTGTCAATAAACCTCCTGTGACTGCAGCAAGGAGTTCTTGGGGGGTCATGTTATCCTGAGACTTGAGTGAGAGTCTCCCCACTCCGGGGGTCTTTCATTTGGGGGCTCATCCTGGGATTGGCAACCACCCTCATCTCCAAAGACCCACTTGGAGGTGAGACATTGTCTGTGTCTTTGTGTTTCTGTACCAGCTGAATTCAGGTTCTGTATCTGTACTTTCAGTTTTGCAGTCACTACGGAGGGAGTGATCAGCAGATGTGCTAGGAAAGCTATTGTTTTTCAGGAAGGACCAGGATCCCATCCCGATCAACAACCATACATTACTGTACGGCAAGATTTGGTCCAGGAACCCCCACTTTGGGTTAAGCCCTGGGTACGTGGATGGAAGCCAGACTTCTGAGCCCTGGCTCTCTGAGAGTCAGAGTGCAAACCAAAACCTGTAGCTCCAAGGCCTGAGAGTTCACCTGAGAGCCAACCGTTGGCTCCTCTTAAAATCTAGTCTGAGGTTGCAGAGCCACCTGAATGGACGAGCCCTCCACCACCCCCTTACCTTTTGCCCCAGATGCCTGATCCTGGTGCTAGTGGCATCGTGCAGGGGGAGGGGGGCTGTGACAGGCACACAAAGTCAGCATGCTCAGAGTCCTGCACAGGGTCCCGGAGGACCAGATTCAACAATGGCATTGCCGCTGTGCATCTATGGGCCTCCAGTGGACCTACCCCACCTCCAACCCATCCAGTACTTCAATACGGCAGCAGGTAGGGAGTGGCTGATGGTCTATCTCCAAACTCTTGTGGCAGGTCTCAGATGGGCCACAAGATGCCCCACTAATTTGGCCAAGGTAAGAGGGGTTTTTCATCTATGTTTCTTGAATGTTTAATGAAGGCTTAAAGGCATTATACTCCCTTTGACCAAACCCCTGAGGGTCAGCAAACAGCGGTAGCTATGGCCTTCATAGGACAGTCAGCATAAGATATTAAGAAAAAGTTATAGTGGTTAGAAGGGTTGCAGGATTATACCTTGCAGGATTTGGTTAAGGAAGCAGAGAAAGTGTTTCATAAGTGAAAAATGGAGGATGAGAAAAGAGAGAGAGAGGTGGGAAATGGAGGAAAGAGAGGACCAGAGGGACAAGAGAGAAATTTGACTAGAATTTTGGCCACATTGGTAGGAGAGAAAGGAAAGACAGGACCTAGTCAGATAGGGAACCTGGGCAACAGAAGACCAAAGATGACTGAAGACAGACAGAGGCACCCCTTGGACAAAGACCAATGTGCTTATTAAAAATTACATTGGGCAAGAGAATGCCCAAGAAGAAAGGAGGGGCCTCTAAGGTACTAGCCCTAGAAGAAGATGATTAGAGGAGACGGGGCTCAGACCCCCTCCCCAAGCCTAGGGTAACCCTGACTGTGGAGGGGATCCTTATTTGTTTTCTAGTGGATACAGGGGCTGAGCACTCTGTGCTGAAACAACCATTGGGGAAGCTAAAGAATACAAAGACTGTAACTCAGATCCCCACCCCAACTACACCAAGGCAAGTAAGAGAATTCTTGGGCACTGCTGACTTCTGCAGGTATAGATACCCGGGTTTGTGACCCTAGCTGCCCCAATGTACCCCCTAACCAAAGAAGGGGGTGTTTGTGTGGACCCCAGATCACCAGAAAGCCTTTGAAGAAATTAAAAGAGCCCTACTGATGGCCCCAGCCATAGCCTTGCCTGACCTAACCAAACCTTTTACTCTCTATGTGGATGAAAGAGGAGGGGTCGCCAGAGGAGTCCTTACTCAAACTTAGGGACCTTGGAAGAGTCCAGTAGCTTACCTATCCAAAAATTAGACCCTGTTGCCAGCGAATGGCCTTCTTGCCTGAAAGCTATTGCTGCCGTACCTCTGCTTGTCAAAGATGCTAATAAGCTCACTCTGGGACAACAGACAACTGTAGTGGCACCCCACACTCTAGAAAGCATTATCCGACAGTTCCCTGGTCAATGGATGATGGCAGAGGGGAAGTCTAGCAACATCTACACTGATAGCAGGTATGCTTTTATCACTTCCCATATACACAGAGCAATATACAGACAAAGAGGACTATTGACATCTGCAGGAAAAGACATAAAAAATAAAGAAATTTTGAGCTTCCTCAAGGCTATACATTTGCTAAAGAATGTAGCCATCATACATTGACCAGGATATCAAAAAGCTCAAGATGCTGTGGCTAAAGGAAATCAGATGGCAGACCTAACTACTAAACAGGCGGCCCAAGGAGCAATGATCCTGGCAATCAAAGAGCCTACATAAGTATGTTACCAACTTACATTACCTGACCCACTTGGGGGTCAAGAAACTAAAAGATGTAGTTAGGTCATCCAACTATTATGTTATAGGATTCTCTGACTTGGCAGAAGAAGTAGGCAAAAGCTGCAAGGCCTGTGCTATGACTAATGCTGGATACTCCATATATACTCCTGGGAAGAGGCTCAGGGGTGACTGGCCTGGGGTCTACTGGGGGGTAGATTTTACAGAGATTAAGCCAGCCAGATATGGTAACAAGTACTTATTCGTTTTTATATATGCTTTTTCAGGCTGGGTTGAAGCTTTTCCTACCAGGACTGAGACAGCCAATGTGGTGGCTAAGAAGACCATAGAAGAAATTTTCCCAAGGTTTGGGCTGCCCAAGGTAATCGGGTCTGGTAATGGACCTGCCTTTGTTGCCCGGGTTGCCCAGGTACTGGCCACCCAACTAGGGATCAATTGGAAATTACATTGTGCTTACCGATCCCAGAGCTCAGGTCAGGTAGAAAGGATGAATAGAACCCTAAAAGAGATCCTAACAAAATTGGCCCTAGAGATCAATGGGAATGACTAGTCAGCCCTCCTTCCCCTCACCCTGTTCCAGATTCAGAACACCCCGGGGCGATTTAAACTCACCCCTTATGAGATACTATGTGGGGGACCACCACCGCCCACTGAGTCAGGTGGAGTGTATAATCCTGTTGCTATTCTTTCTAGACTGCCTAAAGGCCCTTGAAGTGGTGAGATTCCAGATCTGGGAACAACTGAAAGAAGTATGCATCTCTGCCTGGATCCATGCCTCCCACGTGAAGCAAGCTCCTGAACTACCCAAATTTGCAGTATCCAGGGCTTTTAACAACACCACCAGTCAGGATGCTTGTGTTTGGAGGACTAATCATAGGCTGACTCTTACTGAGGTTATGTAATAAGACTCTTAAGAGCCCTAAGACTCCTAACACCAGGTACTTGGTTCTCAGTTCAGATAAATGGTGGGCTTAACACCTTGCATGTCGACATCAGTTTTTAATCACACCAAAGATTACTGTGTGATTGTACAACTGATACCTAGGGTCTTTTATCATCCAGCTAACACGCTTGAAGATGAGTTTGACAAGCACCCAACTTGTTTTCTACAAGAAGCTATTTCTCTGACACTAGCAGTAATCCTGGGCCTTGGAGTAGCTGCCGGTATTGGGACAGGTACTGTTGCCCTAATTCAGGCCCCTCAATACTTTATGAGGGCTCTAGAGCAATCTATTTCCAAACTTGAAGTGTTATTGACTTCCCTTTCAAAAGTAGTCTTACAGAATAGAGGGGGATTAGATTTGTTATTCTTAAAAGACAGAGGATTATGCACTGCTCTCAGAGAAGAATGTTGTTTCTATGTGGACCATTCAGGAGTAATTAAAGACTCCATGAGTAAACTTAGAGGAAGGTTAGACAAAAGACAAAGAGACAGAGAAGCACATCAGGGATGGTTTGAGAGCTGGTTTAGTAGATCTCCTTGGATGACTATTCTGATATCTTCCCTTATGGGACCTTTCCTAATTTTGCTTCTGCTACTGATTATAGGTCCATGTATATTAAATAAACTAATTACCTTCATTATAGAAAGAATAACTGCTGTTCAGATTTTGATGTTACACCACCAATATAGTGCTTCACAAGGTCAAGAAAACACTGAAACCTAGTTCTATGATTAGAACTAGGCACTAGAAGTATGGAGATGAAAGACTTGGATAAATCCAGACCCCCTAGCAGGAGGAGTAGAGCCAAAAATCTAGGTTAGCTGGTTCAGTGACTCTGTTCTAGGACCACAAAGTTAGATTATAATCTTGAGAACAATCTTGAGAAACCCCCTTGTGATTATCACTGATATTTTTGGAATTTTCTAAATTCCTCTCTACCCCCTTTGGCTTGTGGTTTCTTCCATTAAATACTCCTTCTCCCAGATACTCAGGGTCGAACTTCTCTACCCCTGTGTGGGATATGAATCTCAGCCCCAGCGCACTGGTTCCTGTCAATAAACCTCATGTGGTTGCAGCAAGGACGGTCTCTCATGAGTTCTTGGGGGGTTGTGTTATCCTGAGACTTGAGTGAGAGTCTCCCCACTCCAGGGGTCTTTCACCACTAGCGATGAGTAATTGTTCCCCTTTCCCTACATTCTTGACAACACATGCTATCATTTGTTTCATTGATTGTGGCTTTTATCGGCATGGTTTAGGGGTCTTGGTTGGATTTGATTTCTCTGCTAGTTAAAGAATTAAAGGGCAGTGAGAGGTCTCCAGCACTGCAGACAGAAGTAAACAGAATCAGCAGTTGCAGAAAGGCATTACTGGGATGAGGAGACATACACACAGCAGACATGAAGAGAAAAAGACCCTTTGCAAAGCAGAAAGAGCACTGAAGAAGTCTGGAAAATCCAGTCTCAGAAAGATGTGCCCCCCACCCCCCATTATTTAGGGTTTGCCAATTTGAAGAAAATGAGGATCAGGATTTATCCACCCACAGCTATTGTGTAAACCTGTCTTAATCCATCCTGAACTTGTTGAGTCAGTCCATCAGCAGGGGCCTGCTGGTGAGAGACAAAAGTCCACAAAGCATTTGCTTTAAGCTACCAGGTTTTGTCTCAAGTCAGGAAGGTAAGGACAAAGTCGACCGTCTTGTAAATTTGCCACTTTTATTTCCTAGTTACGAACCTCTCCATATTGGTCTGCCTACCAGAGAGTCTGTCTAAATCATAATCTCTCATTGTGACTGGGTGGGGTCAAATAAAATCTCTAAGTAGTTTTAACTTGTATTTTCCTTCCTGATAGCTAAGAATGTTAGGTTTTTAAAGTATTGGTCATTTGTGTTTCGTCTTTTAAGAACTCTGGTTTCTGTACCTCGTTGCTTCCTTGATGATTAGGTTTTGTTGTTGTTATTAGTTCCTTATATATTCTATATACTAATCATCTCCCAGATGTATAATTTGGGGAAAAATCTTATTCTGTAAGCTGCCATTTGATACACATATGAACTCAGACACATATAAACATACACACAGAGACATAAAATATACACAGGACCTGCACAGGCTTAAATCGGAAAATGTCTGAGCCCTGAGAAAGAAAGGTAAACAGAAAGTCTGACAGTTAGCCAAGAACTTATTTACAATTGATGACTTCTAGGGAAGGGAAAATCAATTTTCTCCCAGGAAGGGTCACTGTGTACATGAACCGCACTCCAGGGCAGACTCCATGTTCAGAATTAACTTGCCAAAAGCAAAGGGGCTCCATGATTTGGGGATAGCATTTGCTTGTTTGTTTGGATATATTTTGTCCTATTGTTGCTTTTTGTTATGATTTTCATGTCTATTTGTTACGTTTGAAAGATAAAGATAGAAAAGACACAGAAACATGAAGTTGGATGAGGAGGGAAGGTTGAAGAATCTGGGATGAGTTGAGAGACATAAAAGATTATGATCAAACTATATTATCTGAACAAAAAAAAATTAAAAGAAAAAAATGAGAAACTAAAAGAAGGGAAAAGCCAATGAGCCAAGGATTGGATATTCAAACAAACGTCCATTCAGATGAAGATAAATCTATATAGAGGAATTTTTTTTTAAAGAAAGATGCTTCTAATAATTCCACAAAGAAACAAATGCTATAAACTTCTTTAGGCTAAAGGAAAATGATTACAGAGGAATTTCATTATTCATTGTTCTAGCCAGACTTTCTTTCTGTAACAAAATACTTAAAACAAAACACCTGGAGGAGGAAAAATTTGCTTCTTTTCACTCCTGCAAGGATTCTGGTCCCTGAGCAGGTGGCTCCACCACCTCTGGCCCCATGATGAGACAGAACTCCATGGCAGGAAGCAATTGGAAGAGTGAGTTGGCTTTTTTCATATTGGAGAAAGGGAAGGAAAGATCTTAGATAAAATATAGTTTTCAAAATCTCAGTCTCTGGCAGTCTATCCTGCAACAAGACTCTGCCTATTAAGAGTTCATTCAGCTATGAGCTCATTAGTGGTTTAACCTATTGCTGTACTAATAAGTACTTTTATCTAGTCATATCTTAATAGCACCATTAGGTGAGAACTTTGGGGGGACACTCAATATATAAGCTCTAACATTCATGAATAAAGAAAGAATACTACAAATAGGAAGACGATGGGTAGAATGTATATTGACACCACTTTCCTTAAAATGTATAGAGCTGTTCAAAATAAAATAGTATATAATTATATTTATAATTTATATTAATATGGATAAAAACTGTAAGCAGTGAGGCATAGGTATTCAGTGTGCTTAGGTTAAAATGCTTCCATATCTTGCAAAGTAATAAATATAACTCTAAGATAGATTGTGAACAATGTTTAGAATATATATCTAACCCTTATGACAACTAATAACACCACCAAATGAAAAAACTAAAAAGCCAAATAAAATTAATATTGAGTTTTAGGTCATTCAGTAAAAAAAAAAAAAAAAAAAGAGCACAGAAAACAGGAAGAAAAATTGAAGCAATGAGGAAAGCAAACATAAATTTTTAGGCTTAAACTCAGTGAAGATATTAATTATTCTGATGTTTGAGGAATAATCTTATCAGGAGTAATGAGAACAAAACCTACCTGTATGTAGTCTCCAAGAAACACTCTTTGAACATGGATATGCAGTAGTATAGTATTGTGTGGACCTGGTATCTGGTCCCATATGTTGATTCTGTCTCCCCGAAGCAACACTATTGAAAGGTGATAAAGATTTGAAGAGGACGGGAGGATTTGAAAGGACAATTCTAGAGGTATCAAGTAGGGAGCATTGAGACTACAGCCCTTCCTTTCTCTCTTTGTCACAGATAGCCAGGAAGTCAGTGGTCTCTTCTGACACACCTTCAAAAAGAGATGGTCTATACCACCAACCCCAAACTATAAATAAATGAATAAATTCTTCTTCTTCATAAGTTTATTATTTGGGGTATCAATTATACCAATATCAAGTTGACTTATAAATGTAGGCAATTTGAAAAAAATGGATATAAAAAGACAAGTGTAGCCTCACATACACTTTCCTAGCCTAAGATATCCCTCAGAACCTGACCATCTGACTGGGTGACAGAGCCTGCTCTTCCTGGCCTTTGACCAACAACCCAGCTTTCTTGGGTTCCCCAACACTGAGGTCCCCAAGGTCAATAGGAAACAGCCAGAGAGAACAACTCCTATTTACCCAACACCCAATGACCCAATAATAAAAGAAAAAAGGTGTGAATGAAAGGACTCTATCCATCTCGAGCACAGAGAGCATGGCTCTGGCAGGCCATGGCCTCCTCTCCATTCCCTCTGCCTTCTTAAACTGACTACATTCCTAAAGCTAGACAGCAAGATCTCTTACCTTATTTGGATATTTCCTCCTCCTGTGGCTAACTACCAAGATCCATCTATCAAGGTATTGAAGTCCATCAATCCAAAGCCCCCTCAGCCTCACCTAATTATCATGCCCAACTAAAGTTAAACACCTCACCCTAACACAGGCTTTCCCATTCTACCTCTATAAACCACTATTATCCTATTTGTTATGTCCATCTGCCCTCTATTCAGAGGCAGTCCTTTGTTTCTCTGGCTCAAATACCCCGTCCCCTGTCCCTTAAACTCTTCCCCTTCTTCTTTGTCCTCTGCCTCTTCTCTTTACCTCTTATTCCTTGCCCTTTCACCCTCTAGGGCAAATAAATCTTTATGCTGAGTGCTTGGCCTTGGGGGTCCTGTGGGGATACTTTTCTTTCAAAACGTGCATAACATCCAAAGAATAAACACAAAGGCATCAAGTAGCTACGCAAATATGGAACAATAATATTTCTGGACGAAGAGCACTATCAAGAGAGACACTGTAGTATCACAAGTGGTCAACCCAATAAGAAGACATATCAAAAATAAATGTTTATGCTTTTAATAATTCCTTCCCCATATATGATTTAGAATAGAAAAATATAGAGGCAAAAACTTCTAAATCATTGTGATTTCAACAATCCTTTATTATAAATTAACTGAAAAAAATCAGACAACAAATTAATTAATACAGAGCATAGTCTTTGGCTGAATCTCTAGCATCAAAGAAAAATATATAAAAATACATTAAAATATAAAAATATAACTGATTCTTAAAGAAAAATTCAACAACATTGATTAACAACCAGCTGAAACATTCAGTGAAAAACAGATAACATACACCACAAAGGATTAAAATGAGACGCTAATTTTGAGGCCCTAATGACCAAAACCAGAAAACCAGAAATACCTTGAGCAGCTTTATGCCAGCACATTTAGAGAGCAGATGACATTCATGTGTAACCTGGAAATGAAGGATTACTTCTTTTCGCTGACTTATTCCACATCTGTAATGAAATCAAATCCAGGATAAAGTATCACATAAGAAACTCTGGGCTCAAGAGTCAGGGGCCAACCAAATATTTTAAAACAAATTTTTGTAATTCTACATAAATGTTTTTCCGAAAATAGAAAAGGAAGGACACATTTTCCAATGAATTTGACAAGGGAAACGTGCTAAATATAGAAAAAAAAGACTTTTGAGAAAATGAGTCTACAAACTGGAAATACACTTGATAAGCATAGACCCAAACAGAGTAATAATGTGTTAATGAATGAAACACATCTCAACCCAGTGGGATTTAGTCTAGAAATGCAATTGTCAAACCCATTTGAAAATCGATCAGTTCAATCTTTTATAAAAGAATAAAAGACTACAGCCTTATATTCAATTAAGCAGTTGCAGTAAGACTATCCTAACACTAATTAAATATCTCTCAGAAAAGAAATTAATACGAACATCCTCCGGTAAAAGTAATCTTGCAAAACCGCACCAGCAGTGAAACATGTAGTTGCTATGGTAACACCATTTTGAATTCATATGCTAATGACAGAGGTAATGCTTGAAATCCACTCCACCATGGCTCCTAACATCACTGTAAGTAGTTTATTTCTAGTCTTCTCTTAAAGTAGAAATTTGAGTGACACTTCTCTCTGTATTCTGTCTCTTTAAAAGATTTATTTATATTTTTTAAGCTTATGGGTATTTTCCTGCATATGTTTATGCATGTGCCCTCATCTTTCTGCTAACTGCCTCTTGGGGGCAGAAGAGGATGTCTAATCATCGGGAACTGTAAGTCGAGAAGATTGTGAGCCAATATGTGGGTGCTGGGAACCAAACCAGAGACCTCCACCAAAGCAGCCCATGCTAAGCAACAAGTCTCTTTTCCAGCCTCTGTATCCTTGACTTCAAGTGCCTACACAGCATTACCTTCTCCATTGCATCAATGGGAATCCTGCTCTTTACAGTGTCCACATCCTGAGTCAAGAAGATAAGAATGGCAAGAGTTAATGCATGTGATATATTTAAGATAGGTCTCGCACATAGTTGTTAGTATGTTATTTATTATTAAAGCGGTATCATAAGAAACTGCTACTTTTCATATCACAGCACTTGAGAATCCCACACATCATCTCTTAGTCAGATTGCTGACATTTTACTGTTTCTCAACTGTGATTATTTGTGGGAAGTTTTCTCCACATATGCTGATTTCATTTAAAATGAGTACTTTGGTTTATTGTAATATGAGGATCTTCTAGATAAAATGTTAGTTTTATCTCTTCATATATTCATAATATTTACATTTAGTTAGTTCTAATCTCACTGAGCTGTAAGAAAACATTTTCTTGAAACCCAACATAATATTACATATATTTTTTCAATGGCAACTGATTGAGATTTTATAATTTCACACTAGGTTTTCATACAGGAACATATAAATAATAGCTGATGCATCAAAATACGAATTTTACGGGTGACTTAGAAAGAGGTTGAGGCAGGAGGATTGTTATGAATTTAAGATCTGTTCCATGCCAGCATGGGCTACAGTGCCCAACATCCACCATCTAAACATACACCTGGACACACGTGGACACACACCCACACATGCACATACCAATAAACAACCAAACACCACAAAAAAACCCATAAAATACAAGAATGGAATTGAGAAATAGCATCATGAGCACTAATACCTTGGTATTCCTCACATCATAGATTACATACATGATAGAAAGATGGCTAGTGAAATGTTCTTTTTTAAAATTTAATTTTTTTCATTCAAAAATTTATACTTCCTCCCCTTCTCCCAGTCCCCTCCTGCTCTCCCACTACCTCTCCTCCCTCCCCCTGCATCCTTAAGAGAGGGCAGGGTACCCTGCCCTGTGGGAAGTCCAAGGCCCTCCCCACTCCATCCTAGCCTAGGAAGGTGTGCATCCAAATAGACTAGGGTACCAAAAAGCCAATACATGCAGAAGAGATAGGTCCCAGTGCCATTATCGATGGCTTCTCAGTCTGCCCCCATTGGCAGCCACATTCAGAGAGTCTGGTTTGATCACATGCTTGTTCAGTCCCGGTCCAGCTGGATTTGGTGAGCTCCCATTAGATCAGGCACACTGTCTCAGTAGGTGGACCAGCCCCTCTCGGTCCTGACTTCATTGCTCATCTTCTCCCTCCTTCTGCTCTTCAACTTGGGAGCTCAGTCCATTGTTCTGATGTAGATGTGGGCCTCTGTCTCTATCTCCATCCATCGGACGAAATTTCTATGATGATGATCAAGATATTCATCAATGTGACTATGGGACAAGGCTATAGTCACCCTCTCCTCTGCTGCCCAAGTACCTAGCTGGGGGCATCCCCGTGGACACCTGGGATCCCCTCTAGAGCCAAGTCTCTTGCCAATCCTAAAATGACTCCCTTAATATAGCTATCTTATTCCTTGCTCCAATATCCACCCTTCCTCCATCTCCACCCTCCCACTCCCCAAGCTCTCCCCAGTTCTTTCTTGATGAATAAATGACAATTAAGAGATCTACGTCCAAAGTCTCAATGTGAAGAACATAAATTTAGCTTCAAGTCAACCTGATTCTAGTTTCATTCATATATGCCTCATTTTGGCAGGTTTTTAAATAGATTTTTTTTATGTTTCTAACCAAAATGGGTAGCTGTGCCACCCTACCTCCCTGACAATTAATACCACCCATCACTGCATACTTCATCTGGGTAGAACCATCCAACATACTCAACAATAGCACCCAGAATCTGAAGCCTTCTGGCTTGCTTGAACCTCAGGATAAGAGTCACCTGAAAGCCTGCCTGCCTCAGAGACCTGTAGGGTGTAGGAATGTGCTTTCATTGCAGGAACAATCATTGTTCTGTTTCTCCACAGTAAGTTGCAAAACATATCTTATCACACCCACTTTATCACATCATTTTCTGGAAGGTAGCTGCAGCTGTATCAAGTTTATTCCTCACTATGGATTGCATCTTTCTTTCCACCTCCATACAATTTGTTTGAGTCATACTTGTCTTTACCCAAGATTTCAGTTATTTTAATTCTGTCATCAAGACAAACTCCAACAATCTAAGATGTGGACACGTTCCTGTGGCTAGAAGTATCCACCATTCTCCTGCTACCCCTGGACTAGTTTCTCACCATCCACCAGGTCTCATTTACTGGTTCCTGTAAACACTCATGAAATAACCACTCAGTTACAGTTGTCTGGCCAACATCTTAGGTTTCTTACTGACTAGCTCTAATTATTAAATTGACCCATTTCTATTAATCTGTGAATTGCCATGAGCCTGTGGCTTACTGGTGTGGCATGTTACTCTTTGATGTCTACAGGTTTCATCTCTGGCTCTTTGTTTGGATTTCCCACCTCTCTATATTCTGCCTGTACATTGGCCAAAACAGCTTTATTCATCAACCAATAAAAGCAACACGTATACAGAAGGATATCCCACATCATGTTTCGATGTGGGAAAACAAGCAAGATGTACTTAAGGAAGAGACATTTGCTCTTTTCAATTTGGGACATATTATTTTACTTCAATAGTAATTAAAACAACTTTGACAAAACAATTTAAGGAAAAAAAGTAAGACTTTCTCTTATGATAACCTCTATTTTAAAGTAGATTCATAGTTTAAATCAGATATACATTAAATTTCCATCTAAAGAGTTTATTCCCATCCTGCTAACAAACACAGCAAACAGGGGTACAAGGATCCTCTATTTGTCAGTGCTGAAATGAGTAAGCAGGAAGTTCCTGTTTACAGGAACAAAAAGTATGTGCCATGTAAAACCGAAGATTTGAGAAGTCAAAGTTGCTGCCATGCCCTGCAATGGACTGGTGACATGCCAAGCTGGATAAAATAGAGTGAGGACCTTGTTTTAGGGAGGGAAGTGTCTCTGGCCTTGTTAATGACTGCTAGGGCAAAGCTCTAAGAGCAAACGCACTGAGGAGTCTAAGTCTCAATATAAAGATTCACTACTCTTCAGAAAGTGCTGGACCACTGTCAGGTCTAGAAGAGAGAAATTGCCACCCTCAGACACAGAATAGTCATAGAGTAGAACCAGAGACATAGATACCAGAACCATAAAAACCAATATGAACACCGGAAAGCAGATTTTACACCATTCTATACAGTGGTTTGTTATAAATATAACATAGCATAATGGCTAGGAAACTCAGGGAAGAGGATTGGAATTCCCACTTAATAGTTATCAGTCACATGACATTAGAACAATCTTTATCAGCACATTGAGAATAAAAGAACCTACTTCATTGAATTGGCCTACACACAAATGAGATGTGTATAAGGTATTCCTCCCAGTGTCTGAAGCATAGTAAACCCTTGATGGTATCTTGTAACAGTGCCCAATCTTGCTGTTCTCATAGTTATTAAACCTTGAGTGTGTATCATCATTAGAAAAAGAAATAGTGTCTTGTGTTTTTCTGCTCAAGATCCCTGAGTGTTCTTCTCACTATTCCAAAGGGTTTAATGTCGACTACCCAATTTAAGCTAAATTCCTACTCTGGTTAAAGACAGGGTTTTGAAATGTAATTGTTTTGCATTAGGATGTCCCACTAGAAAGTTAGGTCTTATAGATGCTTGCTGCGGGAGCTCCTTCCACTCCTTCAGCCAATAGCCTTTAAGATTCCACCCACTGGGGCATGGTCGCTTTCATTTTAAAAAGCTGTGGCAGCCCTCTGCTTGTTCCCTTGCTTCCTGCTCCAGTTCAGACCGCTAGACTCTCTGTTTCCTGTTTGCTACTAGAGGACTGTGGTTTGGGGCATTGATCTGTAAGTTTTTGCCCCTACAATAAATAACCCCTTTTAATAATAGTTTCCAAACTGGTGTGGGATTGTTTTGCGGCATTAGATGCTAATCTCTGTTCTCTGTAGAATATTTACATACTTAGGTATCTGGATAAAGTAACTCGTTTTCTTTTCTTGCCATCCAAGTTAGAAAGCAAGGGAGAAAGTTTTGAGAAACTGCAATTGTATAGAGATCATTCCAACCATATACATTTTCCAGCCTCATAATTTTCATGTGCTAATAAGCTTTCATTGTCAACTTAACAAAACCTAGAGTCCCCCAGAAAGGGGTCTTCAGGAATTGTCTAAGGTCAGGCAGGCTTATGACATGTCTGTGAAAGCTAATCTTAACTGCTCAATTGTTATAGGAAGTTGGGACCATTGTGGGCAACACCATCCACTAGGCAAGGATTCCTGAATGGTATAAGAAAGAAAAAAGAGGCTGAGAGCAAGCAAGCATCAACTCATGTGTTTATTCTCTTTTCTCTGTTGTGTATGTGGAAGGCTCCTACCTTGACTTCCCCTTTACAACAATGGCCTGTAGTAGAATTTTAAGCCAAATGAACCCTTTTATCTTATATGAATTTATTTATTTATTTATTTATTCATTTATCTCTTCATTCATCCATTGGTCATGGTAGTTATCACAAAAAGAGAAAGGAAACTAGAATATCTCTGGGTTTATTGCCAAGTATCGACATTAAATTTGTGAACAAATCCCTGAGGGCTGAGGCCTTTGTGACCAGATCCAAGACAATGCAATGTCTATGAAGGATGTTTCCTTCATTTTTGGTCAATATGCAAGATGGTTACTTTCACTTTCTGTGCAAGTGGGGATAATTACCATAAGCAGCTCAACTATAAAAAGTATAATCACCAGCAAATTCTTTATAGCCTAAGAAGCCCGATTTTCTAGTTTCTTGCTGATGATAAAAGGCTAGAATTTTATAGTACTGTCTGTGCAGGTATGTAAGATGTGATGCTTAACAATATTATTAAAGATGCCAAAATATCTGTGGGTTGTATGCATTAAATGAGGTTGGAAAGCTCTTTATGCTTCCTAGACTTTTGTGTCAAAATTTTTAGCTTACAATGGATTCTTTTTTAATGAGATCTCAAATTCCACACCTCAGCAACGTTGCAGGCTAATTTTATTTTGTTTCAGTAAAAGTTGAGAGTCTCTGCAACATCAAGAGAGCAGAAATATTTCATTTACATTTCAGAAGTAGTATCTGCAAACTCAAAGACACTGAGAAGGAAAAATTAGTTGTTCAACGGTATTCATGCTACTACTATGCATGTATCTTTGGTGGGACACAATTAAATCAAGGAGGATGCAAACATTTGGCAAATATATGCAGAGCTTAGAGTAAAGTCTCAAAGCACTGGCGATTCTTGTGACAGTCATTGGTGAATGAAAGGCTCCTTTGCTATCTATGTAAGGAAATTTGAGGTGAGGATAAAGGCTTAGCTTTAAAGAAAGTTTTCGCTGAATACATTCTTTGCTGTCGCTACCATGCAAGAGGTTGCTTGGACCAAGTTTCTCTTACAGGCATGGCAGGCCTCTGTTCTTACTGCTGATATCCTTCTCTTGAACTGATTTAAGCACCATTCTTTACTGTTCAGGCTGTTCAGATCTGTATGGTGGTTTTTGCTAGTCAATGACCCTGTGAAAATGAGCAAGCATTCCAAGAGCTGGTTAAAACTATCAGGTCAATTTCATGATTATCTCTCCTTTCACTACTCTCCAGTACATCAAATGACAAGGCTGGCTCCATTCTGTCTTTATCCTGTAGAATTGGTCTTGCTTATCGTCACTTAGAACGTAGAAGCCAACATTCCCTTCCCATATGCATTTAAACTTAGGGAAGGTTTGTGGATAAGTCTAAGAGTCATTAATAAATGCACATGGTGAATTCATTCCTACATGTCAAGATCAAGGGGATATGGATTTAGGGCTAAAAAATCATGTGGTATTAAACCATATAGGAGCTGACCAATTTCTTGGCAGTTTCGATTTCTTAGATAACTCATACTTGCTGTCATATCTTTAGTTATTTTTATTTTTCAGAGGACACAAATGATATCAAATAATCATTCTTTTACTCTGTCCCAAAGAGGAATATATAGCGCTAGTATTGAATTATCACTTCTACATTTACTAACCTCAATATCCTTCTATTTACTAAAACAAAGCTCTTTGACATCTTGGAGTATCCCCAGTTAGGCCTGTGACTGAATTTCCGTATATAATGTGGGTGTCATATGGGAAATGAGATGTCATAATAGAATTTGTTTTTGAGATCTCAGTATTATAACTGAAGATTCAATCACATTTGTCTCAAAACTTAGCCAATGGGGTGCCAATTAGCAGCACATTCAAAGTTAAAATGCCAGGCCATTAACAAAGTGAGTGGCTGCATACAATTAAGTGAATGACTTGTTTCAAGATAGGAGACAGAGCAGAGGAGTTTCCGCTCAGTTTCCTACAAAGGAATGCTGATCTTACCCTGAAAACCTAGCAGATTCTTTATGGTTCCTCATACACAGACAGTTCTCCATATCCACAGGTTCTACATGATTGGGCTAGATCAACTGTGAAATGAAAATATCTAAAAAATTAGCATCTTTATTAATTTACTAATAAGTTTAAAGTTTTGCCTTGTTTTGTTTTAAATCTGGGCATTGTCCACTAAACAACAATAGCATAAGTGCTTACACAGCTTTTACATTACATAAGAAATCACAAATGAGGAGTAATTTAAAATAGATAGAAGTTCAATTTACACCTAGATGTCTCTCAGCAGATGAATGGATAAAGAAAATGTGGTATATTTACACAATGGAATATTACTTTGCTGTTAAAAATGGCACTGTGAAATTGATGAAGCCAAATGGATGGAACTAGAAAAAAAATTATCCTCAGTGAGGTACCAGAAAGACAAATATGACATGTATTCACTTATATGTGGATTTTTGCTGATAAATCAATGACAACCAAGCTACATTCTATAGAACCACAGAGGTTAGCTACAGAGTAAGGGACTAAAGGAAACAGAAATAATTAGAAAAGGGAAATAGAATAGAAAAATATGGATAGATGAGAGGTTTGAACAGGAAGATCAAGTGAGGACAGGAAGGGGAGAAGGGATTGTGGGAGAAAATAAGGAAAAAAAGAGCTAAAATTAAGGGGCATTTGAGGAGTCTTATGGAAACCTACTACAATAGAAATTTTCTAAAATATATACATATCTGAAAGCAATCTAAATGAAATTGACGAGTAATGGAGGAGATAGGATTCCAATTGGCTATCTCTTATCACCAAATGAAGCTTTTTGTACCAGGAATAGTTTTCATTTGATTGAGTTTGTTGGCCAAACAATAATCCTCAAACAACTAAGGCTATTACAAAGACAATTAATTGCACCTCACAAAATGGCAGCAAGGACCCATTGTTGAAGGCACCTACACAACTCATTGAACATTGGAATATTGAGCTGGTATCAACATAGAGTCTCCACCCCTACATTCTAGTATCTTTGGTATAGGAAGGTACGCACTGCAAGTTACCACAAGAGAAATTTAAACTCCTAACACAGGCATGACCCTTTGATCTAAAATTGTAATAAGGAGGAGAGGGCTGTGTTCCCGGCGCCCAGTTAGCTTATGCCCGAAATAATTACACAAAAGCTGTATTCATTTAAACACTGCCTGGCCCATAAGCTTTAACCTCTTCTTGGCTAACTCTCACATCTTAAACTAACCCATATCTAGTAATCTGTGTATCACCACGGGGTCATGGCTTACCGGGAAGATTCTAACCTACATCATTTTGGGCCGGAGAAGCATGGCGTCTGCCACACTGCCTTCTCTTCCCCAGCATTCCATTCTGTCTACTAAGCCCACCTAAGGGCTGCCCTATCAAAAGGCCAAGGCAGTCTCTTTATTTAACCAATTAAAGCAACAGAAATAAAGAAGGACCTCCTACACCATAAAATGGTGTGATATTTGAAACATATGTGGGGGCAACCATGGTACAAAGCTGATGGGAGTAACCAATCAATAACTGATTTGACTTAAGGCCCATTCCATGCGACAGAACCCATATCTGACACTGCTTGAGTGACCAAGAACCAGAAACTAGGGACTGAGATAAAACCAAATAATTCTGGTCTATACAAAGGAAAACAAACAAAAAAGCCCAAAGTGTTAAAATGACTCCTAATAACATTCTTCTGTACTCATATATCTGTGCCTTGTTCAGCCATCATCAGAGAAGCTTCTTCCTGCAGCATATGGGAAAAATACAGAGACCCACAGTGAGACATTATGTGTATAATGAGAGATATTGGGACGCACAACCCCAAAAGGGTTGTCTCCATCAAATTGAAGAATAGGGAGAAAGAGTGCCAATACCAGAGGGATGACAGACACTGAGAAACAAGGCCCTTCTAAGTCAGTAGTTTTCAATCCATGGGTCACAACACTTTTGGGTCATATATAAATATCCATTGTGCATATCAGATATTTACATTATAATTCATAACAGTAGTAGCTATGAAGTAGCAACAAAATAATATTACAGTTGGGGTTCACCACAGCATGAAGAGTTGTTTTAAATAAAGGGTCACAATATTAGAAAGGTGGAGAATCACTGTTCTAAATCAACATGAGCAAAGCTCCTATGAACTCACAAAACCTGAAGCAGCATGCACAGGGCCTGCATGGGTCTGCATTGGGTCCTCAGAATATACATGATGCCCTTAAGTTTAGCGTATGTTTATGGGATTTCTGAGTGTATAAACAAGAGGGTCTCTGATTTTTGTGCCTTCTCTTGGACTCTTCCCTTCTTCTGGTTTGTATTGTCCAACCTTGGCATGATAGTTTTTGTTTTATCTTATTGCATTTTGTTTTGTCATATTTAAAAATAAAGAAAGAAAGACAGAAGGAAGTAAGGAAAGAAAGAAGGGAGGGAGGGAAGAAGGAAAGGAGAAAGAGAGAAAGAATAAATAGATATTATAGATAGATAAATAGATAGATAGATAGATAGATAGATAGATAGATAGATAGATAGATAGATAGATAGACAGACAGAAAGAAAGAATACAGAAAGTAATGTAGAATATAGAAAGAAAGAAATCTTGGTCACTAGAGTAAAAGTTAACTACTAAACTGTCATTTACATCTGCTGGGAGGGGGAAAATCAGTTTCTCCAATGGAGAGACACTGGGAAAATCAACCCTTCCAGGGCAGATTCATATTTAGGAGCAGTTGACCAACATGTAACTGACACCACAGTTTTTTTTGTGTGTTTTTATTTGGTTATAGTTTGATCGGGGTGTTGTTGTTTTGTTTTGGCTTTGTTTGTTGTTTATGAGTTTTGAGGGGATTTGTTGGCTTTTGGGGGGTACTGCTTAGGTCTTTTTGATTTTTTTCTTTGAGAAATAACTTAAAAGTTTAGTGATTAGAGAGGGAGAGAGAAACTGGAGGACTTTGGGGAGAGGGAAATATAATCAAGATATATTTAAGCTTAAAAATTGTCTTAAGTAATGAAAAGATAAATTAGTAAAAGAAAATTTAAAATATATAGAAGACTAGACTTATGTAATAACCCAAACATCAATGTTTTAGACAAAGGACTGAAGCATCACTAGATAGTGTAGTCTGAAGGAGATTCTGGGATCAGCCTTCCAAGGACACTGACACTATTGGATGGACACTTGGGGAAAATACCAACAGAACCTGAGTGCGCATATCTTGACTGTTTTCTGGGGTTTGAGAACGATAATGGAAACATGGAGTTTTCAAGTGTGCATCCAGTTTATTTGAGGATTAAGAGCCAGAGTGCCATATCATGGAGCTAAAGGCTTATGATGTAAAAGGCTTAGAATGTGAAACTTAAGATGTATATATACTGAATGTGTCTGTTGATGCAAAGACACAGATAATCTTGGATAAGAATTGTTTATGATTCCGTGGGGTTGCTAAGACATCGGTAGGTTCTGCCAAATACTATATCTTTTTTTCATATTCTTTTATTTTTTTCATTCAAAAAAATTTACATTTCCTCCCCTTCTCCCAGTCCCCTCCCGCTGCCCCCCACTCTTCTTCCCTCCCCCTGCTTCCTTAAAAGGGGGCATGGTACCCAGCCCTGTGGAAAGTCCAAGGCCCTCCCCCCTCCATCCCGGCCTAGGAAGGTGTGCATCCAAATAGACTAGGTTCCCAAAAAGATAATACATGCAGAAGAGATAGGTCCTACTGTCATTGTTGATGGCTTCTCAGTCTGCCCCCATTGGCAGCCACATTCAGAGAATCCGGGTTGATCATATGCTCGTTCAGTCCCAGTCAGCTGGATTTGGTGAGCTCCCATTAGTTCAGGTACACTGTCTCAGTGGGTGGACCAGCCCCTCACGGTCCTAACTTCCTTGCTCATCTTCTCCAACCTTCTGCTCTTTGACTGGACCTTGGGAGCTCAGTCCATTGCTCTGATGTGAATGTGGCTGTCTGTCTCTATCTCTATCCATCAGACGAAATTTCTATGGTGATGATCAAGATATTCATCAATGTGACTCTGGGACAAGGCTAGTTCAGGTACCCTCTCCTCTGCTGTCAAAGTACCTAGCTGGGAACATCCATGTGGACACCTGGGATCCCCTCTAGAGCCAAGTGTCTTGCCAATCCTAAAATGACCCTCTTAATCTAGATATCTTATTCTCTTCTCCAGTATCAAGCTTTCCTCGATCTCCACCCTCCCACTCCCCGAAGCTCTCCCGAGTCCTTCCCTTCTCCCGTCTCCTTCCCCCTCCGCCTTTCCCCCACCCCTACCCCCAACTTTACCCAGCCCCCATGCTTCCAACTTTTGCCTGGCTATCTTGTTTGCTTCCAATTTCCAGGAGGATCTATATATATTTTTCCTTGGATTCACCTTGCTATTTGGCTTCTCTAGGCTTGTGAGCTATAAGCTTAGTGTCCTTTGTTTATGGCTAGGGTCCAATAATGGGTGAGTACATACCATAATCGTCTTTTTGGTTTTGTGTTACCTCACTCAGGATACAGTTTTCTATTTCCATCCATTTGCATGCAAAATTCAAGATGTCATTGTTTTTTACCCCTGAGTAGTATTCTAATGTGTATATATTCCACACTTTCTTGATCCATTCTTCCATTGAGGGGCACTTAGGTTGTTTCCAGGTTCTGGCTATTACAAATAATGCAGCTATGAACATAGTTGCACAAATGTTTTGTAGTATGATTGGACTTCTCTTGGGTATATTCCCAAGAGTGGTATTGCTGGATCCTGAGGTAGGTTGATTCCCAATTTCCTGAGAAACTGCCACACTGATTTCCAAAGAGGTTGCAGAAGTTTGCATTCCCAGCAGCAAGGGTTGATAGTTCCCCTTACTCCACATCCTCTCCAGCATAGACAATCATTGGTGTTTTTGATTTTAGCCATTCTGACAGGTGTAAGATGGTATCTCAAAGTTGTTTTGATTTGCATTTCCCTGATGGCTAAGGAAGTTGAACATGAGTATCTTTTGGCCATTCTAACTTCTTCTGTTGAGCATTCTCTGTTCAGATCATTACCCCATTTTTTAATTGGGGTATTTAGAATTTTAGTGTCTAGTTTCTTGAGTTCTTTGTATATTTTGGAGATCAGACCTTTGTCTGATGTGGGGTTAGTGAAGATCTTCTCCCATTCAGTGGGATGCCATTTTGTCTTAATGACTGTGTCTATTGCTTTACAGTAGCTTCTCAGTTTCAGTCCCATTTGTTCATTGTTGCTCTTATTGTCTGTGCCACTGGGGTTTTACATAGGAAGTAGTCTCCTGTGCCCATGTATTGCAGGCTACTTCCCACTTTCTCTTCTATCAGGTCAGTGTGGTCAGATTAATATTGAGGTATTTAATCAATTTGGACTTCAGTTTTGTGCATGATGATAGATGAGGGTCTAATTTCATTCTCCTACAGGTTGACATCCAGTTATGCCAGCTCCATTTGTTAAAAATGCTTTCATTCTTCCATTGTATAATTTTAGCCTCTTTGTCAAATATGATGTGTTCTTAGGTTTGTGGATTAATATCCGGGTCTTCTATTCAATTCCATTGGTCAACGTCTCTGTTTTTATGCCAATACCAAGCTGTTTTCAGTACTGTAGCTCTGTAATAGAGTTTGAGGTCAGGGATGGTAATGCCTCCGGAAGTTCCTTTATTGTATAGGATTGTTTTGGCTATCCTGGCCTTCCTGTTTTTCCATATAAACTTAGTTATTGTTCTCTCAAGGTCTGTGAAGAGTTTTGTTGTGATTTTGATGGGGATTGCATTGAATCTATAGATTGCCATTGGTAGAATTGCCATTTTTACTATATTGATCCTACCAATCCAGGAGCATGGGAGATCCTTCCATTTTCTGGTATCCTCTTTGATTTCTTCAAATTCTTAAATTTCTTGTCAAATAGATCTTTCATTTCCTTGGTAGTGTTACCCCAAGATACTTTATGCTATTTGTGGCTATCTTGGAAGGTGATGTTTCTCTGGTTTCCCTCTCTGTTTCCCTATCCTTTGTGTATTGGAGGGCTACTGATTTTTTTGAGTTGATCTTGTATCCTGCCACTTCACTGAAGGTATTTATCAGCTGTAGAAGTTCTTTGGTAGAGTTTTTGGGGTCACTTATGTACACTATCATATCATCTGCAAATAACGAAAGTTTGATTTATTCCTTTCCAAGTCGAATCCCCCTGATCTCCTTGTCTTATAGCTATTGCTAGTACTTCAAGCACTATATTAAAGAGATATGGAGAGAGTGGACAGCCTTTCTTTTTCCTGATTTTAGTGGAATTGCTTTGAGTTTCTCTCTGTTTAATTTAATGTTAGCTGTCAGCTTGCTATATATTGCTTTTAGTATATTTAGATATGATCCTTGTATCCCTAATTTCTCCAACACCTTTATCATAAAGGGGTGTTGAATTTTGTCAAATGCTTTTTCAGCATCTAATGAAATGATCATATGGCTTTTTTCTTTCAATTTATTGATATGATGAATTACATTGATAGATTTACGTATGTTGAACCAGCCCTGCATCTCTGGGATGAAGCCTACTTGATCATAATGGATGATTTTTTTGATGTGTTCTTGGATTCGGTTTGCCAGTATTTTATCGAGAATTTTTGCATCAATGCTCATGAGTGAGATTGGTCTATAATTCTCTTTCTTGGTTGTGTCTGTGTGTGGTTTTGGTATCAGGGAAATTGTAGCTTCATAAAAAGAGTTTTGCAATGACCCTTCTGTTTCTATTATGTGAAACACATTAAGGAGTATAGGTATTAGATCTTCTTGGAAGTTTTGGTAGAATTCTGCATGAAAACCATCTGGTCCTGGGCTTTTTTTGGTGGAGGGTTTTTGATAACAGCTTCTATTTCCTCGTGACTTATTGGTCTATTTAAATTGTTCACCTGGTCTTGATTTAATTTCAGTATGTGGTATTCATCTAAAAAAACTGTCCATTTCTTATACATTTTCCAATTTTGTGGAATACAGGCTTTTGTAGTAAGACCTAATGATTCTTTGAATTTCCTCAGTGTCTGTTGCTATGTCCCCCTTTTCAATTCTGATCTTGTTAATTTGAGTGTTCTCTCTCCACCTTTTGATTAGTTTGGATAAGAGTTTGTCGATCTTGGTGATTATCTCAAGGAACCAGCTCTTTGTTTCACTGATTCTTTGGATTGTTTTCTGTGTTTCTATTTTGTTGACTTCATCCCTCAGTTTGATTATTTCCAGTCTTCTACTCCTCCTGGGTGAGTCTGCTTCTTTTTTTTCTAGAGCTTTCAGGTGTGCTGTTAGGTCACCAATGTGTGCTTTCTCTGTTTTCTTTATGTGGGCACTAAGTGCAATGAATTTTCCTCTTAGCACTGCTTTCATAGTGTCCCATAAGGTAGTGTATATTGTTTCTTTATTTTTGTTGAATTCAAGGAAGACTTTAATTTCTTTCTTTATTTCTTCCTTGACCATGGAGTGGTTCAGTAGTTGACTATTCAGTTTCCATGAGTTTGATTGCTTTTTTGGGGGTGGAATTGTTGTTATATTCTAACTTTACTCCATGGTGATCCGATAAGACCCAGGTGGTTATTCCAACTTTTTTGTATCTGTGGATATTTGCTTTGTTACTGAGTATGTGATCAATTTTCGAGAAGGTTCCATGAGATGCTGAGAAGAAGGTACATTCTTTCCTGTTTGGGTGGAGTTTTCTATAGATGTCTATTATGTCCTTTTGATTCATCACATCTATTAGTTCTTGTATTTCTTTGTTAAGTTTCTGTCTTGTTTACCTGTCCATTGGTGAGAGAGGAGTGTTGAAATCTCCTACTATTAGTGTGTGGGGTTTGATGTGTGCTTTGAGTTCTAGTAATGTTTCTTTTACATATGTGGGTGCCTTTATATTAGGGGCATAGATATTCAGGATTGAGACTTCATCTTGATGAATTTTTCCTGTTATGAGTATGAAGTGTCCATCTACATCTCTTCTTATTGATTTTAGTTCGAAGTCGATTTTGTTAGATATTAGTATAGCCACACCTGCCTGTTTCTTAGGGACATTTGATTGAAAAACCTTTTCCCAACCCTTTACTCTGAGATAATGTCTGTCATTGTGGTTGAGGTGTGTTTCATGTAAACAGCAATATGTTGGAATCTGTTTCTGCATCCGTTCTCTTAACCTATGCCTTTTTATAGGTGAGTTGAGTCCATTGATATTAAGCGTTATTAATGACCAGTGGTTGTTAACTCCTATTATTTTTTTTCTTTGGTGGTAGGGTTTGTGTGTCTCCCTTCTTTGAGTTGTGCTGGTGGACGGTTGTTAGATGTCTGTGTTATTATGGGTGTTGTTTGCTTCCTTTAGTTGTGGTTTACCTTCTAGTACTTTTTGTAAGGCTGGGTGGGTTTGTGGCTATATATTGCTTAAATTTGTTTTTTCCTGGAATATCTTTTTTTCTCCATCGATGGTGTGAGAAAGCTTTGCTGAGGGTAGTAGTCTGGGCTTGCATCCATGGTCTCTTAGTTTCTGCAGCACATCTATCCAAGACCTTCTGGCTTTCATGGTTTCCATAGAGAAATCAGGTGTAATTCTGATAGGTTTACCCTTATATGTTACTTGACCCTTTTCCTTTGCTCTTCTTAATATTCTTTTTTTTATTCTGTATGTTTTGTGGTTTGATTATTATATGGTGAGGGGATTTTTTTTTTGATCCAGCTTATTTGGTGTTCTATATGCTTCTTGAACCTTCATAGGGATATCCTTCTTTCAGTTGGGAAAGTTTTCTTCTATAATTTTGTTGAATATATTTTCTGGGCCTTTGAGCTGGAATTCTTCTCCTTCTTCCACCCCTATTATTCTTAGGTTTGATCTTTTCATGGTGTCCCAGATTTCCTGGATGTTTTGTGTTATGAATTTGTTGTTTCCTTCCATCACTGAGTTTATTTTCTCTATAGTATCTTCAGCGTCTGAGATTCTTTCTTCTATCTCTTGTATTCTGTTGGTTATACTTGTCTCTGTGATTCCTGTTCGTTTATCCAGATTTTCCATATCCCACCATCTCTCAGTTTGTGTTTTCTTCATTGCCTCCATTTCAGTTTTCAAGTCTTGAACTGTTTCCATTACCTGTTTGATTGCTTTTTCTTGGTTTTCTAGGGTATCTTTGAGGAATTTATTCATTTCTTCTAACTTTTTGTTAGTTTTCTCATCCCTTTCTTTAAAGGAGTTTTTCACCTCTTCTTTAAAGGTCTCTATCACTTTCATAATGTTACGTTTAAAGTCAATTTCTTCTACTTATGTGGTAGGTTGCTCAGGTTTTCCTGTTGCATACTCGCTGGATTCTGGTGTTTTCATGTCGCTTTTCAGGTTATTGGAGGAATTTTTGGATTGGCGCCTGCCCATCTCTTCCTTTGAATGTGTTCAGGAGAGTCTCATTGGCTTGGTCCCTTGGTCTGGATGTATCCACCAGCACTGGATCAGAGCCCCTTGCTTGTCCAGGACCGGTCTGGCTGTATCCGCTGGCACTGGATCAGGGCCCCTTGTTGGCCCAGGACCTCACAGTCAAAAGGGCGGGCTTTTAAAAAGTTGCCCGCTATGCTCTGCTCTGCTCTGCTCCATGGGACAAGGGAACCCCTGGAGCCCCTGCACTTATCCTTCCCCCCAATAGTATATCTAAAGGAAGTGAGGGGACTGAGTGGGCTGTAACGGGTAGCTTGAGGTAGCATATATACTGTTTTATTTATACTGTAAAGATGATATGCACATGTTTAGATGGGATCTAGGGCATATATGTTTAACTGAATGTTATTACGTAAAGACTCATACTGAATGTGTGTTGGTGGGAATTATCACTTTACTGTTTCTTGTTAATTATTATTATTAATAATTATTCTTAGAATAATTACACTTTGATGTAATCCATTTTAGCTGTTGTCAATATGCAGAAATATTCGCAATAGTTGACATGCCTTCATACAAACTAAGTGAAAAATCCTGGTTCAAATTGAGTTTAATAATCAGAAGCAATAAGTTATTAAAGGAAGTAATAAGGAACTGGGATACAGGCCAATAAACTTGTCAGAGCACCCATTTCCCTTAGAGTCCAGGTTCTTTTATATGTTCATTGTGGCACAGTGCCATGATGGTGAGACTCACAGAACAAGTCTTATAATATACATCACAGCTGCCAGACAACAACCCAGACTTTGCAATACCCACTACAGAAGTAACACATCTCTTCTAGTTTGGTTTCTATTGCCATCATAAAGGCCGTGACCAAAGTAACTTGGGATGGTAGGGGTTAATTTCATCTTAGAGTTTACAGTCATCATGAAGGAAATCAGGGCAGGAACCCATGGTGGGAACTTGGAGTCTGGAACTGAAGAAAGTATTGTGGATGGATGTCACTTACTGGCTTACTCCTTATAGCTTGCTCAGCCTGCTTTCTTTTAGCACCTGGGACCACTTGCATAGAGCAGATGCCACCCATAGTAAAATGCATCCTCTCACATAAAACATTAATCAAGAAAATGCCTAACAGACTTGTCTATAATGTGATGAAGGCAATAGCTCAATTAAGATTCCCAGGGGAATCTAGTTTGTGTCAAGCTGACAAAAATCTAACCAGCATAACTTCTTATGTTTTTTTTTCTGAAGTTGTTGAAAGCTATTTCTGAAACTCTTCATTAGCTTTCTACCCAAATCTCACTAATCAGTCCTAAATCAGTTCTTCTCACAGCAACTAAGATCTTGCCACTTAACAGAATAATCACAATTGGTCAGAATTTGTAGGATATGAGAAGATATTCTTGATTTTATTAGTGAATTATTTTTACAGTTTTCTATTACTATATATTACAATCTTTGAACATATTTAAAGAACAAATTAGTCCCATCTATTTTTAAACTTCTGATGTCTACAAAAGCATCTAACAGGAAGGAACAACAATATCATCATGAAAGGATGAACATTTAAGTGCTAAAATAAATAAGTGACTTTGGTGGTATAAGTTATTTATATGTAGTAAAACATTATCCCTTAAAATCATGAAATAAAATACATGCTCTTATAATTATCCATTTTACAAAGGGAATGAAACACAGAAAGTGAGGAAATAGCATGAAATCCTGTTGGAGGTAGGCAATGGTTACTAAATTTTATTGTCAGCCTCCATACTCAGGAAGCAGCTTTTCTTTGCTAAGATGGGGACAGACCTCCATCAAACCACACCTTTGGTTTTTTATTTTATTCTTTTCTGGATACTAAGTTATTGTTTTTCCACTTTTATTTGATCAACACTCAGCCTTTTTATAAAGCCACTCTAAGCCCTATCAAGGCTTTGTCTATGCCTCACGGGCAGGTTTTGTGACTTCCACATTAGAAGAACTCTTTGAATCTAAATAAAAATAAGGAATGGGAGTTGGGGTTGTTTCTGGCTTTTTTGCCTGCTTCTGGGACCTTTTTTTTTTTTTTTAATACTGAGTTGCCTAGTCCAGCTTTGATGTGATGGTATGTGCCTGGTCTTATTGTAGCTTGTTATGCCATGTTTGGTTGATATCCCCAGGGTGCCTGCTCTTTTCTGAGGTGAGGAGAGGAGATTAGACCTGGTGAAGAGGGAAGTGGGGGAGAAAAGACTGGAGAAGGGATAAAGGGGAAAACGATGGTAGGGATGTAATATATGAGAGAAAAATAAAAGAAAAGAAAGACAACACCATCTCTAGCTCTGTCAATTCTCAGAACATCTACATAGCTACTAGTCACAGTGAAATATCCAATAAATTGATTCATGGAAAAAAATGAAGTTGAGCATTGATGATTGATGCTTATGTGAATGAATAATCACTGTAGTGTTAGCAATCAAGTTTGTGATAAACCTTCCTTACAAAGGCAAGAGGGCCCCTCTAAAACAAGATCGCAACAAGGGAGAACAGCTTACATGTAACTACTTACTCACATTTGGACTTTCTGGACACAAGAAAGAAAATATTTATTATGAGTTAAGTACTAAGCTTCCCTAGTGTGTTCTTCTTAGAGTACTGCAATATTTTAGTAAGACATAAATTGGGTAGAATTCCTTGAAATTGAGAAATAAATGTGTGATGTCTTCCCTGTACTTTCTTAAAATGAGTTATTGCTGAAATCATAGTAAATATTTAATGATCAGTCATGAACTTCTTTGATCCCAAGAATTAAATTATGTTCCATCTGATGTGAATGTTTCATTAAGTATTATTATTTGGTAGGTGGGCCAGGATTATGGCATAGTGTCCTCAAACCCAATGTTCCCAGTTCAAGTCCCAGAGCTTCAACACACATTTGGAGGAGAGAACTGACTCCTGAAAGCTATCCTCTAATATCCACGGGTGCTGTTCCCCCATAAGCACTTATGCATAAACACACACACACGCACACACACATGCACACACACTACAATAAAAGTAAATATTATAAAAATTGATCAATTAGAAAGGCAGAATTGCAAATTCCTAATTTTATCTACTTTGTCAAACCAAAAACAAACAAACAAAAACCCAAGAATCCAAAACCCAAAACAAAAACTGTACACATCACCTTCACTTCATACCTCCTTTTCTAGCAGAATCTGAAATGAAAGTCCACTATGACTTATCTAATTTATTACAATTGATGCACGTTTCTTGCAAAACAGGTCTCATAAGCCATCCTCAACAAAAATCATCTAAGTGTCTGAACTGTGCAGGTACAAAACCCAGTATAATAGCTGCCATGCCTGCTGTATCTTTAAACAAGCTAACTCCTGTAAATAACTTCAGTTTTCAGATTCTATAAGGGGAGTTTCTTTAGTAATTAAAAGATAATTAAACTTGCAGTACAGAAACTTACCATTTAGTCTTACATTTATCACTACCTGATGGTTGATCATTGGGCATACAACTAAACTGTCTTTATATTTGTTCATAATAACATTATGAGCTTGGACTCTGATCTTTAGTTGAATGGTAGCTTTGGCCCCATATGGTTACAATAACCTGTACTGTACATCACAATAACTGTTTTCACAAGGTTTAGCATTTCAGTTGTATGGCATGTTCATCCAGTAACCACTATGAAAGAACACTTTTGAAGGACAAAACACATACATTCAGTCCATTGGTAAATAAATACAATAGGTTTTAGAACTCTTTGCTTTAAGGTACAGCCTTTGCAAATGCAATTTTATAAAATGCCTTTCTTCCATACTGTTGGGATTCAGTCACAAAGACTTCGTACGCTCCAGAAGAGGTGTGTGCGAGTTAGAAATGTTAGACTGAATAGACAGAGACACAAAAGAAATACAGAGATGGAGGAGAATACTGGGAGGACAACTCAGTGAATACCGAATACTGAATCCACCCACATTTAATTTTTCATACGCTTTTATTACTCCAATACAAAAGCTGAGGGGGGGAGATGACAAAAGACTGCTTTAACATGACAGAAACGACAACCAGAACAGTCACCTGTGTCAATACTTGAGACATCAAGCCATTATTTTCTGAGTAAAGTTTTTAATTTGTTGGGCAGGATATACCTCAAATATTCCCTAGACCAAGTATCCTATAGGCAGCCACTCCCTATGTAAAACCAAATTTTAAAATGAAGGAGTAGGAATAAGCTTGAATTCTCTGACTTTGGTCAGGATGGAGTAGATCTACCTCTATGGGCCATCTTAATGTCTAAAACACCAAGTAACCACACCATAGGTCAGGGTATCTCATCTGTAGCCACACCTGGCTCAACAAATTTGAAAGAGTAAAAATAAGCTCAAACTCTCTGACCTGTAGTCAAGGTGGAATAGACTCACATCTGTGTGCCTCCACAATTCCTCCCTTTTTATTTTATATAATAAATCCTGTGCTCCTACTATAGGACAGATGACTTTTCCTGCCTTGAGTGCCTTTTTCCCATTTTACAGACTTACCTGTCATTGGTACATACATTCTGTCATGTACATTCTATCTTAGGTACCAGGGGGACATCAGTATGGCAGCATTCCTGGAGCACCTTCTCCAAGTCCTGTAACAGTCCACAGGCAACATCTATGCCACTAGTGTAGGGAAGAGAGCATAATACTTACATTATCTACAATGTAATCTAAAAATCTCTGCATTAGGTTTTGCTCCACCCCAACTCCTCTGGCTATCAAACGCAAATGCACAGACAGTTAAATACATATCTACAAATATTTACAGTTTCCCCCTGATGTTTTATCATTGCCTTTTCACATTATTTATCTATATCAGTTTGAGAACTCACCTTTTAGTTTTACACCTGTGGCATCTTATTTATGTACTGTGTCCACGACGAGGCCCTGAGCACCAGTGGCCACATGTCCAGGTACCATCTGTTATAAATTTCACTGGACTAAAATAGAATGTGTGATTTCAGTCTTGTCCCTTTATACTCCATGTGTGTGTGTCTATATTTTTAATATATTGGTTAATGAATCACTTGTATCAGTTAAACTTTCCAGCCTAAACCAATTGCTATTGCCAATAACTGTCACTAAAAGTACTAAAATCTAGAAAACACATGAATCAAACAAACACCTAATATACTATTAAAAGTAAATGACATCACTCCCCTTACACATGGGGAAACAGAAGTCTCCTTGCTCATCTCATTGAAACAATTTAGCACATTATACTGTGTAACATGAAGGCCTGCTTGTTGCTGGGGGTTTCTGTCTTGCCTGGTTTCTGTCCTCCCACCAGGTCTCACAGCCGTTAAGCCCCCCCCAAAATCACACAGAAGTGTGCATTAATTATAAACTGATTGGCCTATTAGCTCAGGCTTCATATTAGCTCTTATAACTTATATTAGCCCACTATTCTTATCTATGTTAGCCACGTGGCTCAGTACCTTTTTTGATGAGGAAGTCACATCTTCCCTCTTTGGTGGGTGGGTCACAACTGGAGAGGAATGGATTTCCTCCTTCCCAGAATTCTCCTGTTCTTATTGACCCACCTCTACTTCCTGTCTGGTTGTCCCGCCTCTACTTCCTGCCTGGCTACTGGCCAATCAGTGTTTATTTAAAACATAATTGACAGAATACAGAATTGTCCTGCACCACTTCCCCCTCTTTTTTTTTTTTTTAAACCAAGGAAAATATCCATAGTCCATTTTGGGGGGATGTGGGTATAGTATTCCAGGCTACTTCCTGCTGTCTGGGGGCACTGATAATCTTATGGGGACCTAAAGAAAATTTAGACTTATGATCAAGTCCTGACATAAGTATCCTGTGAATCTTGATCATCTCAGGCAGCAGTCTGGAATCTGTTCTGGATGTAGAACTCAGGCATCCGGGCCATTGTTCCTACTGGAAATTTCTCAGGTGGTCTTCCTTGATCAAACCTGATTTTTCTTAACTCAAATAAATCCACAGCCTTTCATTTCCTGTGGAACCAAAAGCAAAACCTCTCTCCAAAGTAACATATCTTTTTACTTCAATTTTGAAGTCAGGGTATTTTCAAAGTACCTATCTTGGATTAATTCAGCCACATTTATAAACAACTATCTTTTAGCTGCTGTTGATCTTGCCTCAGCATTCAAACAATTCAAAGAGAACATAATAACATATAGATTCCAGATTCTCTGTGTATTTTCCATCTTTATGTGGCTTTATTTTAACCTCTATTTCTTTTATTTTTACTTTTACCTTTTGAGACAGGTTTTCTGTGTATCTTTGTCCTGGAACTCACTCTGTAGAACAGTCTGTCCTTGAACTCACAGAGATCCACCTGTCTCTGCCTCTGAAGTGCTGGGGTTAAAGGTGTGTGCTACCATACCTTGCATTCACAGAGATCGGTCCGACTCTGCCTCTCAAGCACTGGTATTAAAGGCGTGTGCAATCACATCTTGAACTCACAGAGGTTTCTCTGCCTCTGCCTCCCAAGCATTGGGATTGAAGGTGTGTGCCACCATGCCTTGAACTCACAGAGGTCTGCCTGCCTCTGTCTACCAAGTGTTGGGATAAAGGTATGTACCACCACACCCAACTACTATCTTTCTTTTTTTTTATTTTAAGAACTTTAACCTTTAACCTGTATATATTTTTAACACACTGTAAAACATTTAGAGGTTTTCTTCATCTTTGACTCTCTCTTTACTGTATATTGTAGTAGGAGGTGAGCAGGCCATGTCCTGCCACCTGTCTAGCTTAGCCCCCAAAATAACCACACAGAAATTGTATTAATTAAATTACTGCCTGGCCCAATTTATCTAGACTCTTCTTCTTGGCCAACTCTCACATCCTGATTTTTACCAATCTGTGCAACACCACGAGATCATGGCTTACTGGGAAAGATTCTAACCAGTGTCAGTCTCAGGCAGGATCTTCATGGCATCTCTATGTCTCTCCTTCTTCCTCCCAAAATTCAGTTCTGCCCTCCCCACCTATCTAAGTTCTGCCCTATCAAATGGCCAAGGCAGTTTCTTTATTGAACCAATGAAAGCAACACATAGTCAGAAGGACCTCCTACACCAGTATATTTCTCCTTTATTTCTGACCACATGAGTCTTTAATTTGCTAAGCAAAATGGAGAAGATTAAAACTGTGGCTTTGACGGCTGGATCCAGCCCATTCCTTAGCTTTCCGAGATTCCAGGTTTCTGGTGGACGTACTGGCCAGAGCCATGTTTATTGCCACAACTCTATGGCATTTCAAGGTCCCTGTCAGCAAGCATGATGTAGCAGTGTGCTCACAAACCACACTCAAATGCTCCATAGTCGGACCGCCTGCCTGAAAGAGTCAGAGTTTGTCCTGGCAGGATGGCCCAGAAAGCCAGCATTTCAAAATGGCACAGCTTTTTTCCTACTATCACTGGAAACCAAAAATTATGCAGTCAGCTTTTATCAACACCATTTAAGTGTTTCATGGCAGGACCTCTTAAAGAGCTGCAGGGTTTTGCATTTAAAGCTGAGTCAGGAATCCTCTCTTAAATGAGAGCACTTGCCTCTAGAAAGCAGAGCTGATCCAAGAAATTGCTGCTACCAAGAAGCCATGCTTTACTCTATTCTTTTCTGTCTAGAATTACTTCCCAAAGTTTCTCAGGTTATATGTGGATCCAGTTGTCCATGTAGGTGCCATTTGTAGCACCATTCTGTTGACTGATTGGACTGACTTTCTGGTTGGTCAGATATTTGTAAAAACTTACTGAATGAATAGATGACACTAGATGATTTTTTTCATAGCCCCTAAAGGAAGTGTACAGTCTTATATTTACTTCATCAAATTTGTTTCGTCTTTTGTTGGCTAAGAAAAAACAATCTTATCTCTTTTTGAAGATAGTAATTTTGCCAAAGCAAAGCCAGTAATATGCTGTTGGAAACTGATTCCAAGCTTGTCTTTCCTCATTGCTTTAGTTATGCTTGGACAGGGACAGGATACATTCAGTGAGAGATCAGGTTCAGTATACATTACTCACCTGCAGCTAGGATTAACTCCAGCACTTCAGGTGATCAAGCCATTGTATGGAAAAAGAAAAATATGAATCTTACATAACTAATATCATCTCGGTTGGAACATGGAAATCTAATGTAGATGTCACATTAAAAACTCATTCTTCTAAAGTCATTTGCTTAGATGACTTGAATTCTTATAAGGGCTCCTATTTGTATTTATCCTTTTCCCCAAATGGTTAAATATGTGAAATAATTACTAGCTATTATACAAAATTTATATCCAAAGATTAGGAAATATCACAGAAGTGGGGGCAGAACAACCACTGTGAGATGAAACCTTCTGGACTTGAGAGGAAGGCCACACCAATGGAATCTCTACACAAAGGATGCCTAACCAGACTTTATAATGGGAACACCAGTTGACTTATCAACATAGGTGGAAGCAATTTCACAAGCAATTCACCATACCTCAGGTAAAGAGATATAATAAAGACAGTTATTGAGAGGAAGAAATAGGCTTTTCTCCAGGGAAGAGACTCCTGATATATTGTCCAATTCCAGCTAGTCATACAATCAATATTAAGTGGACTCAGAGTATTATATATGTATACACATAAAATACACATGTTCACCTGCACACACACACCAATAATATATTCATATTGCTGTGGAATAATTCTCTAGTACATTGTAAAGATTTTTCATTCAAATTGGTATAATAAAATGCAGATTGGCTAGAAGCCAGGCAGGAAGTAGAGCCAGAGCAACCAAACTAAGAGTGATGGGAAGGAGAAGGGCAAAATGAGAAATCACTAGGCAGACACAGAGAAAGCAGGAGATGAAGGTGCCATGCTAATAAGGTACCACCTCATGACAAAGTGTAAATAAGGAATATGGATCAATTTACAATGTAAGAGCTAGTTAGTAATAAGTCTGAGCTATTGGCTGAGCAATAATTCATATAAACCACCAGCTGCTGGGAGTTTCAGAACAGGTGGGTGGAGGAGAAATGTCTGATTACACCCATATAGCAAACTTGTTTAAGAACACAGATTGTGATAAAATAAACTATATCAGAAAAAATAGAGCATAAGATACAAAATATTGTTCTGAAGACTGTAGTTAGAAAATGGCATATTTAACCTGACTTATTTGTGGACATACAGAATGTAATATGAAAGTAAGTTGGGGATGAACAATAAGAGTGAGATAGTACATTCTTTGCAGAAGAAACAGTGCAGATAATTTTTAAAGGAGAAAGAGATGGTTCTGCCCATAATATGCTTGTTGTATAAGCATGAGGACCTTAGTTAGATTGTAAGGAGCCTCATACATAGCCTTGTATTGGCATGCACACTAGAACTTTTTCCATAATTTGAATTTTATTTTATGAACTAGAAACACCATATATCATACAAACCATGCCTATTGATAAAATAGTAAAAAGTTATACTGCTGAATAATATATCACAAAAGAATTGCAAGATGGAAAGTAACACAGGTAACAATGAAGAAGTGTTTGTATACCTCTGGTCATGTCTTTGAGGATGAACAGTTCAAATCATGCGAGTACTGGACAACAGGAGGTCACCACTCTCGGAGCACTTTACAGAATATGTACCTGAAGTTTCCCCATACTCAGATACTAAAAGAATTTCCCTGGGATCCTTTTAGTCTGTGGAGATCTTTTGTCTAAGATCTTCTAGACAGCAGCCCAGCTGACCAAAAGGTCTTAGGATATGTGGTGGAAATGAGGACTGTTAGCGCAAGGGTGTGGAGAGCTGTAACCCCAGAGTTGACTGCAGTGGGGAAGGAAGTACTTAGGATTCTCAGTCTCACTGGTCATCATGGAAACCCTTTGTCACCATGGAAGCCCTTTGTAGCCATCGTGGAGTGAAGGCTGTCTCAACACTTTGCCTCACATGACCAAGTGTGGGGCGGGGTTAGTTGGTGACAGTGCTGGGCCATTTCTACCTTAAGAATGTCAGATAAATACTAATGACAGTCTCATTGTTGAGACTATCTTCATCATCTTCATCCTCAACTTCAGCAACCCCATGCTATCCAGAGGAGTGTAGTTAACAATAAGTGACTCTGGCTGTCCTGCTGGATCCTTGGATATACATGTAGGTTGTTTCTCTTTCAGTTGTTCATGTTGTTACCTTGTTTTTCCTAAGAAATAAATGCCCAAATTTCCTTTCATCAAAATATAGTTCCACTTCAAAAAGAAATCATCACTATAACTTTAGGATTTTGAGGTAATCCCCCAACACACACACACACACACACTTTTAGGTGAAGTTTTGTTGATTTTGAGAGTGTGTAGCATTAAGTGTAGAGTGTATTGCCAGGAAAATTAAATCTGAGCCTGGAACAGCAGGCTAAAAGAAAGACTTTCCCCTGTCATTGCCAAGGGGAATCTCCATGCCCTTACTTGCAGCATCCTGTGTGACCCTGTGCAGTACTCAGCCAGCAAAAGAGATACTCAGGTGGGAGAGCCTCCCACCTCCCCTTGGAGCCCGAGTTGCAGAAAATCATGCTGTGAGAGTTTGATCCTTAAGTCACTAGAGGCAAAACTGTAACTTGTTGCAGTAAGGAGAATGGATTTCATTCTGAAAATTCTGAAAAAAAATGGTTTATATTCGCAGCTAAACTTCTCATCTGAAGGACACACTGAACCACCATGGAGACTGATACAAGAGTTAAGGATAAGGAGAGGAAGACACCAAAAACTTAAAATGAGGAAGAAAAAACTGGCATATAGCTTCTAGTTCATGTTATTCCAAAATGTCCATTTTATAACTTTCATGTTAGTGTTTTCTGTATTTTTATTTATAAATTATTATTTATAATATTTAGCTTATTTATTAAGTTCCTATATTTTAAATTCTCACTCACCAGAAAAGATTTCCATATGGTCCCTTAACTGTCTTCACCTGCAGAGGTCTCCGTATTTACACATCTATGTCAGTCTCCTGTCTCTATCCCTCCAGCCCTATACATTCTCTCTCACTTATACCTACCTCTTTCTTTCCCTCTTTCACCTTCTACTTTGTTCCTATACTGAAATATTGATACCATTAGCTCCAAAAACATTTATGACCTGTATTTTTACCAACAGAATTTCAATGGCTTTGAAATTGTCAGGGACACAAGAGAAAGGCATAATGATCTCTGACTGCAAATTAATGCTGGAATTTCTGATAAGACATTTGGGAGAACTTTTGCCAGTTCAACCACACATTGTAGCAGAAAACACAATTCCTGTTAAGGACCGACCTGCAGGAAGGTGAGTATAACAAAACTCATGAAAAAAGAAGAATGTGGGGAAAAGGGGAAATGCTAAAATTGGAAGGTACTTACACCCTAACAGATTGACAGAACACAATAAAGACTACATAATAATCCAATGTAAAACACCTGTAAACTTACAGTTTCTCAGCAACAGAAACCAAAGACTTGGGATAAAAGAAATTTCAGGGAAAGAACTCAGAGTCATACATGTAAAAAGGATCAGTGCTCACTTAGAGAATTAAAGTTAGTAAAGGAAGAAAGTAGGGAAATCAGTTCAGACTCTAAAGAAAATTACCAAAGTAACAGAAATGCTTAGTAACATGGAAGATGTTTTGTTCGTTATTTATTTATTTATTTTTAATATATATTCTTTTATTTTTCATTCAAAAAAAATTACACTTCCTCCCCTTCTCGCAGTCCCCACCCGCTCCCCCACTAAACCTCCTCCCTCCCCCTGCTTCCTTAAGAGGGGCCAGGGTACCCTACCCTGTGGGAAGCCCACGGCCCTCCCCTCTCCATCCCTGCCTAGGAAGGTGTGCATCCATATAGACCAGATTCCCAAAAAGCTAATACATGCAGAAGAGATAGATCCCAGTGCTGACATCAGAGGTGCAGACTGGTAAGGTTGTGCGCGCCTGGAGGGAAGTGCCCTGAGTGAGCCTGCTGCAGCAGGCCTGTTTGTTCCATACGACCCTGCACCCCCAACCCCCCATACCCTCCCCCGGCAAGTTTGCCCTTTCCTCTGTGGGTCCATGGAACACCAGGACTCTCTCTTCCTGTGCCAAGATCGGAGGTCCAGACGGATCGGAGGTCCAGACAGGACTTCCTCTTCCTGCACTGAGATCAGCTATCCAGAGGGGTGAGTGTGTGCAAGCCTTCCTGGGAGGTCCCCACCTGCTGAGATTCCCCTGACTGCAATCAAAGGAAGAGATGGACAGGTACAAATCCAAGAATTCCTCCAACAACCTGAAAAGCAACATGATAACACCAGAAACCAGTGAGTATGCAACAGGAAAACCTGAACAACCTACCCCAGAAGAAGTAGAAGAAATCGACTTTAAACGTAACATTATGAAAGTGATAGAGACCTTTAAAGAAGAGGTGAAAAACTCCTTTGAAGAAAGGGATGAGAAAACTAACAAACAGTTAGAAGAAATGAATAAACTCCTCAAAGATACCCTAGAAAACCAAGAAAAAGCAATCAAACAGGTAATGGAAACAGTTCAAAACTTAAAAACTGAAATGGAGGCAATGAAGAAAACATAAACCGAAAGAAGTCTAGAGATGGATCTGGGTAAACAAGCAGGATCTGCAGAGACAAGTATAACCAACAGAATACAAGAGATAGAAGAAAGAATCTCAGACGCTGAAGATACTACAGAGAAAATAAACTCATTAATCAAAGAAAACAACAAATCCAACAAATTCTTAACACAAAACACCCAGGAAATCTGGGAAACCATAAAAAGGCCAAACCTAAGAATAATAGGGGTAGAAGAAGGAGAAGAAGCACAGCTCAAAAGCCCAGAAAATATATTCAACAAATTATAGAAGAAAACTTTCCCAACCTAAAAATGGATATGCCTATGAAGGTACAAGAAGCATACAGAACACTGAATAGACTGGATCAAAAAAAAAATCCCCTGGCCATATAATAATCAAAACACAAAACATACAGAATAAAGAAAGAATACTAAGAGCTGCAAAGGAAAAAGGCCAAGTAACGTATAAAGGTAAACCTATCAGAATTACATTTGACTTCTCTATGGAAACCATGAAAGCCAGAAAGTCTTAGATAGATGTGCTGCAGACACTAGGAGACCAACGATGCGAGCCCAGACTACTATACCCAGCAAAGCTTTCATTCACCATCGATGGAGAAAACAAGATATTTCAGGATAAAAACAAATTTAAGCAATACATAGCCACAAACCTAGCCTTACAGAAAGTACTAGAAGGAATAACTAAAGGAAGCAAACAACACCCATAATAACACAGACATCTAACAGCCCTCCACTGACACAACTCAAAGAAGGGAAACACACAAACTCTACAACCCTAAAAATATAACTGCAGTTAATAACCTCTGGTCATTAATATCACTTGATATTAATTCACCTATAAAAAGGCACAGGTTAAGAGAATGGATACGAAAACAGGATCCAACATTCTGTTGTTTACAAGAAACACACCTCAACCACAAAGACAGACATTATCTCAGAGTAAAGGGTTGGGAAAAGGTTTTTCAATCAAATGGTCCTAAGAAACAAGCGGGTGTGGCTATACTAATATCGAAGAAAATTGATTTCAAACTAAAATCAATCAGAAGAGATGGAGATGGACATTTTATACTCTTAAACGGAATAATCCATCAAGATGAAGTCTCAATCCTGAATATATATGCCCCTAATAGAAAAGCACCCACATATGTAAAGGAAACATTACTAGAACTCAAAGCACACATCAAACCCCACACACTAATAGTAGGAGATTTCAACACTCCTCTCTCACCAATGGACAGGTCAATCAGACAGAAACTTACCAGAGAAATAAGAGAACTAACAGATGTAATGAATCAAATGGACTTAATAGACATCTATAGAACATTCCACCCAAACAGGAAAGAATATACCTTCTTCTCAGCATCTCATGGAACCTTCTCAAAAATTGATCACATACTCGGTAACAAAGCAAACATCCACAGATACAAACAAATTGGAGTAACCACCTGTGTCTTATCGGATCATCATGGAGTAAAGTCAGAATTTAACAACAGTTCCACCCTCCGAAAAGCCTACAAACTCATGGAAACTCAACAGTCAACTACTGTACCACTCCTGGGTCAAGGAAGAAATAAAGAAAGAATTCAACGAAAATAAAGACACAATATACCCCAATCTATGGGACACTATGAAAGCAGTGCTAAGAAGAAAGTTCATAGCACTAAGTGTCCACATAAAGAAAACCGAGAAAGCACACATTAGAGACTTAACAGCACACCTAAAAGCTCTAGAAAATAAAGAGACAGACTCACCCAGGAGAAGTAGAAGACTGGAAATAATCAAACTGAGGGCTGAAATCAACAAAATAGATACAAAGAAGACAATCCAAAGAATCAATGAAACAAAGAGCTGGTTCCTTGAGAAAATCAACAAGATCCACAAACCCCTATCCAAACTAATCAAAAGATGGAGAGAGATCACTCATATTAACAAGATCAGGAATGAAAAGGGGGACATAACAACAGACACTGAGGAAATTCAGAGAATCCTTAGCTCTTACTACAAAAGCCTATATGCCACAAAATTGAAAAATGTAAAAGAAATGGACAGTTTTTTAGATAAATATCATGTTCATTATTTATTTAGAAAAAGAAATGTTAGAAGAAATATAAACACTGGGAAAGTACAAAACATTCTGGAAATTAAAAAAATCAATCAATCAATCAATAAAAAATAAAACATATGGCAAAGAGCATCATCAACAGACAAGACCAAGCTGAACAAATGTCAGGGATAAAGGACAAAAATTTCCCAATAGTTAATTTAGATATCCATAAAGAGAATAATGAATATGACAAATACTTCTAAATCTGGGGTACAATTTAGAGAGAAAACATAAGAACTTATGAGAAGGTAGAAGGAGCTGAAATAAAATAAAAAGTCATGGATAGTTTGGTCAAGGAATTACAGCATAAAAATTCCTAAATTTATACGAAGAAATGGACATATAGGAAGAAATACAGGAGGCATTTAGAACCTTCAGTATACTCACTCTTAGCTATCAAAAAATTACAAAAGAAAGCTAAGAAACACTGTTAAAAGTTGTATTGGAGGGTTCAGAAAGATGACCCTGTGTTTAAGAACACTCTTCCAGAAGACCTGGGTTGATTCCCCGCCCAAACATGGGAATGCTTAACTGTCTGTAACTTGAATTCCTATGAGTCTGATATGCTTTTCTAGCATCCACAGGCACCACACATGCACATGATGCTCATGCATACATGAAGGCAAAATGTCCAAACATATAAAAGAAAAATCAGTAAATAATAATTTTAAAAGCTGTAAGGGAAAACCATCAGCTCATAGAAAACATTCCTTTAAGAAAAACATGGTTCTTCAAAAAAATCAGCAAAACTGATGAACCTTTATCCAAACTAACCAAAAGTCAGAGACAGAATACCCAAATTAACAAAATCAGAAATGAAAAAAGGGACATAACAACAGATACGGAGGAAATCCAGTGAGTCATCAGGCCATACTTTGAAAACCTGTACTGAACAAAATTGAAAAATTGAAAGGAAATGAAAAGTTTTCTGGATAAATATCACTTACAAAATTAAATCAAGATTAGATAAGCAAATTAAATGTACCTATAACAGCTAAAGAAATAAAAGCAGACAGCAAAAGTCTCCAAACTATAAAAATTTCAGGACCAGATGGTTTCAGCTCAGAATTTTCAAGATTATGTAAGAGGAACTAATACCAATACTCCTGAATTTTTTCCACACAATAGAAACAGAAGGAACATTGTAAAACTATTCTTACGAGGATACAATTACTTTGATACCCAACCCACATAAAGACATTACTGAGAAAGAGAATTACAGACCAATCTCACTCATGAACATTGATATAAAAATACTCAATAAAATATTGTCAAACTAAATCTAAGAACACATCAGAATAATCATCCACTGTGACCAAGAAGGCTTCATTTCAGAGATGCAGGCATTGTTCAACATAAGAAAATCTGTAATGTAATCCACCATATAAACCAACTGACACACACACACACACACGATCATCTCAATAGATGTTGAGAAAACCTTCAACAAAATACAACATCCCTTCATGATAAAGGTCTTGGAGACGCAGGAATACAAGGAACATATCTAAACATAATAAAATCAATATACAGCAAGTCAATAGTCAACATCAAACCTAATGGATAGAAACTCAAAGTGATCCCACTGAAATCAGGAACAAGACGTGTTTGTCCACTCCATATCTATTCAGTATAGTACTTGAGGTTCTAGCTTGAGCAATAAGACAACAAAATATCAATGGGATACAATCAGTAAGGAGGAAGTCACTATTTGTTGATAATATTTTACATAAGTTAACCCAAAAATTCTACCAAGGAACTTCTACAACTCATAAACACCTTCAGTAATGTAGCAAGGTACAAGATTAACTAAAAGAAAATCAGTAGCTCCCCCCCCCCTTTATACGGATGATAAATGGGCTGAGAAAGAAATTAGATAAATATCACCCTCACAATAGCCACAAACAACATAAAATATCTTGGAATAACTCTAACCAAATAAGTGGAAGACCTGTATGACAAGAACTTTAAATCTTTGAAGAAAGAAATTGAAGAAGACATCAGAAAATGGAAAGATCGCTCATGCTCTTGGGTTTGTAGAATTAACATAGTAAAAATGACAATCTAACCAAAAGCCATCTACTGATTCAATGCAATGCCCATCAAAAGCCCATACAGACCTTGAAAGAACAATACTCAACTTTATATGGAAAAACAAAAAAAAATCCCAGGATAGCCAAAGTAATCCTGTACAATATAGGGACTTCTGCAAGCATCACAATCCCTGAATTCAAACTCTACTACAGAGCTACAGTACTGAAAACAGCCTGGTATTGGCATAAAAACAGGCAGCAGTGCCAATGCAACCAAATCAAAGACCTGGATAGCAAACCACATACCTACATATGTGGTTTGTACATATGCTACAAAGAAGCAAAAAAAATATATAAAATGGGAAAATGAAAGCATATTCAACAAATGATGCTATCATAAACGGATATCAATATGAAGAATGAAAATAAAAGTGATCAAATACCTCAACATAAAACCAACCACACTGAACCTCAAAGAAGATAAAGTGGGAATTAAACTTGAACACATTTTAAATATAACCTCAGCAGTACAGACACTGAGAGCAACAATTAATAAATGGGACCTCCTGAAACTGAGAAGCTTCTATAAAACAAAGACATAGTCAGTAAGACAAAATAGCAGCTACAGAATGGGAAAAGATTTTCACCTAGCCTACATTGGACAGGGGAGTTATCTCCAAAATATATAAAGAACTCAAGAAATTGGTCATCAAAAGAACAAATAATCCAGTAAAAAATGGTGTATAGACCTAAACAAAGAACTCACAACTGAAAAATCTAAAATCACTGAAAGACACTTAAGGAAATGCTCAACATCCTTAGCCATCAGAGAAATGCAAATCAAAACAACTCTGAGATTCCATCTTACAACTGGAAGAATGATCAAGATCAAAAACACTGATGATAACTTATGCTGGAGGGTATTTGGGGTAAAGGATACACTCCTCCATTGCTGGTTGGAGTACAAACTGGTACAGCTGCTTTGGAAATCAGTATGGTGATTTCTCAGAAAACTAGGAAACAACCTTCCTCAAGATTCAGCAATACCTCGTTTGGGTATATACCCAAAGGATGTTCAATCACAACCAGGACATGTGCCCTTTATTTGTCATAGTCAGAACCTGGAAGGAACCCTAAATGCTCCTCGAGCAAAGAATGGATAAAAAAGATGTGGCACTTTACACAATGGAGTACTACATAGAAAAAAACAATAATGACATCTTGAAATTTGCAGGCAAATGTATGGATCTAGAAAATATCATATTGAATGAGGTAGCCCAGATCCAGAAAGACAAATATAATATGTGCTCACTCATAAGAGCCTTTTAGATATAATCGAAGAAAAACCAGCTTACAATTCATAATCTCAGAGAACCTAGACAACAAAGAGGATCTTAAGAGAGACATACATGGATCTAATGTACATGGGAAGTAGAAAAAGACAAGATCTCCTGAGTAAATTGGGAGCATGGGGATCATGGGAGAGGGAAGAAGAAGAGGTAGAAGGAAGGCAAGAGAGTGAAGAAAAATATATAGCTCAATAAAACAATAAAAACCCTATATTCCAAAAGGTGGTAAACTTCTAAATGCATAGGACCTAAGAGAATTTATTCTTTCAGACCAAGAGCAAGAAATGAGAATGAAGTAGTGTTCTAAAGTTTTTCCACAAAGAAAAGTCCAGAACCAAAAAAATCCTACTCGGGATTCCATAAAAATTTTAAAGATCTAATATCAGTACTTTCAAAAAGTTCTAACAATATAAAGAATGTCACTTAGTTCATACTTTCAATACAGCATTACCCTGATACCAAACCTAGACAAAGATGACATAAACGGGAGAAAAAATATAGAAAACAACTAAACAATTTCCTTGGTGAATATAGATGAAAAAAATTCTTAGCAATATACTTGTAGCCCAAATGTAAAATATAGTATGAAGATCACACACCATTATTGATACCACTCACGGGATTCCATGTTAGATCAACATACACAAGTTATTGAATTCCATGTACTCCATAATAGACCTAAGATCGAAAGCATGGTCCTTTAAAAGATGCAGAAAACAATATTTGGTCAAAACCCATTTTGTCTTCATGATAAACAAATCCTGAATGAAGTAGAAATGGAGAGAACACCCTTCAATGTGAAAAAGTATATATAACAACTACATAGCCAATATTACATTAAATGCTAAAGATAACATTTTTTTTTATAAAATTTGGAATGAGATGAGGGCTATCACTCTCTTCAGTTTAACTTTTTTCTTTTTCATTTTTGCTTTTTTATATAAAAGTTCTTTTTCATATCACATACAAGCTGGAGTTCCCCCTCCCTCCCTTCCTCCTGTTCCTCCCACCTAAATCCACATCCACTCCTACATGCTCACACCTAGATCAATATGAGGGAATATATAGAAAGCATACAAATGGAAAGTGAAGAAATCAAAGTATACTTATTTGCAGATAATAAGATTCTCTATTTGATAAATGCTTTGATTACTATTAGGAAGCTTTCATAACTATTCTCGATAAAGTTGCAAGGTTACAAAATCAACATGCAAAAACCATTAACATTTTTTATATTCAAATACTAAATCTACTGAGAAAGACATTGGAACCATTTCTGAAAAAAAATGGGTACACCTGCTGATGAATAAAATTGTATGTATATCCTTCCCCCCGCAAAAATGCCAATCCACATGTGTCAAAGAGCTTAATTTAATACCTAAATTGCTAGGAGTAAAGAGATAGCTCAATGGTTAATTCACTTGCTGATTCTGAAGAGGACCTTGGTTCAGTCTCACAATCTGTGTTGGGTGGCTCACAATTTCCTATAAATCTGAGTCCAGGGGCTCTTCTAGGCTCTGCAGGTACCTACATCCTATAGTGTGCATATAGACATACTCAGGCACATACAAATACATATAAAATAAATTAGAAAAGAGGTTAGAGAATGTGCTTCAATGTATTACAATGTCAGAAACTTTCTGAGTAATATTCCAATAGGACAAGTTATCATCCCAGGATGTCAAAAATGGTATTAGATGAAATTAAAATATTCTATACAGCAACACAAGCAATCACACTAAATCAGCACAGTGACCACAATAGCCCACAAAATAGGAGAAAGTATCTTCCACCTATATCTGAGGCCAGTATCAAGGAAATACAAAGAAAGTGAAAAAATCAAACACCCGCCACAAAAAATCCCTGCCAACATAATGAATTAATGTACTGAAATGTAACTGTCTTTTGGCAGTTGTCAAAAGAAAAAGCAAAAATTTCCAAGTATTTTAAAGTGTTCAAAATCCTTATTCATGGAGGAAATACAAATTAAAATAATCCTGCAAGTCCATTCCACTTCAGACAGAATAACTACCTGTCATTAAGAAAACAAACTGGTGACTGTGAAGAACGCTAACCTGCCAAAGGAATGGTAAACTGTTAGAGCCATCAGGGAAAGTAGGATGAAAGTTTCTTAAAATACAAAAAATAGAACTCCTATAACATGACAAAGCTGTGTCACACATGAACATATACCTAAAAAAATCCAAATTACAAAAGTTGAGAACATGGGGGTGGAAGTGGAGTGGGGGGAAGTGGAGAGGGGGAGAGAGAAGGGACAAGGGGAGGATTGGGGAGAGCTTGGGGGAGTGGGATGGTTAAGATGGAGGAAGGGCAGATATGGAAGCAGGGAAGAAGATATCTTAATTAAGGGAGCCATTTTAGGGTTGGCAAGACACTTGGCTCTAGAGGGGTTCCCAGGTGTCCACGGGGATGTCCCCAGCTAGGTCCTTGGGCAGTAGAGGAGAGGGTACCTGAAATGGCCTTGTCCCATAGTCACACTGCTGACTATCTTGGATATCACCATAGAATCTTCGTTCGGCAACGGTTGGAGATAGAGACAGAGACCCACATCAGAGCACTGGACTGAGCTCCCAAGGTCCAGTTGAAGAGCAGAAGGAGGGAGAAGATGAGCAAGAAAGTCAGGACCGCGAGAGAAGTCAGGAGAGAAAGGTCCACTCACTGAGACAGTGTGCCTGATCTAATGGGAGCTCACCAAATCCAGCTGGACTGGTACTGAATGAGCATGTGATCAAACTGGACTCTCTGAATGTGGCTGACAATGGGAGCTGACTGAGAAGCCATTGATAATGGCACTGGGATTTGTCTCTACTGCGTGTACTGGCTTTTTGGGATCCTCCTCTGTTTGGATGCACACCTTCCTAGGCCTGGATGGAGGTGGGAGAGCCTTGGACTTCCCACAGGGCAGGGTACCCTGCACTCTCTTAGGACTGGATGGGGAGAGGGGAGGATGAGTGGGGGAGTGGGAGGAGGGGAGGAAGTGGAAATTTTGAATGGTGTTATTTATAAGGCAATAAAAAATCCATATTCTGCCATAGAAATACTTTGTGCAAATGTTTAATACTAGTCTATCCATAGAAACTGTCTATATGCCCATCAATAGATGAGTACATAAAAAAGAAATAGTAAATATAAAAATGAAACTTTATTCAGCTACAAATTATGAAAATTTTAAGAAACCGGGCAGTGGTGGTGCATGTCTTTATTCCCAGTACTCGGGAGGCAGAGACAGGCAGATCCTTGTGAGTTCAATGCCAGCCTGGTCTATAACACCTAGTTCCAGGACAGCCTCCAAAGCTACAGAGAGAACTCTGTGTTGAAAAATCAAAAAAATTAAGAAAATTAATGAATCTGGAAATTATGTTAAGTGAAGAAACCAAGATAAACAAAGATAAATACTAACTCATCTGTTAATTATGGATTCTAGATACTCTCTCTCTGTCTCTCTCTTTCTCACATACACACACACACACACACACATATTCACACACACACATACACATGCACCTATAGGTATTAGATCTTGAATGTAAAAAGGGAACCCTGAGAGAAAAATAGAACTTCTAAGGAATGGGTAAGGATTGGTATAAGAATACACATGACATGAAACATGAAGAAAACTGAGGGCAACCTTTATAAGGCCAATGGAGGTGGAGTGGGTGTCATGATCCAGGTTGGGGGCCATCTGTTGTAGCCACACATTGGGGCAACATCTCTCGGGGTCCAGCCTTGATGAGTTCATACCTTCCAGGATAGAGGCATATGGATTAGAAATGTTAAGCAGAATAGAATAATGCCCAAGAACCCACAGAGATGACCCCAGCTAAGACCCTAAGCAATAAAGGAGAGGGTGTCTGAACTGGCCTTACCCTGTAGTCAGACTGATGATTATCTTAAATATCATATAGAACTTTTGTCCAACAACATATGGGAACAGAGGCAATGACCCACATCAGAGCACTGGACTGAGCTCCCAAAATCCAGTTGAAGAGTGGAAGGAGTGAGAATATGAGCAAGGAATTTGAGACCATGAGGGGTTCATCCACTGAGACAGTTTGCTTGAGCTCACCAACTCCAACTGGACTGGGAGTCAACTCTGAAGGGGGTTGACAGTTGGGCCAGACTGTGGGGCCACAGATACTGACACTGGGATTTGTCTCTATGGCATGTACTGGCTTCTTGGGATCCTATTCTCTTTGGATGTAAACCTGCTCAACCTAGATGTAGTAGGGAGGGCCTTGGACTTTCCACAGGGCAGGGTGCATGGTCCTCTCTTAAGATTGGAGGGAGGGTGGGGTGGGAGGGTCTGTGGAGGGAGTGGGAGGGGAGTGGGAGGAGGGGAGGAAGTGGGAATTTGGACTGGTATTTTTTTTAAGTAATAAAATAAAAAAAAGAAAGAAATGTTAAGCAGAATAAACAGAGATACAAAAGAGATACAGAATAGTACAGGGAGGACAATCCAGTGAATATTGAATCTGCCCATGTTTACTTCTTATGAACTTTAAATACCCCAATATAAAAAAGGGGAAGAAAGACTTTATTTTTTATCATGATACAGGGAACAAACAAAGTGATTACCATCTTAATACCCTAAGCATCAAGTAACCACACCCTAGGTCAAAATATCTTCTTTAGTACCCACACCTTAAATTAAATCTCCTGTCTATAACCTTGAAGGAGCAAGAATGGGATTAAACTCTCTAACCAAGTCAAGGTGGAACAGATCCATTTCTATAGACCATCTTGAATACCCAAAACGCTAAATAACCGTTACACCCTAGGTCAGGATATCTTGTTTGCATCCACTCCTTAAGTCAGACTTCTTGTCAGTAACTTTGAAAGAGCAAGAGTAGGCTTAAGCTCTCTGACCTTCAGACAGGTGGAGCAGACCCACTTCTGTGGACCCCACAAATGGGACAGAGAAGAACCAAGGAAGAAGATGAACAAAATGCATATACAGGAAAATTTTACAACAAAATCTGTCCATGTTCATGCTAACTAAAAATAAACAAACTAGCAAATGCTAATAAAATAAATGAGTTTAATTCATATGTTAAAATGGATAATGCTAAACTACTGGGTATAAATCTCATAAGAAACAACATAAGTACAATCAAAGTGATTATCCATATGATTTTAATTAAAGGAAAATTTAAAGCAACATCAAATAATATGTAATATTATCAAAATAAAAAACAACAATTTACTGATCAACAGGATGAAAAATAATTCAACGAACCAGGAGGAAAAAAATTGTTAATCAAGTGCTTTTGAAGATGAAATACTTGTATCAGTAATAGACAAAGAAATTCAAATCTACAGGATAAAAGACATGACAGACATGACAGCAAATATGACACATAATAGTGCTTAAGGCCAAGCAAAACTATTCAAACAAATTCAAAACTAGAGAAATACACACAGATTTAAAATAAAATTACATGGTTACTTGAATTAATAATTTCTTTACAGAGAGAGAGAAACAGGGGGGAAGGGGAAAAGTGGGGAGAAGGGAGAGAGGCAGAAGCTGCTTCTTCATGAGAAAGAAGGGAAAGAAAGCTCAGTTTGGAAGAAGAAGGAAGATCTACTTGCCTCAGTGGACAGGGGAAGGCAGTGGGCAGAGATTATTTCTTAAAGGGACAGGACAGACCATTACATCGAGAGCACACATTTTATAATAAAAAGTTAATTTAAATGGTTATCTATTACATAGTGCCTTCCATAACAAGAATATATTAACAGGGAACAGATGGATTTTATCCAAAGTTAGGACTGTAGATAGGGTGTGAATAGTGAGTACCCTACCAGAGTTTATATGGACACAGGTTCAATTTTCTGGTCTTGAGTTGGAGAAGATTTTTTCTAATCTATCCTATCAATAAATGATCATGTGCTATACAATATTGCAACTGCAAACAAACAGAGTATAAGCGGTAAAATTATGTATACCATATGTTTTTAGGTAAGTAATATTTAACCTAAATCTATTCTTGGTTTTGACAATTTATAGCAGTTATATAAGATATTGTCACTTAAAAAACATTTCTTTTCTTTGAAAAAGCCATAAGGAATCACATTATTTTATGTTTGCCTAAGATATACATCTAATACACATAAGCATATGCATACATATATTTAACATATATTGTAATTTAAAGTAGTAATGCCACAAGGGAATGATAATATTCTCCAAAAATACTAGTCTATGTAACAAACCCCAGTATTAGATATGAGAATACTCCTTTGGAGTCATTGCTGAATGGAGTCTAAGCAACTTCCAAAACAATAGTCTATTGATGCTGCCTTTGGTTGACTACCATAATTAAATGTAAGTTCCCGTTGCTGACGATACATCTTACTTCTGATACAGAACTTGGAGGAATTAATTTGGCCTGATCTGGAAATGTTCTCCCTGAGGAATAGCTCTTAGAGTGTCAGAAAGTTTTCTGCAATTAGCCAAAGAGGAAAAGAAATCCATAGTGCTATCCAGGTGTGACACCAAGAACCAGAAAAATGAAAAGCAAGGCAAGATATCTCCAAAGGTTCCATATCTTAGCCAGGAATGAGAGGGATGCATTATCAACAACTATCAATTACACTAAAGTTCCATTCAATAGGAGAGAATTCATGCCTGGTAATGGAAACCCACTACCCTTGGATGGTGAGTCTGTGGAACCTACAGGAGAATCTACTACTGATAATTTGATAAAGCAGTATATAATTTTCAGTGGCTTTCTAATAATTCTATCCATCTTCAAAGAAGATTTTTTTTCAGAGATTGAGACCATTACAGGACAAACAACTGGTCAAAATGCAAAGAAAAGTGACTATGTGATGCCCAGCTCCCAATTAATACATATAAAACACAGTCCCTACACCTAAGGTTCTTAGTCTAAATACACACTGCCTGCTGCTGAAGTCTTTTTTCCCTTCCACGGGCTTCCTTTTCATTCTGATGATATTCTTTCCTATGCAGAAAACTTTGAATTTTGTGAGGTCCCGTTCATCAATAGTTGGTCTTAATGCTTGCACTACACAAGTTACTGTATTTATTCCAGAAGATTAGTGTATTTCTCAACCCTCATCAGTTAAGCTTTATTTTCCAAAGACAAAGAAAAAAGATCAATGCAGAGATTAAGGGACGATATATTCTGCAGCTCTAACTAGGACATCTATTTTACATTCCCTCTCCCAAGTCTTCAGAGATAATCTGGAAGTAAATGCTGGAAGAATGTCAGATCCAGACACAGAGGATGTCTATAGTGACACAGTATTTTTCTAGGAATGACAGTATAGTTTTATGTATTAACTCAAAATGGCTGGGAGACACACAAAAATGGGAGAAAAAGTTAGGATGAGAGATAGTAGAGGAATTTAAAGAGAGAGAATTCAGGGGATAGGATCTAAAAAATTTATATTTATGTATGAGTGTCAAGTAAAATATTTTAAAGCATGTTGTATGATTCTATGAAATCTAATAATAATAATATATGTATAATGAAACAGTTTTGTAAACACACACTATGTTAATTAATTTACTAAATAAAAGACCACCTCACTAAATCTGTCCTACCTCAACAGTCAGTAAATTGTTCATTAAATCCATTTTAATTGACTATTTTATTGAATACTTTGTCTACTGCAACAAAAAAGTAGTTATATAGATTTAGCATTCTGAAAATAAAAAAGTTTCTTTGCAGAAGTAAGCATGTGTCCTTGATTTTTTTCTCACTGGAAGTCTCTATCTTTCCCAGCCAGATTCTACTTTCTTATGTATTTCCATATACTAACAGTGTTCAAAGCTGTATGTTTCTAGTTAGCACGCATAATTTTCTCATGATAATTTAAAAATATAGCAAGAACTTTGACAATATTTTTGTATGATTTAAATTGTTCATTTTTAAGGAGAAAATATTGAAACATTTCATGATCTCCATTTTCATAAGATTGCATTATGAACATTTTTCATGTAAAAGGAAATTGAGCAGAAAATTTTAACCCTCTCTAATTTCTACAGTTTGTTAACCTTTATACAAATTTTGTTCATTTCATTATAAGTTCATTGTGGCTAACCTTAAAATATAGTTTCTGTCTGAGGCTAGTGTTATTTTTAAGACTGAGAAAGCCTGGATCAGATAGAAATGACTTAGGACTAATATGAAATGATATAGAAATATACAATGAACAGCTCTTAGATCTGGTATCAATTTATTAATATTCTATCACCTGAAAAATCGAATATGGTTGTGGAACAATTTAGGAGATGCAAGAGGAACTGACCTGAGTAGGAAACCAGAGGGCCTTAGGAAATCTGCAGCTATTGATCAGGGCCTCTGGGATGCTATACCACACATCTCTATGAAATACCATGAAACCTAATATACTCAAGTACTGAAAGCACAATGGATTTACAAGATGCACAAAAATTCTTTAAAACATTCCTGGCATATTCAAGAGATTTGGAGACTAAGAATAAACAATTTGATAGATTCTGCAGATCAATATCCCATTGATTCTAACCAATAACTGAAAAAATCCATGTTATCTTAGTAACCTGATACCTGCTGTATCAGTTAATACCTATATTTCCCATGGTTCATTTTCTGCCTATCAATTTCTCCTTTGGAAGGATTGACTTGAAAGTAATACGTGGGAAATGAGCAAGAGGAATTTATTTGATGTCTGAACTTCAAATACTGAAGAGAAATTCCAGACCATTTTCTCCTGTGTCAAATCAGTTCATTTCATATTTTATAAAAGACCCAGAAAGCAGGGGATTTATTCATGTTATAATTCAGAGATTTAAAGACAAGCTACACACTGTCAGAAATGTTGAACCCAAATTTATCACCAAAGAAATTCATGAGATCTTGTGGACAGTAGTTTAAAACACAGATTTTGTAGATATAACAATGTTTTCTTGAACTGGAAAATGTACCATTTGTAGGGAACAAAATTGTATTTTATGTTATAATGGCAATGTCAGAAATATTTTCGTATTATTTAAGCTACCTTATTAACAAAGAAATCATGAGTTGTCAGACTGTTTAATTGTGATCATAAACATCATTAACACCTATCTACAAAGAATAGAATTTCTTAGTTTGTCACAGAAGTATTTGTTATAACTACTTTGCCTTGCATTTTTGTTTGTTCAATTCTCATGTATGCACATTGGCATCTGGCCTCATAATGCATATTGTGTTAACGTTAACTTACAGTGACATCTTGATATTTGTTTGTTACTATCTCTACATTTTCTTTAGTGTAGTTTATATAAATCTTATGATAGTTTATTAAAGTTGAATTTCTTGTTTTCAAATGTCATAGGTCAAATCTTTACCTGTTGGCAGAAATAAGCACAAACTATATGTTCTTCCTTCATTTTACCATAGATGGAAACTCTAAAAGTTTCTCTTTCAACAACTTCAATACATAGCACCCTATCTCATTTCCCTGCTCAACTGTTTCATGTCCGCGTTAATTCTCAGGGTTAGGCTGCACACCAGGAAGCATCATATAAAGCCTGACTAAGAGAAGCATCTTTTTACTTCAGAAGATGAATAGGAATATATTGCAAAGATCTGTAATCAGTGGTTGAGCCATCTGTTGTGGGACAGGAGGGGAGAGAAGGCAAGTTGTCAGTGTATGGGATGTGAAAAGAAATAGGTGTCCTTTAGTATGTGCAATATGGACAAGCAGAGGGATGGCTTGTGACATGTTTTACACCTGCTGCATCATCCCTTCTCCAGGATTGATCTGATGCTGTCAAATCAACCAAGTACATAGTGTGGATGAGTGTAAGACAGGAACCCAGTCAGATCTTAAATAAAGACAATAGATATCTGTTCTTCTCACATAAAAAAATGGTTCACAAAGTAGAAAAGCTGTGTACATTTTTAAATGATGCTTTTCTGCAGACATGGTAAGCAGACTGCAGAGCTATAGCCCTTCTGTTCTGCTGACAAATGTCCCTATACAGAGATTTTGTTCCCAGATGGCCATTCTAACTCTTCATTTACCCCCTAAAGTAATAATACTAACGGCTGTTTTTTCTCCTTGTTGTTGTTTTTTTACCCATAGCTCAATATATTTAGCAGAATTTTATACTTATTCACACTAGGAAAGTAACTCTGATTCAAGCCACAGCAGTTATACCCCATCATGTCAAAAGAGCTCCCTCAATTGTTTTTAACAATCCCAAGACAATTTGAAAATCAGTAATAATTTGCCTTTTGATTAGGAAAGACTTTTGATAGTTTTCAGAGAGACAAAACATTATCTTTTATGTGTTTATTTTTATGGGTCTTCATGTTTATTTTTCTAAAATAAAATATGAGTTTTGAAGAGGATACCAGAAAATGGAAGCATCTCCCATGCTCCTGGATTGGTAGGATCAATATAGTAAAAATGGCAATTCTACCAAAGGCAATCTATAGATTCAATGCAATCCCCATCAAAATCCCAACAAATTCTTCATAGAAATTGAGAGAACAATAACTAACTTTATATGGAAAATCAAAAGCCCAGGATAGCCAAAACAATCCTGTACAATAAAGGAACTTCTGGAGGCATTACCATCTCTGACTTCAAACTCTATTACAGAGCTACAGTAATGAAAACAGCTTGGTATTGGCATAAAAACAGAGACGTTGACCAAAGGAATTGAATCTAAGACCCAGATATTAATCCACAAACCTATGAACACCTCATATTTGACAAAGAAGCTAAAATTACACAATGGAAGAAATAAAGCATCTTTAACAAATGGTGCTGGCATAACTGGATGTCAACCTGTAGGAGAATTAAAACAGATCCTTATCTATCATCATGCACAAAACTCAAGTCCAAATGGATTAAAGACCTCAATATAAATCCGATCACACTGAACCTGATAGAAGAGAAAGTGGGAAGCAGCCTGCAATACATGGGCACAGGAGTCCACTTCCTATATAAAACCCCAATGGCACAGACAATAAGAGCAAAAATGAATAAATGGGACCTCCTGAAACTGAGAAGCTTCTGTAAAGCCAAAGACACTGTCATTAAGACAAAAGGCAATCTACTGAATGGGAGAAGATCTTCACTAACCCCACATCAGACAAAGGTCTGATCTCTAAAATATACAAAGAACTCAAGAAACTAGACACTAAAATTCTAAATAACCCTATTAAAAAATGGGGTAATGATCTGAACAGAGAATGCTCAACAGAAGAAGTTCGAATGGCCAAAAGATACTTAGGGTCATGTTCAACTTCCTTAGCCATCAGGGAAATGCAAATCAAAACAACTTTGAGATACCATCTTACACCTGTCAGACTGGCTAAAGTCAAAAACACCAACAATTCCCTATGCTGGAGAGGATGTGGAGTAAGGGGAACTCTCATCCATTGCTGGTGGGAATGCAAATTTGTGCAACCTCTTTGGAAATCAGTGTGGCGGTTTCTCAGGAAATTGGGAATCAACCTACCTCAGGATCCAGCAATACCACTCTTGGGAATATACCCAAGAGATGCCCAATCATACTACAAAAGCATTTGTTCAACTATGTTCATAGCAGCATTATTTGTAATAGCCAGAACCTGGACAACCTAGGTGCCCCTCAATGGAAGAATGGATCAAGGAAGTGTGGAATATATACACATTAGAATACTACTCAGCGGTAAAAAAAACTATGACATCTTGAATTTTGCATGCAAATGGATGGAAATAGAAAACGCTATCCTTAGTGATATAACCCAAACCCAAAAAGATGATTATGGTATATACTCACTCATTAGTGGACTCTAGCCATAAACAAAGGACATTAAGCCTGTAGCTCACAAGCCTAGAGAAGCCAAATAACAAGGTGAACCCAAAGAAAAACATATATAGATCTTCCTGAAAATTGGAAGCAAACAAGATAGCCAGGAAAAGTTGGGAGCACGGGGGTGGGGATAGGGTGGGGGATAGGGTGGAGGAAGGGGGAAGGAGAAGGGAAAAGGGAAGGACTGGGGAGAGTGGGGGAGTGTTAGGGTGGAGATGGAGGAAGGGCGGATATTGGAGCAGGGAATAAGATATCTACATTAAGGGAGTCATTTTAGTATTGGCAAGAGACTTGGCCCTAGAGGGGATCCCAGGTGTCCACAGGGATGTCCCCAGCTAGGTACATGGGCAGCAGAGGAGAGGGTGCCTGAACTAGCCTTGTCCTACAGTTACATTGATGAATATCTTGATTATCACCATAGAAATTTGTCCGATGGATGAAGATAGAGACAGAGACCCTCATCCACATCAGAGCAATGTACTGAGCTCCCAAGGTCCAGTTGAAGAGCAGAAGGAGGGAGAAGATGAACAAGGAAGTCAGAACCACAGGGGCTGGTCCACCCACTGAGACAGTGTGCCTGATCTAATGGGTGCTCACCAAATTCACCTGGACTGGGACTGAACGAGCATGTGATCAACCAGGACTCTGAATGTGGCTGCCAATGGGGACAGACTGAGAAGCCATTGATAATAGCACTGGGACCTATCTCTTCTGCATGTATTATATCTTTGGGAACCTAGTCTATTTGGATGCACACCTTCCTAAGCCGGGATGGAGTGGGAAGGGCCTTGGACTTCCCACAGGGCAGGGTACCCTGCCCTCTCTTAAGGATGCAGGGGGAGGGAGGAAGGGTAGTGGGGGAGTGGGAGGGGACTGGGAGAAGGGGAGGAAGTGTAAATTTTTGAATGAAAAAAAATAAATTGCAGATTTCAAAAAAAATAAAATCAAATATGAGTTTTAGAAATCAATGTTTTGCCTATTTTATTTTTGGCTATATGCCCAGCTCATTTTGATTTATAATAAACATTCATTAAATCATAAACTGTAATTATAATGTCTTGAGCATACTATTTGTAATACATTCATATGTTTTTATTGAAAATATTACTATATTTAAAAACTATTATATGTATGAAAAGTAGGTGGGAAACAAATTCAAAGTCCAAACTCTATTTCCAGGATGGATCTTTTCAAGAGAAAAACCATACTGATTGCATTGGGACCACAAAAATCTCTGGGTTCCATGAATTCTCAGAGTATATCAGAAACCTGCTGTAAAATCAGAGCCATTCATCAAATCTTGAGAATACAGAGAGTCTAGCTTAGTATCTAGTTCAAACAATGGTCCTTGAATTGCCTCAAAGGGATTAAAATAATCTACATACAAAGAGCTACAGTTGTGTTGTTATCATATTTCATCGCCTTAAAGCCAATACAATGAAAAAAAATCGATACACACATTTCAAAAGATGGGGTTTATTGCTACAAAAGTGCTCCAAATAATGAGATAGAGTATTAGACTATACAGCACAAATGAGTAGACAATGTTAGCAGCTTAAGATAGAAAGAAATATATTTCTCCCTTAAAACCACATTTAATTTAAGTCACCAAAAAAAAAAAAACCCAGCAAATTATCCACCAGGCATCTCAACAGCTCAGATATTTTTTCATATTTGATGCTATGTTCATGGAGCAGGAGATGTCACTGAGACAAAGTGACATTTTTATTTTTGTCATTATTGCCATGTATCTCAGACCTGACATGACACCTTTCACTTCACATAGTCTGACTATAGAGAGAGTCTATGCCTCTACTCATCCACAAGGTTTGCATTCTGTATATTCTATAACCTGTGCCACATTGAACTTTTTTTGATTATCATAAACATTATATTTAAGAGGAAGGATCACTGTCAATATAAAGGACTGGGCACACAGCTCTGTGGCAGAGTGTTTGCTTTGAATTCATAAGTCCCAATATTTCTTTTTCATTACTGCAAAAAAGAAAAGAATTAAAGAAGACAGACAGACAGACAGACAGACAGACAGACACACACACACACACACACACACACACACACACATATTGCAAGGAGGGGCCCCTTGTTTGTCCTGACCACCTGGCTAGTTTACACCCAAAATAACCACACAGAAACTGTATTAATTAAAACACTGCTTGGCCATTAGCTCTAACTTCTTGTTGGCTAACTTTTATATATTAGTTTAACCCATCTTCATTAATCTGTGTACTGCCACGTGGCAGTGGCTTACCAGAAATTCTAACTAGCGTCTGTCTCAGGCATAGGATCCATGGCTTCTCTGACTCTGTCCTTCTTCCTCCCAACATTCAGTTGTGTTTTCCCTGCCTACCTAAGTTCTGTCCTATCAAAAGGTCAAGGCAGTTTCTTTATTCATTAACCAATGAAAGTAACACATAAACAGAAGTACCTCCTACACTACACTACACACACACACACACACACACACACACACACACACACATACACACACACAGAGAGAGAGAGAGAGAGACCACTAACATATTACTAATATGGAAGTTATATTTAACTAAAACAGTAATTGGACGATCATTATTTATCATTAATTCTGAGGCATTCACACATTAAATATTGTTTCTGAACATTAATAGTGTGGGAACAAATTAAGTTCCAGATATTGAGTTGTGCTAAAGCAACATAAGTAAGCCCATATGGTTTTGTTGGTACAGGTAAAGTTTTAAATGGCTCCCTCCAGGATAAAATGATGCTGGTAGGAGTCTCCATTGCCCTAGATGGGACTATGCCTGAGAATCAAAAAATATGTAACTCTTATTCTTCTTGGATGGTCAAGTTATCTCTATGATATTGCCACTGGTTTGTAGAACAAATATAACTAAAATCCTGTGTTAAATTGTGTTAGTCAAAGCTTAAGGAATGTTTGAACATTATTGTTGTTGCAGTTTCTTTTCTTGCTTTGTTTCATATTTCAAGTGATCAGAGTAAGATATTTTTTTTCTAATGTTTATTTTTAGTATGAAAAACCTAATACTTATTACAAAATAAAAACTAATTATCTAGCCCTATGCACAATTGAAAGAAACAATGGATGTATAAGATGTTCCCTGGCAGAACAGAGGCCATATGTAGAGATGTACAGAATGAAAAGGTTAAGTATTTAAATATTTGATGCTATATATTTGTGTCATGCATTATAGTAAATAGTATATAATTAATTATTATTAAATATATAATAAAGCTGGATGTTGGTGGCGCATGTCTTTAATCCCAGCACTGGGGAGGCAGAGGCAGGCAGATCTCTGTGAAGTCAATGACAACCTGGTCTACAAGAGCTATAATATAAATATAATATAATATAATATAATATAATATAAAGTAAAGACTAGTGTTATTGTCATTATACTTTTTTAGATAAACATTCAGCAAGTTTTATTTAAGGTCCAAGATATATTTCACAGTGGTCTTGCATGTGGTCCAAGTTAGAATTGGTCATCATAAAGAAAGTCTTAACTAGATTATTGCTCACAAAATCAGACTTGCTATTTCTTTTTATCACCTTGCTTCCCACATGTGGGTGTATTTCAGAGTCACTTTTCATATGCCTAGGCACATATTGCTAAGCTTTCTCTTAGGACTTCTGAGTTCGTGGATACAGGTTGTTAGAATTTGCCTTGGTATTTACATAGTCATCTGACTTACTGTTCTGAACTTGAGAAAGTATTAGGAATAATTATATAATATGTATTAAGATAACCATTTGAAAATTTTTTCATGTTTATCTGGTTGAAGAGGTGGTTTTGTTTATTCATTTAAATTCAACTACCAGACCTGCTCAGCTGAGAGATACTAAAAATCATTTTAATAATTGTAGAACACATCTATTTTATTCCCTCATACCATGGAATCTTTAATGATAAGTCCTAAAATAACAGTGTTTTCTCTTTCCCACATAATTTTCAATTCATCCTCACTTTTTAAAGATACATTTATTTATCTTGGATTTCAAAACAGGATTTCTATGTATAGTAGCACTGGCAGTCCTGTTATTTGCTTTTCAAGCCAGGCTGGCCTAGAAGTCACAGAGATCCACCTGCCTCTGCTTCCTGAGTGCTGGCCTTAAAGGTGTGCACCATGACATCTGGCTCTGCTCACTTTTAAGCCACTTTCAATCTTTTGTTGTTGTTGCTTGCCATAAATAACAGAAATCACAGAAATTTTGCTTCTATGCAAATATATCTGAAGTTAGATCATGTCACATTGTTCTTCCACTTAGAATGTGGATTAATCACTGGAAGTAATGAAGAACATTTCTTTACTTAATGATATAGTTTTGACTTACTTCACTATGGAAGTAACCTTTCATAAGAGATTTTCTGGTGAATGCCTGTGTTAGAGAAGACCATGTTCGAGAAAGCAGCTAGCAGGAATGAAGGATGCACAAGGGTTTGAGCCAGGTCCTAGAATGGTCTTGGGTTGTTGGAGGTTTTATAGAGTCTTTTTAGTTTTATTTGATTTAATGTCAAATAGAGAGAATGGGTCCCATTTAGTATTTAGAAGCAGGCTGCTGAGAAGAGAGTACCTTCTCAAGGTAGTCTGTAGCCAAGGGCAATTTTCATATCTTTAAATAAACACTTCATTCTCCTAGGCTTGAGGGAGAAATAAACCACCTGAGTACATAGGTATGTATGACTTTCTAGTATTATGACTAATATTATAATTTGTAAAATATTGTTTTAGCCATTATGTTACTACTTAATGATAATTAATATTTAATAATAAAATTCAAATTAGTAAATAACTATAATCGGCATGTATGTATATATTCCTGGTTTCCTTAACACTTGTCATATAACTTTAGGGTGTAAAATATACTCTTTATCTCTAAACTATTAAGTATAATAATTTGGAATTTGATAAATTTACTGTCAAACTAGAAACCCTTATTTGCTCTTGTCTAGGGTGTTAAGAAGGAAATGCCTTCCATGGCTCTCTGCAATGAGTGGGGAAGAGAAAACATGAGACCTCTCAGTGCCATTAAAACTAAGCAGGAGAAGACCTACAAGTCTTGTGGTGCTATGTGGTTGGATACTATTGTGGTGAGTATGGGAGTTTTAATGTATTTGGTCCGCATAAACTCATAGGGATTGGTACATTAGCAGCAGCAGCCTTGTTGGAGGAAGTGTGGTCTTATAGGAGAACGCTGTTTGACATTTGACAGGCAGCTTTAATCCAGACCTTGAGGCAGAAAAGCACGCCTTTAATCTGGGCCACACCTTCTGTTGGAAATAGGTCTCTCTGTGTGTGTGTGGGCGGGGGAAGGCTTTGAGGTCTTTTTCTCAAACTTCACTCAGTGTGACAGTCAAGCCAACTTCCTGTTGCCTCTGAGTCAAGATGTAAGCATTCTCATCTCTAGCATGACATCTCCCTGAATGTCGCTATGCTCCCCGTCATGTTGGACTAAATCAGTGAATTGTAAGCAAGCCACCTCAATTAAGTGTTCCCCTTATAAGATTTGCTGTGGTCATGGTTTCTCTTCACAGTAATAGAAACCTATCTAAGGTAGTGAACAAATATACTGTAGGGTATGGAAGAGAGAGACAGAACAGTTCATGTCCTTTTGAGAGAGGCAGATCTGAAGAGGTAAAGGAGGCTAGGAGCTGGCTGAGGTGGGAGGCAATGCCCCTCAGAGGTTGCAAGGACCCACCCCTTGCTGCCAATGGCAGGTGCGAGAGCTGACCCTGCTCATCAGCTGCAGCACTCATGAGAGTGGTCCCTGCACTTCACCTTTCCTGGGCAACACAGTTGGGCTGGCCCTGGTGGTGTGGGTGCAGGTGAGCTAGTAAGAGCATGAGAGCAGGAGAAATGTCACTGCTCCTTGCTGGGTAGGACATGCTAGCCAGAGCCACCCTGGCAGTGAAGATAGGGAGAGCTTTTGGGCTGACCAACCCAGCAAGCACCCAGGTCCAGAACCAGGCCCATCCCAGCATCTGCCCCATCTATGATTTGTTGGAGCAAGTAAAGGGGCCAGTCCTACAGACTCAAAGCTGCAGGACTTCTATATAACACAGAACAACAAGAAGCTATCAAAGAAAAGTCCCAGTGAGAAATGAATATTCATGGTCTAGTAGAAACCAAAGACCTGGAACAAGACTAATGACTCCTTGCAATGGACACTTGCAAGAAAAGATATATGGGCTAAAGGTTATACTGTGTGACTCGCTGTGTCACACTACAGCTTCCAGGAAGAGGACTTTCTTTCTTTTTTCTTTTCTCTTCTTTTAAATTTTATTTTGTTTTATCTTATGGGGAGGTTGCAAGGGTAGAGGGTAGATGCAAAGGGAGAGGGAGAGAGAGATAAGTGAGATAGAGATGCGTGATGTGAAATCCACAGAGAGTTAATAAAATGTTAAGTTACAAAAAGAAGGAAATGCCATGTAGACACCCTGTATGAACTGGTTTATGACACTTTCACTGAATCAAAATAGAAAAATAGAACTAAGTTCCTCTAGGTGGGTCACATCAGAACTCTAGTCCCTCTGAAAGCCACGTGTATGATGCTGAACCCTATGCTTTGTAGAACCAAGAATACACTGAGATCACACTTAACTGTAATCACCGAGGAAAACAAAGATGTTCTGATACATCCTGACAGTGCAGCACACAACTGTAACTGGAGGTTCCTCTCCCACCCACTGGTTCCTCAGCCGCTTACGAAATAATAATTTGTAGGCTTAATATTAATTGTAATTGTTTGGCCAATGACTCAGGCTTCTTACTGGCTAACTCTACATATAAATTAAGCCATTTCTACTAATCTGTGTATCGCCACGTGTCTGGCTTACTAGTAGTAGTCTAGGATCTTAGTCCTCCAGAGGCTTCCGGCATCTCCCACACTCTGCCTTCTTTTTCCCTGTATTATTTGGCTTTCCCGCCTAGCTATTCTGCCCTGCCATAGGCCAAATGAGAATTTTTATTAGCCAATGGTAATAAAACATTTTCATAGCATACAGAGGGACATCCCATATCACACAGTAGACAGATAACAACCCTTTGGTATGTCTACAATGTTTTAGAAGCATAAATAGTGATGTTTCATATAGAAGCAGACACTCATACATGCCCCATTGTAACATATATCATCCATATATCACTTGCATTCTCTACTTGCTTGCCTACATATGATTGTTGAGTATATGACACATTGAAAATATTAGTGAGTATATAGGGAAAATATTTATATATAAGTGAATAAGATAATCTATGGATAGTATAAGGACTTACATAGTTTTCAGTGCATATTTGTGCTGCTATTTTAGAATAAGATTCAGACACTTCAATATAGTAAATGTCCCCTAGACTCAGTACCTGTTGTTCACAGCTGACTCTTGTGTCATTGTTGAACTAGTGTGCCTCACACCTGACTACATATGTACTACATTTTAACAATTCATATTCACAGTGTCTGAAAGATGAGCATTGTCCATATGATGCTACAGCATTCCGTTTCAGCCTAGTTTATGCTGCCACAGACTATCAGAGGCAGTGCAATTCTATGTGTTGCTTTCACAGCCATGCCAAACCTTCCATTCTTTCGCTTTCTCACTCTACTTTCCTCCTAATATACTCTATTCTAGCAGTGACTCTTCTACTCCACCTTATGAATGGCTGACATGCTTCCGACACGCCTCCAATGTGTTGTCGTCACCCTGACCGTCTCTCATTTCTTGGATGTGTCCACTCTGTTTGTAGCACTCGCATGATAAGTTTTTTTGTATCAGCCTTGTCCCACAGCTGTTCTTTTCCCTGTAATACATCATGAGCTCTCAGTGATTAAATCATGCTATATACCCCAGGGCTTTGGTCAGGACTCTATCTAAAGACAGAAATGGAATGAAGAAAGGATAGACACACTGACCTGTATATAATGAAGATGGGGTCAGGTGGCGTTCTCTGAGTGCTATAATCTTTAACCTCAGCAAATTTATTAGGTAGGTGTGTGTGTATGTGTTGGTAGGGCCATTGTTGTGGTGGTTTAGCTACTCCTCTTTGTAGGTGAGAGGTTCAGGAGGTAAGCATCCCTGAGGGGGAAGCTGCAGTTGCTAGTCTTTGCCCCAACTGAACAATCTTTCATAAACTTTCATACTCAAACCCAGATGAAAACTTTTTCACCTTTCTTGAGCCTGATACATATGGGTAATGTCTTTCCCAACTTACCATGGCCAATTTATCCCAGATTCATCAAAAATGCTGTTTCAAAATACATGTTCATTTAGGACTCCACATACTTAAGATTCTCTCAGCTCCCTACAAAGTCACTGTCATCTTTGTTTTCAAATCACTGAGGGATACACATAGACATAGCATTTCCACAAAAGAATCGTATAGGTATCTATTAAACTAAAGCCACAAAGACCACTAGACCTAATGTTTTATTAATTTAGACTATGTTAATGATTATGCTATATTACTAAGGACTATAAAATTACTATATATTTACTATTGGTCAAAAGTTTAATTTCTGTGTTTTTGCATGGGATATAAATATTTCTGATAAACATATAAGAGTAAATGCTGAAGAGGATAAATTAATATTAAAGTCCAGACCACTATAATAAATCAACCATTAATTATTTCATGTGGATCTTTTAGGTTCAAGACACTGAGCTCATTGCCATAAAATTTAGTTCCCATCCTTAATTTGTTTGTAAAGAGCTGACAGAAAATAAACTTGTGCTTCTAAACTATAAATCACTGTGTATTTAAGGCCATTCAAAAATTGTAAACTCAAAACATTATGAGATCAATTTAGAAAATAAGCAATCATTTAAATATTTGGTAATGTTTTACTTTGTATGAATTATACTCATAGTTAATATTTTAAGTGTTAAAAGAATAAGTAAATGAGACAATATTCATTTTAAGTATGAAGAATATGCTTTAAACATGAATACTTAGTGATAGTTCATGTAAAAACTTAAAAGATTATTTCATATCAACTTTGTTATCTCAAAACTACAAGATGTCTAGGACAAATCATTAATGTCTTTAACATTAATTATTTTGTTTTTTAAAATAACAAAGAAGTAGTAGACAGGCAATTTTAGACAGAATGTATTCTTCTTTCTCTTCAGTTCTTTTAGCAACCAGACTTTAATTATAAGGAGATATCTAGAAGTGTTACGACCTGAATTCAAATTAATATTTGATTAAATTTCACAACACAGTGTGGGGCTATATCTGGAATGAACAGTTTGATGAAATTACAATTACTTAGTAATAGATATTAAGCTAAGTAACTATTAAATTGCTAATTTCGTAGGGTGTAATAGCAAGTGCCAAAGGAATAATACAGATTTTCTGTAAATGCAAACTCGGTAGACATTCAGAGATTTGGGGATGTGTGGCTGAACAATTCTTAATCATATTATATATTGAAAGCAAACCTCATATTTGTAGTGAGGTTTTATAAAACTCTTTGAAATCAGTGATGAATCTGAAAGGACCAATACTTGCAATTCCTAATCTGTATTTCAACATACCAACAGAAAGGAGGCAAGGGATATTGTGATTAATTCTGCGCTAATGGAGGCAAACAAAAAGAATGACCTGCATCATTTCCAAATGTAAAAGAAGTCAGTAAATGGGAAGCCATTTGGAAGAGAAGTGGACCGGGATAAAAAGATTTTTTTTAAAGAATATATGAGTAGATACTACTCTACTAAAGTCAGGAAAGAGTAAAGAGTAAAGTTCTCCAAGGTTGAGTTTCAGTCAACTATAACTATTAGGATCAAGAGAGTATATTAGGTTCTAGGGTAATATAGTCTGTTGTGCCAACCTGGCTACATGAGTTGACAGGGTAAAAGCAGGCTACTAATGTATAGCAGAGCATGTGGTGTAAGCATTAGCAAAACTAATGTTCACAATTGTATTAATTTTCTCACTGTTTAGATAAAAGGGTTTATTTTAGCTGACAGTTCAAGGTATGATAGGAAGTTACTTTGCTAGGTGGTTGCTTTTGAGGAGCAGGGAACTATTTCAGCTTAGGTTTGCTTCCTTGATGGGAACTTGAACCTTCATTTGATGGAGCCCTCAGTGGGTAGAGTTTTGACATCCAGACATTATTCCTACCATACCAGTGCAGCACGAGTTTGTCTTCAATGGTGCTTATACCTTGAATAAGTACAGTAAGTGATAACCAATCTACATTCCTATACCCTGAGAGTTTAGGTAAAGAGGAAGAATTTAGGGAGACACATGGATCTCCCTGGAAAGGGGAAAACAATAGATTTTGATCATGGGTAGGGACAAGATTTTGATTTTGGTGGGGACAAGAATGGGAGAGATCAGGTTGGGGGGAATGGAATGGAGACAAGATGGCTGGAATTGTGGGGATTTGGAGAGCTGTGTGGAAACATAGTGCACTGGAGACTTCCTGGAATTTATGAGGGTGGGCCTAGGAAAGACGGTTATTAAAGAAGGACATGGATTCTCAACTGGCCTTTTCTTGTAGCCAAGCAAGGCTTACAGTGGCAGGACTCGGTTGTATTCAATGGAATTGTCTGAGGGGTTCACATGGAGATTCCCAAAGAACCTAGGCTGGTGCTAGAACAGAGTGTTGCTCTAAGCAAACTGAGAGTGGGGTCCTGGTGAGGATAACATCCACACAGCTCATTGAACATGCAAAAGTCAAGCTGTTGCCTTCATGGAGCCGTCACCCGTATATTCTAGTCTCGTTGGTGCAGAAAGATACTCGTCAGACTACCAAAAGAGAATCGTGGACACCAACCCCGCCTCTGAACCTTTGACCAACCACCACTCAGTCCTGTCTGCAAGATGTGCTGTGCCAGTGGTGGCACAGAACTTGTGGGAGTGTCTGTTCAATGTCCAGTTTAACTTGAGGTGCCCTACATGAGAGGCAGCCCATATCTGACAGTGCTTGGTTGGCCAGAAACTGGAGACTAGGTAGCCCTGAGACCTAGAGTACACCAGAAGGACATGGCCCACTGAATCAACTGAGCAGGGCACATTTGAACTCACAAAGACTGTGCCCTGCTATTCAGGTGCTGACATCAAGGCAGCAGAGGCTTAATGCTGCTGGTTACATTATCCCTACAGATGGAAGAAAAGGAATCTAAATGTATGCTACTTCTCAGCTCACTCATTTCTTTTAGTATATTCCAAGATCCCATTGTAGGGTAAAAGGGACAACTGGAGCAGAAAACTGACCAATTATTGAGCACCCTTACTCTGAACCCAGAGCCAGAGAAAAAAAAGACACACCCTGTATTTGAGACCTGGGCCAGGAAGAGAAACATCTTTATCCCTGAACCCAGTACTAAAGACTAGGATTAGAGTCAAAAAGTTAAAATGGATCAGTGAAAGACACAGTTTGGCCATGAAATCAGAGCCATCTCTGCCCCTGACCAGCTAAACTGACCAATCCCGAGCAGGGGAAAACTAACCAATCCCCCATCTCCGCCTCTAAGGAGCCCTATATAAGCCTCTCCACCCCTTCATTTAAGAGCTGCCATTAATCCATCCCTGGCAGAGGCAGCCACTCTCCTGATACCTCCCTCCCAAATAAATCTCTTTCTCAAAAGAGTCTTGGGTGATGACTTTTATTCCAGCACAGAGCCGAAGAACCTGGCTGGGACGTCCCTTAGAGGACTGAGCTGAAAAACCTTGCTGAGACACTCCCTAGGGGGCCTCAGCAAGGCAGAGCAGAACAGAAGAATCTTGCTAGGAAGCTCTTAAGGGGGCTGAGCAAGACTAGTGGCGGAAAAGTAACAACTTTTCACCAGAGCTTGAAGAGATTGCTACATTTCTGCAGGGGGCTTCCCTTTAGCAGAGTGTTAGCAGAAGCAACATCTTGGGCTGGAGAAGAAGCAGATAGCTCTGCTAGGATGCTCCTGTAAGGGAACAGAGCAGAATTCAGCTGTAGCAGCTCTCCAGGAGAGGAGCACAGTCCCTATATCCTGCAGGGATACATTCCCACACAGCACCCCAGCTTCAGGTAACCTGGCTTCCTGATAGTCAGGACACCTTTCCTCTAGGGCTGAGCTGTCCCGTTGCAGCTCCAGTTTCCAAAGCTGTCTGTCCTATTGCAGCTCTAAGTATATCCTGGCTTCCGATAAGTCAGGATATCTCAGCACCACTATTGTACCACATGCCCCTACATCCATGCCAGTGGAATGGTCACCCCACAATTAAGGTTAAGCCTTCACATTTCAGTTAATATAAGAAAATTAAATGTTCCAAGGCTCATTCACAGGTAATTCTGGAGGCTGTCAAATTGACAGTTAACAGTAACCACCAAACATACACTTCAAAGTTACAACGATGTCTCATATTTTGAGCAGAGGCAAGAAAGGAATAAAACTTGTAAGGGCAGAGTTACCCATGGATGGTGGAGGCCAGGACCTAGCTTTGACTAGAACTACTAAGGATGAGTGCAGACGTCGCCCTGGCATCTCACGCAGAGATAGATTTGCATCTTTGTGTTGCCAGCTACCTATGCATTAAGGCTAAGTCAGCCTTTGTGACTCAGCTTTCTCAGATCGCCATATACAGTAGTTACGTCAGTCAGTAGAAGAGCTATGCCAATGCTAAGATTCTCTAAAACAAAAGAAAACGCCTTTCCCATTTTCCATAGCAGAGAATGTTATAGAATTTATATTTATCCATTTTGACCAAGGTGGTGTAAAAAAGAGGTAGTGTAATTATTAAAGTCACACATTTGGAAGATTAATCTAATGAGTTGCAAGGGTTAACTCTTAAGGGAAGGTTGCTTGACTTGTCTCAATGTCTTGGGAGGATGAAATAAGAACCTGGCAGACAGAATATATTACAGAGGCTGATGTACCAATCAATACCACTTGGAGAGGAAAAAATAGGGGCAAAGGATAAGAGGTACATAGTTTCTAGCATTGTTGTTTGTTACAAGTTTTACTAGAATGATACTGGACAGCTTTTATCTATGAAGATGAATGCAGAATCTTCGGAATGAAGTTGTCCTACTGCCAGCTGGAAACTCAGAATTGGATGTTCTGGTGACAGATTCAAATGCTTAGGAATACTAAAGTAACAAGCCACACTGCAAGCAATAAAAACCCTTGGACTCTGTATACTGAGCAAAGACACCTAACTAAAGAAATAGTTGTCATAAGCTTCAGCAAATTGGTGTGTCACTTTGATTTTTTTTTCCTTTGAGACAAGCCAGGCTTTTAGATCACTTACTGTTTTTAATGTTTGATAAAGATACTAACCCAATAAAATGCATTCATATGAGAAATAGGCAAACATGACTCCAAACTCCACTCTGTGGATGGAACTCTTTTCACACTTGCTGGATGGAACTCTTTTCACAGTTTCAGAATTGGTAAAACATAACAGCAAAAATCAGGAGTAAGGATCAAAACTACCAAAGTAACAAATGGAAAATGCTAAAAGGAGAGAAGTCTATGAAAAGGAGATACTTAATGAATTGTATACTTACTAGTGCATATAAAAGCAGATGTCTCTTAATAATGTTGTCAGAATGAGAAAAATGTGAGTGTTAATCAAGAAGAACTGACTGGAAAAGAAAGAGTGCAGGCAACATGTTTATGAAGCTCTGGAGGAAATGGAAGAATTAAGAAGAAAGAGGAAGAATTGCTTTGCAGTGTCTTGATGAGATGTATATAAGTGTATCTGTGCATGCATCTATCCCATTATATTTTCAAGGATCTATTATTACTAGACTTATTTCTTGGCTGAAGTATTGAGCTAGCTATCTCCATTTTTTGCGAGTGTGTTAATATGTGGCAATGTTATAGTAATTAGAGTCACCAACCACATAAGAATATGGGACCAAAGAATTGGAGAGTATCATCAATCATTTGTATAATTACAGAAGTTCACAATTAATGGCTTTATCGAATGTATCCAATAAAATAGAATAAGTAGTCTTAATTCAATGCTTAAAGGCTATTTTAAGTATTTATAAACTGCACTTTATTGTGTGATCTTCACAATCCACTGAGAGAAAAAGAGGCTATGTCTGGATACTGCCCATCTCCTGCAGAAGAAATTGAGGTTTAATTGTGGATAAACCTTAAGTTTTCCATGCAAAAAAGTAACCCCTTAAACAGATGGTTGGCTGCAAGATTTTGCCACATTTCTGAAATATTCTCTGAAAGCCACCAGCAGACTTGGTTCACTCTATCTATGAAGCAGGAGCAAAGAGCTGATGAATCTAAATTTGTTAACTATAACTAAAAGCAGAAATGTAGCAATCTTGTGAATAACAACTTAAAAACATTAGAAATGCTTTGTTGAAAATGCTCCTAGACATGCAGGGGGACATGAAGAAGTCCTAGAAGAGAGCCACAGAGAATATTATTGTGGGAGGAAACCTTGGATGATGTGCTTGTGGTGTGTGGGCACAGAGGAGAAGAAGCATTTGCTGTTGGGTCACCCTGTGCTCTGTGCTCTCAAGTTTGCCTTGCCTCTCTCCTTCCAGCCACCCAGAGAGCTACACAGGTCAGAGTGCTGACTTAGCTTTCACTTCTCAGTTTTCCTCACCACCTGACTGACTCTAGAACCCATGCACATGATTTTTTTTCTTCCCAGCCTATTAATATCTTCCTTCCACCTGTTTTTGCTGCTCTTTCTTCTTTCTCTCACTTAAAAATCATCTAATGCCTATGGCTCTTTTACAATAAAAGTTCTAAGAGGACTTTTAATAGCCCAAGTATCTACATAAAAATTCATAGATATGTAGATAAACAGATGAACAAATAGAAAGATAGATAGGTAGGTAGGTAGGTAGGTAAATGATAGAGAGAGAGAGAAAGAGAGAGAGAAAGAGAGAGAGAGAGAGATGAAGAAATAGGAATTCCTGACTCAGCAATTCGGATCAGGCATGACAGCTGTGTGTTATTTCTGCCCTGATGTTTGGAACCTCAGCTTAGAAATCTTGCTGGAAATCTGGAGGTTGCACGTTTCATTGGGCTTTGTTTTTATCCTCATAACTGGCACTGGGCTATCCCAAAGATTGGCTCACCTGGAATTTATGAGTGCAGTGCTCATGCAGAATGGATATAGCTAATATCCACAGAGAATCAGTTGAACACGTGTGCCTTACAAATCACTAGCTTTTACATTCACTTGCTTCTTTGATTGACAACAGACACGGCTCATTTTCAAATTATGGCCTTATATTTAATAATTTCTTTTTAAATTGTAAGACCAGGCAGTGGTGGCACATGCTTTTAATCCCAGCACTCAGGAGGCAGAGGCATACAGATCTTCATGAGTTCTAGGCCAGCCTGGTCTACAGGAACTAGTTTCAGGACAGACACGAAAGATACACAGAAAAACCCTGTCCAAAAAATGAAAAAAATTATATTAGACAGGGTTCTAGAAAAGAACATAATCAATAGGTTAAAACACATACATACATACTTACTTATAAATTTATTATGCTATCTTTAAAATAGTAGCAACGGGAGAGTCATGCCTGAGAACTGAGAACACAGGAGTTCAGTCTTTCAGGTTCGGTGCCTCTGCAATCGGAGCAGTCACACAATGGTTTTCTTTCACTACTGTGGTGTGTGTGTATGTGTGTGTGTGTGTGTGTGTGTGTGTGTGTGTGTGTGTGTGTGTGTGTGACAAGTAGCTTCTTGGTGCACAAAGTAGTGTGTCTTAGTAGTCACAATCTGGTCTCAGAAGTCCAGAATTTTCTTAGAGAGCTGCTGGGCCCTAGTCCATGGTGAAAGCCTGGAAATGCTGGAACTGATATCAGCAAAGGAATCAACAGCAGCAATGATGCAAGTTAATTTAGCAGCAGGAGAAATGATCTCCATTCTGCCTTTCTATCTGGGCTACTACATGAAGATGCTGCCCACAGATAGAGTCTCCCTACATCAATTAATCAGGACGCTTCTTACATGAGGCTCCCTACTGAAGTGTTTATAATTTCTGACAAGTTGACATTAAAGCAAACATAATAAAACATTTTCGCCATTCTCTCTAGTTCTCTTTCCTTTAACAGTTGTGCTGAGAAAGTAGCTTACAGGTGCTGTATAAAGAGTCTCCCACAGACTTCTAGCACTGGCATCTTCTCAATGTCCTTGCAGTCAAACTCTTACTTAAACATTGTCAGTTGCTTTGTGATTGTCAAAGGAAACTATTCAGTTCTCATGGTGCTGATCACAAACATGCTAACCAGGTATTACTACATACTATGTACTGACTCCATGGACACCCTTTTGGGTGCTTGAATGATGCATGGATCTCACGGTAGCTATGCATTTGGCCCCAATGCATTTGTAGATAGCAATACTGTATGCCAGTCTGAAGAGGATGCACATAAATTATGCAATTTGTAAGAAAGCAGGTTAAATTGGATATCATAATATCAAGTAACATAAGCTGGATTCAGAGATACAGATACCGCATATTTTACTCCTCCATGGAAAATAGAGGTAGTGAAGAAGGAAATGAAGGAAGGGAACATGTAACTAAGGGAGACACGCTAGAGGGCTAGATGGAGATGAAGAAATAACACAAGAGAAATCCATGCTCTAAAACAGCCAGAAAGGAACAGATACAGTAATGAATTCACTTTTTTGAGGTACTTAGAAAATTCAGGACCACAGAGGCAGACAATTGAATGGTTGTTGCGAGGGACTACAAGAGAGAATGAGGGGTTCATGGTTAAATGGTTATGAATTTTCAGTTTGACAAAATGAAGTGAGTGCTGGAGATGCCTGCTGGCAATGATTGCACAATAAAATGAATTTTCCCAACACCACTGAACTGTACACTTCAATATGACCAAAATATGATAGAATTTTACAAACTTTCTCAGCATGAACTTTAACTTCAGAAGCTCAGAACAGACAAAATGCAGAGGAGAGGTAAGTATGAAACCCCAAACCTCAATAAGGGGCAGCTGGCAGTCATCAGGAAAGGAAGGGTTACTATTTTTAAGGGTATGGCCCCTGTTTGGTTGACCATGCATAAATGAGAAGCACAAACTCTACTTGATATATGTTTAAAAAATAAAGAAGATATAAAGTTGGGTGGGTAGGAAGAGAGAAAGAGATATGAGAAAAGTTGGGGAAGGGGCAATATGATTAAAATTCATTGTATGAAATCCTCAAAGAACTAACAAAGTATAAAATAAAAGAACTTGTGGTTATGAACATTTTAGCATAATTAAAAATTGAAAATAAAAGCTGCCAGCTTTGGAGGATGTAAAGATATTTTAGTGGGAACACCACTTAGCTGTACAAATGTAAGGACCCAAGCTCAAGGACCTGAGTTTGAATCTCCAGCCCTACATAGAAATCCCAGAGTGTCACATAGGCATGTAGTCCTAGGACTGCAGTGGTAGAGGCAAGTGGAAATTAGGATCTTACTGGTCTGCCAGTATACCTGAAATGGCAGTTTCTGCAGTTGGTCTTTCCTGGAATAACCAAATGGAGAGCTACAGAGGAAAATACCCAATGTGGACTGCACATGTGCACACACAGCTACCCACGTGCATAAAATACACACACACAAGCATACACAGAGATAGACATACACCTGCATCCTAACACACAGATAAACACAACCACACAGAAAAACTGGGACACACACACACACATGCAAACACACTAAGACACACCAAACTCACATATACACACACTACCACCATCAGCACCATTTATATATCTTCTAAAAACAATTCTAAAAGTGTCTTTAAAAACTGAAACATGGATTTTTGTCTAGTTATAAAGCCTTGGTAAAAGAAATATATAAGCTATATAATTCATTAACTAGATGGGTAGAGGAACTGTCTTTTGTTTGTAGAAGTACAGTGGTGGTTTGGAAGCAAATGGCCCACAAATGGAGTGTCATTAGGATGTATGGCCTTGTAGAATAGGTGTGGTCTTGTTGGAGAAAGTATGTTATTGTGGAGGCGGGCTTTGTGGTCTTATAGAAGCTCAAGATACCACCCAGTGTCACAGTTGACTTCCTGTTGACTGCAAAATGTAGGACTCTCAGCTACTTCATGAGCACCATGCCTGCCTGCAAGCTGCCATAGTCCCTGCCATGATGATAATGGACTGAACCTCTGAAACTTTAAGTTAGTCTCTTTAATTAAATGTTTTTCTTTATAGGAGTTGCTGTGGTTATGGTGTCTCTTGGCAGCAATAGAAACCCTAACTAATAGAGCTACATAGGTAGGATATATAAAAATAAGAGAAGAAGGTTGACTTTGACAAAGTTTTCAAAACTATATTAAGAAATTTACTGTATTCACAACTCCATACCCCTTACTGTGAACTCTAACAGTATATTACTTTTTAAAGCAATTTAGATATATTTCATTCATTTTCTGCTTCTTTTAATTACATAAATAGATGTCTTCTCTGCTGGGTGGTAAGACTCAGCATGCTGCTATTAAGCTTTGAAAGAAAGGAATCTTTCATTTATATTAACTCCTTGGAATATAACAGATTGCTTTCACATGGATGATACACTGTAATTCTTTGTTGCATTTAATTACATTGTATTTGGAATCTGAAAATTCACTACACAATATAATGATTAAATAACCTAGAAAAGTGCAAACTTACTAAGATTTCTTATGAGGCTGCCATGACTTTCCCAAATGGTCCCGGTAGTCACAGACATGACTGAATATATCCATAAAGCCCAATTACAGGACATTCAAAAATAATGAAAATTGTGTTTCTAGACATTTCACACCATTCCTTTCTAAATTCCATGAATTTACAGTGCAACTATATCTTTCTAAGTTTGTATGGAAAATACTCAAAGAAAGTCTCATTTCATTATAAAATAAGGAGATGGAACACCAATAACTGGCATGGTTCAAGCTACAGTACATGTTTAGAGAAGACAATATTAGTGGAAAAGAAACTAGAAAGGAAGGCAGTGGGGAGAGAGCTGTGTGCTTCATGATCTACCCTATTTTTAATAGCTGTACCTATCCCAACTTCAGAGAGTAGAGCTTCCCGAATCATAGAAATGCCCCATACTTTAAACATCCTGGTTAAAGTAAGTTTAAAGCATGTAAAATATTAAGTTCACTTCCTGTTGCAGGTGTTGGGATGGACATACAGATATAAGTTACACAAAGCCATTGTTGGTCAAATCAATGTATTTTTGTCCTTAGTCTAAACAATACTGGGGTTATACATATGTCTCTAGTTACATGTTAACTAATTTTGTGACCTAGAAAAGATAACATATTGCTTCATGAAACCCCTGTCTGTATCTGGAAGCTTAGACATTAATAACTTCTTCATCAAGCAGGGAAAGACTTTCACTCACCTCTGCTCACCAATCTGAAGCTGCTGTGCCATAGACTTGCCAATTCCCATTAATGTCTAGGACACATTCTGAGTCAACCAGCCCAGAACCTGAGACAACACTAAAGGCCTCCATGACCCCAAGAGAATGCTGCAAAGTTATCAACATGGTAGTCTCATCTATTGCATTAAATCTAATAATGACTTTACTAAATTAATTGTTCTTAATGGTTTTTTGGGGGAATTTTACTGATGATGCATGGTTTCTCCATTAATGAGAAGCTAAGAAATGACAATGACTTACAGATATATGTAGATAACAGTGTGTGAGACTTAAAAGTCCTAGTATGAGTCAATAATGTACTCATTCTCAACAAATCAGCCATACTTTTCCACCATTAAGTCAACTACTTTAAGTATATGATTCTATAAATTCAGAGCACATTTCAAGCATGGGATCATATTTAAGACACATGTAGTAGATTATTCATCCCCAATGCTCGAGGATATTGTGTTATGTGAGTTGATCATTTTTAAGAAAGACTTTTGTAATGAACAAAATAATTTGAAAGCTAAATAACATATTCAAGCAGTGTGAATTATACAATAGGCAGTCTAGGTACCTGTCACTGATAATATACAAAGAATGTGGATTAAATATACACAAGGAAGTACTACTTTATAATAAATAAGAATGAAAGTTTGTTGGCAGAAAAATGGATACTGAGCAAACTAAGACAAATGTAGAAAGCATTCCCCCTTTTTTACTCATGTTCAATCTGTATTATTTAAAATGAAACAATTGAAAATAGAAAACTATTTGGGAAAAGGAAGTGGACCAAGGAAAAGTGAGAATAAAAGATTGTAATGGGTGACTCCCACTAATGAATGTCTATGCATGCATAAAATTGTCATAATGAAGTCTATGTCTGAATGTGTTTGAATTATAATGAAATCTATGATTTTCCACAATTAAATATACCAATGATGTTTGAAAACATTTCAAAAGAGACACAGATGAGCTTGCCCTGTTTTAGAAAACTGCAGGAGTCTAACACTGTTGGAACTCATTGTGAAAAGTGTATATAGAGTAAATAATTTAGTAGCTATTTATGCTATTTTGGGAAATTAGCAAAATAGCCTCTTAGTACAAGTAATCACTGAAGCGCATTGTATGTCAGAACAATTGGACTCTTATTTCTTTCAGTTTTGTTTATCTGGCAGTACTGTGAAGAATAAACAGAATATCTACCGAGTAACTAGCGGTAGACTACAGACTGACTACAGATTTCAATCTGGAGATTATGAGATTTAAAAAATAAAGATGAATTAAAGTTTCTGTAGGAAAACCTATAGATTAATTCCTCATTAAATGAAGGTATTCAAAGTGAAAGAGCCTGTCTTAGATACTGTCTTTTGGTGGTTAATGGTTATGGTTCTATTTAAGCAAATTATTGATGATGAGCAATTATTTTCATAACATTTAAGTCTTGAAACATTTCTGGACTTATTATACACATATCAATCTTACTTGATGTCAATATTATTGATTTTTCTAAACCATGCAGTTTTTCTTTAACTGATCATATAGAAAGTGATGGCTTGTTGTCAATAATGTTTAAAATGGTGCTATAAAAGCACTTAAATAATTCATAGCTGGTTTACATGCCTGCCAATGCTGATAATGGTCTACTGTCAAGCAGATCCTGAACTGAAGCCTAGTGAAGAGATAATATATAAGAGTCTAACCCAGAATCTTTGTTTATTAACCATTTTTGTCCTGGCAGTCTAGGTGAAATCATACTCAGGGAAGAAAAAATCATTTTTTTCCTATGTTGTCTTCAAAATATACACCAAATATCAAATCAAATAGAGCCTTAAAAACATAAAACTTGCCGAATTGAATAGGAAATAGGAGTAAAGTTGTTAATAGAGAAGCAAACCTGAAATAAAGTAAGTTTATCTAGATTGACAAAGAAGCCTGTTTTTTTTTTATACATGGAATTTTTATAGTATGAATGGCAAGTCAAAGAATCTCCACATATAAATGAAAAGTTACTGGACCTATGGAGCTCCACGTGAGTAAGTGTGACAGTCCCTTGTGAAAGATGACCTGTAGCAGCATATCGCAGAAAACATTAACCAAGTTCCTTATACACTGTGAGAAGCTGATATATTTGAACCACTCTACTTGTCACAGGGATCCTAGATGTTTTATGGGCTTTTTAGAAAATGGTAAATCATTAAAAATAGTTACTTAAAGCACCAAATTTTCCCTTGCTATTAGAAATGACTGGAAGGTCATACCTAAAACCTTGAGACAGTAAGACAGTTCTCTCTCCTAACAGCACCACTGCCTTTTCACTTGTCACTTTACAATACAGATTTTATTTTTAACTTATATGAAGCCATTGATTCACAGGATGATATCTGTTTAAAAGGTCCTGCGACTATGGGGATGACTCTGTAGCTAAAGTTCTTGTTACTCAAGTGTGAGGTTGTGAGTTCAGATATCCAGAGCTCATGTAGATTCATCAATATACATCTATAAGTTCAGCTCTCCTGTGGAAAGATGGGAGGTATATTCAAGAGATCCCTCAAACATCATAGGACAAAAAACCTGGTGTAGGCAGCAGCAAGCAAGAGATCAAGTAATGTAGAAGACAAGTACCAATTCTTTAGGCTGTCCTCTGTCATGCACAGACACATAGACACAGACACTCATGGGATTTATTATTTTAAAGAAATAAAAGAAAAGGGGTACTGTACATGGTTCTCAAGAGGAGGGGCATGTTATGCCTTGAGGAGCCATCCCTGGGAACCAGAGGACACAAAAGAAGCCCGAGTCAAGACATTCACAGAAGTTGCCATGGCAAAGAGTGGACATAGCAGAGCAAGCAGATGTAGAATTAGACATCCTGAATCATTATGAACTACATTGTTCAACCCTGAGCTGATCAGAGCAGGAAAATGGTGAACAGGCTACAGAAGAGGTGGTAGATGTGGTCCAGGATTTAAGTGTTGAATAAGTAGCTGAGCCCTTTGTTATCTCTATGAGTGGCTACTCCTGGAGCGAATGGGTAATCTGTAAAGGGACAATAAAACTCCAGATGTCAAAATATAAGAAAAGAAATTAAAACCACACAGTCAAGGCATTCTTCAATGTCAAAACATTTGTGGTAATTCACCTATGAATGGAAAAATATATAGAGATATACAACTCTCTGTTCTTAAAATAGGCCAGAGTGGCCAATCCTAAAAGCAGCTAAAACTCCCTAAAGAGCACTGCTGTTGTTGCTAAGGCCAGAGAGCCTAGATACTGAAAAATGCATAATTGCTATTGGTATGTTTTCAAAGATCTTTGAAAAACACCACAGACTTACAGAAAACTGTAATTAAAGTGGAGGAGTATTCTTTTTGTTAATCATTTAATGAACTGAGGGAGTAGCATGTCTTAAGTATTAGGGAGAAATGGCTAATTGAATCCACCCCTCCATATCAAGCCAAGTAACCCGTAACCCAGCTGAAGCACATGACTAGCTCTTTCATCCTAAAGTAGATAGTAAACCTACAGTTCAGTAAAGGAAACTGTTTACCATCCTGGAGACTGGTACCATGGTACATGCAAGAAGTCCTAGAATTGGGAGGGCAGAGGTAGGGCAATTCTAATTTTATTTCAAATCAAAAGAGAGAGAGAGAGAGACACAGAGACAGAGAACACCACATCCATTGCATGGGGTATTTCTCCACCGCAGATTAATATTCCAAGATCACAGGGTAACTTACTGAATGACTGGGGACCAAGGCTTTCTGGGTGAGATTGGTGATTGGCCCCATAATATTTAGATTGGGCTTTACTAGTATTTTTTCTGTAGTGTTTGATAATGTCTTCTGATTTTGCTACAAATTGTTTTGAAATGTTTGAAAAATCTATCTTGTTTGTAATTCTCTCGTAAATGTTTCTAAGACAACACTGCATTTCACCTCAAGACTTTTGCCAGTTAGAAAACCAACTTTAGAAGAATTAAATATTATCCATACGTTTTTGGGTGCTCGACAAGTGCCTACTGAATTCTAGACTCTATTATTTCAGGCTGGAGTCTTACAATCATCAACCAATCAATTCTCATTACACAACCTGCAATTACCCGTGTGGAATCAGAAGACCAATTTTAAATGCACACTTCAACTCTGCTGTCCCTACAATAAGAAGACTTTGATTCGCTCCTAGGATTTTCAGATCACATATGTACATCTTAACAGTGCACATTATAACCTAATCCTGGAGTCAATTAATAAATTGGTTGAAATAGCAGTTTGATTAAAATCTCAGAAGCACTAATTTGCTTTCCTACTGCCCTTTAATTAAGACTTTAATAGAGTCTGCAATTACCTGCAAATCTTTTCTTTGTCTTAAATATTTGTACTTCTGTTCTTAACTTTCAAAGGTCCTTCAACACCCCCGTGTGAAAAAACTCTCTTAGAAATTAAGCTAAAGACAAAAGAAAGGACCCACATTTATATTCCTTCAACAAGGTGAACTAGCAATGTATTCTTCTGAAATGTACACTGTAATGTAAGTGGCAAAATATGTATTTTACACAGTTTTCTATTGAGGTGGTAGTGGCCACCATCATTTTTGTTTTGCTTGATGCCTGCTTTTGGAAAAGGGAACAATATTCTGTGACTATTTTCTATAGTACTCTTCACTTAATGGAATTTTAATAAAAAGACTTACATTTAAATGGGTGTTTCCTGTGTTATAATTTCTATTCTAGAGGTCTATAACTATCTTCTCTTGTTTTATGAATATTTTCAAGCTTTTATTTTGCATGAAGTATCTCTGAAAGTGTTTTACATAAACTGTGACACCAAAAGCCTTAAAGAGGAGCAAACACACACCAACTTCAATCTAAGTTCCCATGTTAATAGGTAGATAGTTATAGTCATACAAAAACCTGAAGCCAGACGCCCATTCCATATTTGATTGCTTTCCAAAAACACTCCCCTCCCACCTACCCACAAAAACATTCTTTGAGCAAATTAGTCTGTTGCTAGGAAACATGTTAAAGACTGAATCAACAAGTCTTAAGAGTGCTGTAAAACATCTACTGTGCCACTTATTAGAAAATAGCGAAGAAAGGTTTAAAAAGACAGAGAGAAAGAAAACATGGTTCTGAGCTAGTTTAGCAATTATGCAATCTGACAAAGTCAATGTTTGAGTTACTGTTTAAAATGCATTGTGGCTCCAGTATATAGAACTGTACAAGTTTTAAAATTAGGCTTTATGTAAAATAAAATATGGATATATAGACATATCAATGTCTTTTAACACTATATAATATACGAAATTATATTTTTAAAAACTAATCTATAGAAATAATACTGCATGTGCTTTTATAGTAAGTTTCTTTTTAAACATTTTTTAACTATGTTCATGTGTATGTCCGTGTCTGTGTATATGTAAATGAGTGCAGATGCCTACAAATGTCTGGCTTATAGTTTTATGAAATTGAAGTTACAGGTCATTGTGAGCCACCCAACACAAATGCTGAGAACCAAACTTAGGGCCTCTGAGCAAGCAACAGATGCTATTAACTATCTCCTAAAGCAAATTTATTGTAACCAGCAACATGAAATGTAAAAGGGGAGTGAAAGAGCATTCTGAAATCACTTGGTGTAAAAACTATCTACCTGTCTCTTATTTTTGTAACAAAGTACTGCTATAGAGTCCAAGTTGGCCTCAAACTTGAAATCTTGTTACTGCCTCACAATTTCTGAGATTATCTGCAACCATAAAAAAGCACAAACTTAATGCAAAAAATACAGTATATTACTTGCTTCAAAAAGAAATCACACCTCAATATGTGCATTAAAGTCCCTTTTCAAAAACAAGTGCAATTTTGCACAGCCAATTTGAAAATCAGTATGATGATTTTTTTCAGAAAATTGGGAATCAATGTATCTCAGGACCCAGTGATACCATTCCTGGGCATATACCCAAAGGATACTAAATCATTTCACAAGAACATTGATCAGCAATGTTCATAACAACACTATCATAATAGGCAGAATCTGAAAGCAATCTAGCTACCCCTCAACTGAAGAACAGATAAAGAATATGTGGTACTTTTACACAATGGAGTATTACTTAGTTATATAAAACAACCACATCACGGAAATCTGCAGGCAAATGAACAAAACTAGAAAAAAAAATCCTGAGTGAGGTAACTCAGACTCAGAAAGACAGACATGGTATGTACTCACTCAAAAGTGGATATTAGACATAAAGAAAAGGTAAACCAGACTGCAATCCACAGCTCCAGAAAAGTTAGGTAACAAGGAAGACCCTAGGACATGTGTATTGCTCAGAGAAGATGAGTTAGATGAGATCACTTGTGTAAACTGGGGGCAGGGGGCAGCAGTAAAGGGAGGGGATGAGAGATGAGAACATGAGGAAATGGGATGGTTGAGGAGGGAGAGGGTCCAAGTGGAAGAGCAATGAAAGAGCGATCTTAATAGAGAGAGCCCCTATGGGGTTAGGGAGAAGAAATCTGGCACTAGGGAAATTCCCAAGAATCCACAAGGATGACCCCAGCTGAGATTCCTAGCCATAGTGGAGAGGGAGCCTGGAGTGGCCTTCCCCTGTAATCATATTGCTGAATACTCCAACTATCATCATAGAGCCTTCATCCAGCGACTGACAGAACCAGATGCAGAGATCCACAACCAAGCACCCATCCAAACTCTGGGAATCTAATTGAATAACACGGGGAGAAAATCTATGAGGGAATATATAATGAAGAAATCTATAGAGACAGGGGTACCAAGTTTGTGGAAACTCATGAACTCTAGACCAGTACCTCTGGAGCCTGCATGGTACCAAACAATACCCTCCATATAGGGGAGACAGTGGTGAAGCTTGGACTACCTGTGAGGCACCTGGCACTAGGACCAGAATCTATCTCTGGTGCATGAGCTAGTTTTTTCGCGCCTATTCCTTATGGTGAGATGCCTTGCTCAGCCTAAATGCAGGGAGTAGAGGCTTGGTCCTGTCCCAACTCAATGTGCCATCCTTTGTTGACTTCCCATGGGAACCCTTAGCCATTGAGAGGAGTGGATGGGGGTGGAATTAGGGGTGGAAATGGGAGGAGGAACTATGCATGGAATATAAAATAAAATTGAAAAAATAAATTAAATAAGAGAGAACACTTTATAAAAAAAACAAGCTCCATTCGCAACAAATGTTATGCAGACGACAGGGCTACAGGGAACATATCTCAACCCAGTAAAGACTACTTATGACAATCCATTGCCAGGATGGCAGACAGAAAGAACCTGAGCACTATCCATTAAAATCAAGAACAACGCATAACTGTTCATTCTCTGCATTCCCACTCAGTGTCGTGCTCAAAGGTGAAGAACACCGAGACCTGAGGAAAAAAATAAAGTGATGCAAATAGGAACAGAACTTATGGCACCCATATTTGCAGGTGATATTATGTTTCAAAGACCTTAAGATGTTGCCAAAAAAAATTTCCAGCTTTGATTAACACATACACCAAACTGGAGGGATACAAAACTGACACCCAAAATCAGTGTCCTCTCTGTACACCAATGACTAATATATTCAATGAAAAAAATCAAGAAAACAATATTATTCACAATATTCTCAAAAGAGGTTACCTTGTAATAAATCTACCCAAGGAAGTCAAAGATCTCTTTAATGAAAATTAAAAACCTCTGAAGAAAATAATCAAGGAAGACACTAGAAAATGGGAAGGTCTCCTATGCTTATGAGTTGGAAGAATTAATGTTTTGAAAATGAATCTTCTACCAAAAGCAATCTATACATTTAATAAAATCCTAATGAATATCCCCATACTATTCTTCACAGGAACAGAAAACAATCTTAAAATCCACAAGGAAACACAAAAGACACCAGGTAAACAAAATAGTCTGGAGCCAAAAGAACAATGCAATGACATGATCATTGTGTGGCTTCAAATTATACCACAGGTCCATAGTAAAATGAAACGCATGTGTCTGAGAAGATAACTCAGTAACTAATTCACTTGTTTCACAATTGTGAGGATGGGAGTTCAAATATCTAGAATACACATAAATGATGTTTAGGCATGACTGGTGAACTGCCTATAATCCCAGTCCCAGAGCAAGTCTAGTTATAACAGGGAACTCTTGGTTTGATTGAGAAACACTGCCTCAAAAATTCTATGAAAAATCAAGTATGATGATCTTTGACATCAATTTGAACTTCCATATACATATGTGTAAATGTGCACATACAGCCATATATTCTCGCATGCAAGTGAAATCATGAATAAATGTATACATGTACACAAAAAGAGGGAGAGAGGAGCAAAAGGTATATCTTTGGCATGAATCATGCTGTAGATCAGTGGGGGAGGAGATCTAGATGGCAGCCATCTGTTTTTTTTTCTTTTTTAAATATTTTTTTTCACATTTAATTTTTTTATTATTGCATTATAAATAGTACCATTCAAAATTTCCACCTGCTTCGCTCCTCCCATTTCCCTCCCGCTTCCCCACTCCCCCTCCCCTTTTCCCCTCCAGTCCTAAGAGAGGGCAGGTTACCCTGCCCTTTGGGAAGCCCAAGGGCCTCTCCCCTCCATCCAGGCCTAGGAAGGTGTGAATTCAAACTGACTAGGATCCCAAAAAGCCAGTACATGCAGTAGAATCAAATCCCAGTGCCATTATCATTGGCTTCTCAGTCAGTCCCCATTGTCAGTCATATTCAGAGAGTCTGTTTCGGTCACATGCTCGTTCAGTCCCAGTCCAGCTGGCCTTGGTGAGCGCCCACTAGATCGGGCACACCATCTCAATGGGTGGACGAATCCCTTGTGGTTCTGACTTCTGTGTTCATCTTCTCCCTCCTTCTGCTCTTCAACTGGGCCTTGGGAGCTCAGTCCAGTGTTCCAACATGGGTCTCTGTCTCTATCTCCATCCGTCGCCGGATAAAGATTCTTCTGCTCTTCGACTGGACCTTGGGAGCTAAATCCATTGCTCTGGTGTGAATGTGGGTCTCTGTCTCTATCTCCATCCATCGGACGAAATTTCTATGGATGTGATCAAGATATTCATCAGTGTGACTATGGGACAATGATAGTTCCGGCACCCTCTCCTCTGCTGCCCAAGGACCTAGCTGGGGACATCCCTGTGGACACCTGGGATCTCCTCTAGAGCCAAGTATCTT
>PVIU01000348.1:0-10526 GCA_004026605.1 Ondatra zibethicus | reverse complement strand
AGACCTTGAAGAAAGAAATTGAAGAGGATACCAGAAAATGGAAGTATCTCCCATGCTCCTGGATTGGTAGGATCAATATAGTAAAAATGGCAATTCTACCAAAGGCAATCTATAGATTCAATGCAATCCCCATCAAAATCCCAACAAAGTTCTTCACAGAACTTGAGAGAACAATAACTAAGTTTATATGGAAAATCAAAAAGCCCAGGATAGCCAAAACAATCCTATACAATAAAGGAACTGCAGGAGGCATTACCATCCCTGACTTCAAACTCTATTACAGAGCGACAGTAATGGAAACAGCTTGGTATTGGCATAAAAACAGAGACGTTGACCAAAGGAATTGAATCTAAGACCCGGATATTAATCCACAAACCTATGAACACCTCATATTTGACAAAGAAGCTAAAAGTATACAATGGAAGAATGAAAGCATCTTTAACAATTGGTGCTGGCATAACTGGATGTCTTTTTTAAATATTTTTAGGGTTTATTTAACTTTATTTTATGTGCATTGGTGTGAAGGTGTCAGATTCCCTGCAACTGGACCTTCAGACAGTTGTGAGCTGCCATGTGGGTGCTGGGAATTGAACCTGGGTCCTCTGGAAGAGCAGTCAGTTCTCTTAACCACCGAGCCATTTCTCCAGCCCCAGCCATCTGTTTTTTGACAACACTGCCAAAATCGTCACAGAAAAGACAGCATTGTGAACAAATGGCTCAGGAAAGACTGGGTATCTACATGTAGCAGAATTAAATTGATATATATCTTTCATCCTGTACAAGAAGAAAAACCTGCACAAGCTTAAAACCTGAAACTCTGAAACTGCTAGAGAAAGGAGTGCATACTATAAGATATAAACGCACTGAAGTATTTTCTGAATAAGACCCCAGTTTCTCAGGACAGACAATGATCATAGACAAATGAGACATTGTGAAATTAAAAGGTTTTATTACAGGAAAAGAAGTGGGCAATCAAAGAGGCATCCCAACAGAATGAGAAAAAAATCATAGACAAAAACCTCAAATACCCAATGAAGAGCTATGTAATTGAAAACAAAGTTCTTGTTTAATTTTTATACTATTTATTATTTGTATTTCTTTTTTATTGAATAAATTTGCATGCAGTGTATTTTGATCATACTTTCCCTACCCTAAGCCCTCCAGATCTTCCACATCTACTTTCTCATGTCTTTTTGCTCTTTTAAAAATAACAGGCAGATAAAAACAAATATAAACATAAGAAACTCAAACACACACACACACCTTCATGAAAAAAGGCACGCAAAGCTCTACATAAACACAAAGCCAGAAGCTTTCGTATATATGCAAATGAATAAACAAAGTAGTATGAGATTAAAAGTCTGAAAAAATACCATTAAGTTTGTTCTGTGCTGGTCATCTAACAGGGGGCATGAAGCTCACCCTGAAGTGTTGTTAATGTACTCAGTAAGGGGTATATTAACATTAGAGAAAACTGATTTTTCCTTTGCAAGCTGGAGTGATTGCAGACATATTATTAATTAGTGAAAGGACCTTTTCTGACTCAGAGAAAAGAAACTTCTTAATACAAATGACCAATAAGATTTTTAAAACTGTCTCAACTTTCCCAGTTAGAAAACAAAACCAAAATAACTTCGAGATCCTATCTCTTCCTAGTCAGAATGGGCTTTATTCAGAAAGTCAATGACAATAAATGCTGGAAAGCCTATGGAGAAAGGGAAACCTATTGCACTATTTGTGGAGTGATTTAGTCACTAGGAACACCAATGCAGAGATTTCCAAAAATTTAAAAATAGATCTGCCTGTGACAGTTGCATCATGCCTGGGCATATACCCAAAGAACTCTCTACTCTAAATAGAGATACTTGTACATGCCTTTCAGTGCTCTTATATTCACAGTAGCTAGGAAATTTCCCAATTGATCAGCTGAGAAGTGTGTAAACAGAACCTTCTTGCCCTGACTGCTCCCAAACAACCAACAGAGAGACTTCTATTTACACATGACACCCCACATTGGGTGCCACATGAAGCATTAATGTAATTAATCGTTATCAATAAATACCAGGAGTCAGAAATTGCGGTAAACACCTGAAAGATCTATAAAGCAGGTGAACAACCAACATTGACTTCCTACCTCTTCCGTTTCTCTGCCCAAGAGGGTGAGACCCTGTCTCAGCCCCACCTTACCACTTCTTGTTCACTCTCTACAGTCCTCGAAACCTCTGTGGTAAGCTAGTTGCTGGCCCCATCCTCTGACTACAAGCAAGTTTTATTTGTCAGCACACATCGAAAATATTCACAACAAAAATGGATAATGAAAATCTTGTACATAAACAATGGGTTTCATTTAACTAAAGAAAACTGATGTAATAAATTTTTCAGGAAAGTAGATAAAATTGGGGGGGGGGGGAAGGTTCCAAGTAAGGCAAGCCAGGTCCAGAAATAAAAACAACATATATTTTCTGTTACATGTGAATGTTAAATTCAAACTTTTAGGTAGGTGTGTTTACATTGGCATGAGATGCCAGCAGAGGGAATATAGCAAGAAATGAGGTATGAGCTGTGGTGGGCTTTAAGAAGGCAGAGCTGCAAGGGAGGCATTAAAACTCATGTGAGATGAAAGTAGACTGCAGAATATTAGGGGATAACAGGTTTGAAGGCGGTGAGGATAGTAAGATACAGAAATGTCAAGATGGGAGATATCCGAATCACACTAATGAAAAAAGTATTAAAACCCCACAAATTTATAAGCTAATTCTAAAACCTGTATTTTTTTTAAAGAAGTAACCTGAATTGAAGTACACTAAGTGAATAGTCAACACTGCTTCCAGAAGTCACAGGCTTTTAAAACAAAATTCCAGAGCTAAGTGAAAGGTAATTTTTCCCAAGAGTTCCATACTATATGCTATCACATTGTTCTTGGGTACCAAAACACCTCACATTTTGGATACAATACATGGAACACTGAAGAAGGAATTTCCAGAAATCTTTCTTCCTGGTGTTAGAATTCATAGACTTGAAGGCTCTATGAAGTGTGATGGGGAATAACTTTGTCAGTGATCTCACAAAATAATAATTGCTGCATGTTACAGTATTGACCTGCTTGTCAAGACATGCCTATTTCTGTAACAGTGGTACAAATTGCCCATCCTGGAGTTGAAGGGAAAGCATGCAGTACACCTTATTAGCTGTCAAAAGCTTATGGCTAGGGAGATCACAGGGCCTACGAGGAAATCAACTACTGTTAGAAAACCAAATGGAAATGTAGGTAAATTTCTTTATAAACATTTACGCTTATATCATAGACTAAGACATCTCTCAACTTTAATCAAAGAAGCCTATTTTGACAATGACTGTGTGTCAAAGTAGGGACTCATGACTGATCATTGTGCCCAAGAATGAGTGACTATAGAGTGCTAAGTGCTAAACAGAGTATCTATATCACTGTTCTGAGACCCAAAGAGCATTTTAGAAGCGGGAAGCAGAGTGTAGGAGCCAACAGATAGGAAGAAATATGTTGGGGCTTTGTTACCTGAAAGTGAGATAGTAGTTTCAATCAAATACAGTATGGTTACCTATAAGGGGCATGCAAAACTGAAAACATGATGTTAGCAGAGGACAAGTTGGGAAAAAAGAAGTGGGCTGGTGGAAGTGGGAGAGGCAAGACAAAGAGAAATTGGAGTACATATGATCACAGTAGGTTGTGTGTATATGTATATATTTGATACTGTAGAAATAGAAAAAATAAAATAAAAAATCACAATTCTACATGTATATTTATATGTTCTAATATTGCAAAGTTACAAGTCACAGAAATCATAGGACCTTAAAGTCAAGTGACTTAGTAAACATGTAAATACTTATAAGTATAGTTCTAGTTCTTTAGATGATCCATTTACAAAAGTAGATTACATATTTTTAGAAACCAAGGTATAAGTAAAGTAATTTAGCTTAAGCATATTCTTTTTGATTTAATATCGCAATACCTGTCTCAAATTGATGAATTGCTTACTATTTACAATGTTGAAACATAGTTGAAAAGAAGAAAGAAATGCTTCCAGAGAAAATATTAGATCTAGAAATTGGTTTATGAAATGCAAGACGTGATGCCAGGGCAAGAGGATCACTGGTACCCAACACTCCTGTCTGGTGCTTTCATGTCCTGATCCCTTTGATATCATCTGCTCCCATAATTTTGTGACATTCTTTGTGTTATCACGTTTTGTATCTTTGTCATTTCATGGTTTTCCAAGAATAAATATCCTGTGCTCCTATCTTGTATGTATATCTCATCCATCACTCTGCTATTATTAAACAATGAAAACTAATAAGACAGCAGTACATTTGAAATCATACTTCTTGGCCTAGAGGTGTCATGTCAGCACAATCAAAGAAACTAATATTTAGCAAAGAAAGACAGTGGAAGAAGGATAGTTTAGGGAGATTTGTAAACATCCTCCATAGAATCCTTAAAGAAATTTTCCAATACATTTCATTTACTAAGTATATTATTTAGAATGTGCCATTTCATACTCAGGGACAATATTAATAAACATCTATTAATATTAAGAAATTTGACTACTCAAAATGCAAGTATACAAAATCTAAAAGTATGCAAATTACCAAAACACATGGCTATTCAACAAGTGAGAAATTCTGTACCATCAGATTTTTCATCCATAAAGATAATAAAAATATGATATGGAATCACCTTCCATCTTTATGCTTAACATATATATGAGATATAATTGGATTCTGTGCTAAAATGTAGGTCTTGTCTACATGATATGTAATTACATATGTGGAAACATTCCAAACCTCAGAAAACCCCCAAAACCCAAATACTTCCAGCACAAACCATTTCAGGCAAGGGATACACAACTCAAGCTGTTTTCATGATTCAAAATAGACATTTTATATGGGATATTCTCAGTTTCTACTTTAAAAATAATCTTCATGTAACGAATTACCCCCATAAGATTACATGGGTAATTAGGCTGGGCTTAATTTCAATCATGTTAATTTCATGATTAGTTGGGCATGGTGCACATGTAATCCTAGCACTTGGGAGGCAGAGGATGGAGGACCAGACATTTGAAGCCAACTTCAGTCATAAGAGAACAGCCTATTCTAGGTTTTCACTGTTTGCCCGATGGAAACAGCCCTTGTGGTGAAGGACTTATTTCAAATGTCTTGTTCTCCGAGGAGTCTTTGCTTATCTGTATAAAAGCTGGATCTCATTCTCTAGAGCATGCAATACCTCCACTCTAGGTCTTATTCCTCAGTAAGCAAGTTCTTATAGCTATTTTAACTGCACAGTTGCTTTTACCTCTAATGTGAGTGTGTGGAGAACAAGGGTGTTATTTTAATTTTCTATGACTTACAGAGCACAATACATGGTGCATTCATGAGAACTGTATTGACGGTAAAAATATCAATAGAAAACATTCATGCAACCTTCAGTGACACTGTTTGCACATAGTATGAAGCCAATTTTGCCTTATAAAGTCTCATTAATCCTCCTGGTAAATCTCCACATGAAAAGGTTTCTTATAACATAAAATGCCTTTCTGCTCCCACAAATTATTGCAAGACGCAGTGATAAGCCTGTTTAGAGTTAAATACCCATGACTGCTTATTTGTCAAGCAACAGTTGAGGGCTATTTGTGAAAGTTTCCTATCAGTGAATGGTACTCACACTGCCCTTGTTTCTCTGGAGTTCTCCCATTTCTGGTCCTCAGATCTTTCCCAGTAGAATACCCTGAACACTTTCTCCAATGGATACACTCAGCAGTTACTGAGCAGAAAACACCTATAGCAAATCTAGTGAGATACAGCAGTATTTAAAACTAATGGTCATCAATGTGTCCTAGGAAGAGACACTTCGGATTCTCAGCAATTTTCCATTCTGCAATTAAAGCAAAGAATTAAGTGCTTCCCTCCCACTCCCTCACCACAGGTCCTAACTGTCATCATCTAAATCTCCCCATATAACAAGATTTCTTGCGTTGTTTGGACTTATGAAATACATTTTAAATTCTCATTATTTCTTCAGTTAAATTTATTTTTTCATTGGTAAAACACAATGAACACATATTATTGGAGTATTCTGTGATGTTTAAATGTATACTGTGATAACATGAGCATGGTAATTGCCTCTTATCACCTCAAGTATTTCTCACTTCTGTATGGTAAAAACAAGATCTCCACCTTGATTTCTCAATTATACAGTTTATGTTCACTACCAATAGTTACTACACACAATAACTTGCAGAATATGTCGCTCCTATTTAGCTAGGCATTAACACTCACTGATAATCCTTTCTTAATCTGTCTATCCCTATTTATTCACCCCAGCCTTTGGTAACTGACATTCAGCTCTCAACTTCTGTTGCATTTTCATTTTTACACTACTCTTATAAGTGAGGTTGTATAGTATTTACCTTCCTTTGCCTGGGTTGTTTGACATGGTGGTCTCCAATTCCATCTATAGTGTTGCAAATGTCAGGGTTTCAAAGTAAAGGTCTGTGTAATATTCTAGCATTATGTAGGACGTTTACCTTATTTTTATTAACAATAGAATTTGATTGTTTCAAATTTTGTGATATTAGAAATAGTACCTGTCTAGTTACGCATTCTAATGCTGTAAAAACAAAACAAAAAAACACCATGATCAAAAGCATCATAGAGAGGAAAGGGTTTATTTCTGCACACAGTTCCAAAGTACAGTCCATCACTGAGGAAAACCATAGTAGCAACTAAGCAGGGAAGAACCTAAGAAAGAGGATATGATGCCGAAGCCATGGAGAAATTCTGCTTTCATACCCTGCTTAAGTTGCTTTCTTATAGCATCCAGAACCACCATCAAATTTTTTTACCACTTTGAGTGACCTGGATGCTCCTGCATCGATCATCAGCCAAGAAAATGTAGCTCAGTTTTATTCACAGGCCAATCTTGTGGGGAAATTTTCTCACTTGAGGTTCCATGCTCTGAAATGACTCTAGTTGTGCTATTGACATAGATCTAGCTAGCACAGGACGTCAACCAACATGGAAGGACAAATGTATCTGCTACATATGTATTATAATTACTTTGACTATATTTCCAGTAGTGTACGTGCTAGATATATGATAGTTCTATTTTCAGTTGTGTGAACAACTTTCATAGTGTTTCCTATAATGCTGTTCTGATTTATTCCCCATCAAAAATGGGTGTGGGCACTGCCCAATGATAGGTGCTAATACCCAAATCTGAGTTCTCTAAAAGAATATTAAGTACTCTTAACCAATGAGCCACATCTCCATCCCAGAAGTGCAAAGTTTTGATTATTTGCCAACTTCAAAATGGCATAGATCTTGTGGTTTTGTTTTGTTTTGTTACAGACAAGGTCTTACTATGTAGCCTTGACTGTCCTGGGGCTCTTCAGGACAGTCTGTAACTAACCTCATAGTTGTATACCTGCCTTAGCCTCCTAAATGTTGTAACTGCTGTGATTAAAGGCATGTGCCACTATGCCAGGATATAGAGTATTTTTAATCACTACTATTTGTAAAGTAGGCTTTGGAGCTTCCATAGTTTATTCCATTTTTAACTCTCTTTTGGTCTGACACTCTGAAGGTAGAATTCTGAGAAAAGTTTCAGTTTCAAATATCACCAGTTATTTTTGTAATATGAAATCAATACAGAGCTTTCTTTAGTTTCCCTTTCTGTTCTCTGTCCTACTTTGCATAAGATAGAATATTCCTATTCTTATGATAACCAAGCTTGAGTCCAAATATTTTCAGATTCATCATGTGTTATTAATAGATGCAGAAAGAATGAAAGAGAATGATCTCCTCCTTGGCTGTGTTGTTTTATAACTTAATTCACACTAAGATAACAGCAGCTTTCCTCTACTCTAACTCCATACTATCTTGCATTTTTTACATTAAAATAAAAACACAGTTTTGAAGAATAATTATTTTATAATATGGATGTTGATTAATAAAAGAAAGAATACATTATCTTAAATATATTTGAAGAGAATCATAAAGTAAGTGCTTCCTTTTAAAATTACATTTATTCACTGCTGACTTATTCATTAGATGCTTTAGGGGCCACGCATTTTGTGTGCATTGCAAAGAGTTTCTTTCTGAAGTGGTTAGACATTTGAATGAGACAATTGAATAAAATCATTTAATTATCCAAGGGAAAACTTCACTTTTGTTATGTAACATCTAGCTTACTTGCTGTAAGAATATAAAGTTCTAGTTATAATTTTAAGTATTCTCAAAAAGATCAACACTGCTTATGTTCAATGCAGTATACCTTGTGTAACTTTCTTTGCTTTGCATTATAGATAACACTAATAATTAAGGCTTTGATAAGGAGTCAAAAACTAGCTTAGAGCTGTAGATTATTGAAAAACGTGTATAATGACTGAGCTAAAATAATCAACAAAGTTTTCTTTTGTTTCAGTGTTTTTTGAAGGTAGGATGTGTGTGTGTGTGTGTGTGTGTGTGTGTGTGTGTGTGTGTGTGTGTGTGTGTATGAGAGAGAGAGAGAGAGAGAGAGAGAGAGAGAGAGAGAGAGAGAGAGAGGTGAGTGTGTGTGTGTGTGTGTTTTAAACCAAAACTGATCTTAGATTCATCTTAAAAATAAGAAACTGCTCCTGTGAATACATCTATAAAGCAATGCTATAGAAACAACCTCCAAAGTTCAAGGAACACTAAAGAAGAGGGGGCAGGAAAAAATCAAGAGAGAAAAATCAGGAAGTTTTTTGTGAAATTATATCTCCTAGTAACAGAATTTTTATCCATGAAGTATCACACATGTGACTATTTAAACATAAGATGAACAAGGACGATAACAACAGACAAGTTAAAGAAGAGAGGAGAAAGCTTGCACACCCTCAAGCCTACACAGAGAACCACAGGCAGCTAAGAAATGCTGAGAGCGGGAGACACAGTCTTTCCCAGGGAAGAGCATTTGTGTGGGTTACCCAGTTATAAATGATGAGCCCTGACACCGTACGTACAAGTAACATTATACAGACTGAGAAGATGTGTGTGTGTGTGTGTGTGTGTGTGTGTGTGTGTGTGTTTAAAAACAATTAATTAAAAAGAGTCCACAAATTTGAAAGAGTGGCATATGATAGCATTTTGAGAAAAGACAGGTTTTTTATCACTGAGTAGTACTCTAATGTGTATATATTCCACACTTTCTTGATCCATTCTTCCATTGAGGGGCACCTCGGTTGTTTCCAGGTTCTGGCTATTACAAATAATGCTGCTATGAACATAGTTGCACAAATGCTATTGTAGTATGATTGGGCATCTCTTGGGTATATTCCCAAGAGTGGTATTGCTGGATCCTGAGGTAGGTTGATTCCCAATTTCCTGAGAAACCGCCACACTGATTTCCAAAGTGGTTGCACAAGTTTGCATTCCCACCAGCAATGGATGAGAGTTCCCCTTACTCCACATCCTCTCCAGCATAGGCTGTCATTGGTGTTTTTGATTTTAGCCATTCTGACAGGTGTAAGATGGTATCTCAAAGTTGTTTTGATTTGCATTTCCCTGATCGCTAAGGAAGTTGAGCATGACCTTAGGTATCTTTTGGCCATTCGAACTTCTTCTGTTGAGCATTCTCTGTTCAGATCATTACCCCATTTCTTAATTGGGTTGTTTAGAATTTTAGTGTCTAGTTTCTTGAGTTCTTTGTATATTTTGGAGATCAGACCTTTGTCCTATCTGGGGTTAGTGAAGACCTTCTCCCATTCAGTCGGATGCCTTTTTGTCTTAATGACAGTGTCCTTTGCTTTACAGAAGCTTCTAAGTTTCAGGAGGTCCCATTTATTCATTGTTGCTCTTATTGTCTGTGCCACTGGGGTTTTACGTAGGAAGTGTTCTCCTGTGCCCATGTATTGCAGGCTACTTCCCACTTTCTCTTCTATTAGGTTAAGTTTGGTCAGATTAATATTGAGGTCTTTAATCCATTTGGATTTGAGTTTTGTGCATGGAGATAGGTAAGGATCTATTTTCATTCTCCTACAGGTTGACATCCAGTTATGACAGCACCATTTGTTAAAGATGCTTTCATTCTTCCATTGTATGCTTTTAGCTCCTTTGTCAAATATGAGGTGTTCATAGGTTTGTGGATTAATATCCGGGTCTTCGAATCGATTCCATTGTCAACGTCTCTGTGTTTATGCCAATACCAAGCTGTTTTCATTACTGTAGCTCTGTAATAGAGTTTGAAGTCAGGGATGGTAATCTTGAATTTTGCATGCAAATGGATGGAAATAGAAAACGCCATCCTGAGTGAGGTAACCCAAACCCAAAAAGACAATTATGGTATGTATTCACCCATTAGTGGACCCTAGCCATAAAACAAAGGACACTAAGCTTATAGCTCACAAGCCCAGAGAAGCCAAATAGCAAGGTGAACCCAAAGAAAATCATATATAGATCCTCTTGGAAATTGGAAGCAAACAAGATTGCCAGGCAAAAGGTGGGAATACAGGGGTGGGGATAGAGGTGGGGGT